>JAOWBW010000893.1:58236-550875 GCA_026119855.1 Campanula takesimana
GTCTCGCCTTTTGAGGCATCCCTCAAGATATATAATTTATATATCTTGAAAAAATAATTCTTGTGTTTTGATTCCGCTGCAAACTCTTTTCAGAAACTGTTTTCTGCTCGTGTGTGTAAAGTGTTTCCAGAAGTGATATCGTTGTAGTGACAACACCTTTGATATCACTTCCTTTCTGACTTAAGCCATTGACTTGATTTTTCAATTGGTATCAGAGCTGGTTACTTGATTACTAAGTACTTCGATCCAGTGTGTCATGGCTTATGATCCAGCCAATCCTAATCAAAAAAGGCTTCATGTTTCTTGATGGTTTCGAATTAACGCCTATTGGAAGATCCGCCTCCGTTCGTATATCAAATCAATTGATATCCGGGCTTGGCGATCTATTGTGAATGGTTATCTGTCCCATTGTTACCACCGGATGATGATGGTGACGTTCAAGTCAAACCTGAATCCGAGTGGACTAATGAGAAAACAACCTAGCTAGTTTTCAATGAGAAGGCATTTAATGCCATTTATGAGTGGGTTTGATATGCATATTTTTAAACTCATTCAAAATACTCCCACTGCTAAAGAGGCATGGGATACTTTAAAAAGATTTTGTGAAGGGGATGGTAGTGTGCGTGAACTAAGCTTAGAAGGCTCACTAGTAAATTTGAAAGATTAAGGATGAGTGAAAATGAAGATATTACTTCATATTTTTGAAAAACTTTTTGATATTGCTAATGAATGTCAAGTTTTGGGTGAACCTTTTACTAACAAACAACTTGTTTCAAAAGCAGTTAGAACTCTTCCTGAGCGCTTCAATATAAAAGTTTCATCTATTGAAGAGGCTCACAATCTTGCGACCATGGATATAAATACTTGATGAGTATTTTGCAAAATTTTGAATTAAACCTTTCTGATCAAAGTGATTGCTATTAAAGGAAAAAAGTGTTGCTTGAAAATTAAACCCTCGAGTGTTGAAAAAGATGAGGAAGAAGAGGTTTTTGAAGAAATGGATGAAAATGCTAGTGTTTCTTTACTTACTAGAAAATATAACTCTATGTTAAGAGAGTTTAACAAAGAAAATTTGCAGGTAAAAGCAAAGGAGCAACAAACCAAGGTGTATGATTCGATGCCAAGAAGGTCACTCCCACCGCCCAGAAAGCAAACCCAATCCGTAGGGTATCCCCCGATCAGTCAAGTTTAAATTCCAATTACCTTGACTTCATTCAATGCCATATGTGTTCGGGATGGGGACACTATGCCAAAGAATGCGCGAACAACCTGGGGAAAAAGGGTAAGGGTTTATGGGTGCTCTCAGTGACAATGAAGAAAAAGGAGTGGACCATGCTCAAAACCCAGATGAGACAACCATGTTTGTCACTGTTTGTGACTCGGACACAAAAAGTGCTATCCCAAGTGATAACCCAAGTGGGATAACACATGTGATAACACCCAGCATGTATAATGATTTCAATTTTACTAATGCTGTTTGTTTTGTGGGGTCTATTAATCTGGATGCAGGAAGTTCTCAAGATGATGCTGAGATGAGTAAGGATGAACTCATAAGAGGATTAAGGAATCTTTATGAGGACAGTCTTGAAGAATACAAGAAGGAGCATAGCATGGTGAAATTCTTGACCAAAGAAACTCAGCAACTAAGGCTTGGTGTGGCTACTCTTGAAATCCAACTCACAAAGAAGGATGCTGAGCTGGAGAAAGTCAAGAAGAAATTGTCTCTAGCAGAAACCACTCTCAAGAAACTCAACACGGGGTCTACCAAACTGGATGAGATCCTCATGTTAAGTAAACCTCTCAGGGCAGGTATTGGTTTTCAGATTCTTTAGATAAGATCATTTCTTCTTTGTCTTTGGAAGATAATCAAACATGTTTTATAAATGAACGTGAAAAGGATAATGATTTGTCTTCTTTCAAAACCTCTGATAAAGGGAAAGTGTGTACTTATTGCCACATTACTGGACATTTTAAGAAAAATTGTCATACTTTTCTGAAAAGAAATCAGTCCAGTTCCTCAGTGTTACCTGAAGTGTTACCCACTGCTTCCGATAACACTGCTTATCAGAAAAATAAAATCAAAGTAAGAAGGAATGGAGACCTAAAAAAATCAAAGATGTGATGTTGTTTTTACTGCCTTAAGAACTAATGTTGAAAGTTCATGATATTTTGATAGTGGGTGTTCACGTCACATGATGGGAACAAAATTGTTTTTAAAAGACTATGAATCTGTTCTTGAAGGTAATGTTACTTATGGTGGTGGAAGTAAGAGCAAGATAATAGGGAAAGGAATACTAAATGTGCCCGGTTTCCCTGCCCTAAAACATGTCTTACATGTAGATGGTCTTGTAGCTAATTTAATTAGTATAAGCCAACTTTGTGACAATGATTTAGAGGTGAAATTTAATAAAAATACTTGTGAGGTCTTTGATCGTACTAACAAGTGTGTGATGTCAGGTACTAGATCAATTGACAATTGTTATTGTATTGAAGATAAACAGGTATGCAACTCTGTTAGAGTTGATATCACCACTTTGTGGCATCAAAAGTTAGGACACGCAAATTTCCGAAACATTGAAAAAATTGTTAAGCTTGGTTCTATTCAAAGAGTTTCCTAATCTGGATTTTAAAAATAAAATCATTTGTGAAGGTTGTCTTAAAGGCAAACAACTCGTGTTGCTCACAGTACTGCCCAATACCATGAGAAGTACTATGAACAACACATTGTTTTCAACTTTTACATATGGATTTAATGGGTCCAGTTGAGGTTGATAGTTTGGGTGGTAAGAAATATTCGTTGGTAATTGTTGATGATTTTTCTAGGTTCTCTTGGATCTTTTTCTTAAAAGAAAAATCTGAGGCTTTTGAAAAATTTAAAATCTTTCACTCAAGAATCAAAAACAGGTTTTGTGCTTCTGTTTCTCGTATAAGATCCGATCATGGTAAAGAGTTTGAAAATGTTTCATTTTCTTCCTTTTGTAAAAAATGGGAATACACCATGATTTTCGGCACCCAAAACTCCTCAACAAAATGGGATTGCCGAAAGACAAAAATCGGACTTTACTTGAAATGGCCCGTGTAATGTTGTTTTCTAAACAAATTTCTAAAAGATTTTAGGCCGAAGCATTAAATACCGCTTGTCACACGACAAATAAGTTTTCTTAAGACCTGGTACCACAATGACACCTTATGAGATTTTGAATGGCAAGAAGCCTAAAGTTCACTATTTTCATGTTTTTGGGTGTGTATGTTACATTCTAAATGACCGGATCAACTGAAAAAGTTTGACTCTAAGAGTGATAAGGCAATTTTCTTGGGTATGCTCAAAATAGTCGAGCATATAGGGTGTACAATCTAAGGTTGAAAACTATCAAAGAATCGTTAACATTGCTTTTGATGACCTGTCGAGTATTGCAGGTGAAGGACCTCAGGAACCTCCCTTGTTTCTGTTGGATGAGCTGAATGATAACAGAGAAAATTCTAACTCTGTTGATGACGCAGGTGCTGACCAAAGTGTTACCACTAACGAGGCAACACTTCCGGTAACACCTGATTCAGTACAGCTGCTGAAACAGAAGAAGAAAATCCAAATGGTGCAGAGGTTCATGAAATTATAAGGAGAGATCCCCAGCCAGAATAAGAAGGAATCATCCTTCTACACAAGTGATAGGGAGGTAAGTGAAGGAATTCAAACAAGAAATAAAAAACCAATCAATTACTGGGAAACGTTAAGGTATGTGTGTATGTCTACCACATATGCAAATGTGAAGTACTCTTGTTTTATTTCTACCTTAGAACCTAAGAATGTGATTGATGCTTTAAAAGATAATTTTTGGATTCAAGCCATGCAAGAGGAGCTTGAACAATTTACCCAAATAATGTTTGGACTTTAGTTCCCCGTCCTGTAACGACCCGAGCCCGAAGGCCCGACCCGTTACACAAGTACCACGCAATTGACCCAATGAATACAAATATCTTGGGTCCACTTAGCTTACCACAGGACCACCCAAAAAATCGTTGGACGTATTGGTATTCATTGGTAATTAGTTGCACCTTAAGTACCACTAAAGATTTTGATATCCCACTGATGTGGGATATCACAATCTCCCCACCTTGGATCCTTGCCGTCCCTGGCAGACCCACTTGGATCGGAACCCCGAGCAGTGGATTCAAGAAGGTCTCGTACGGATTCAAGAGGTGACTCCCACCGACTCCGCGGTGTGCACTTTATTCTGCACAACACTTTGCTCCACACTTCTGGCCGGGACCCGCTCTGATACCATTTGTCACGACCCGAGCCGAAGGCCCGACCCGTTACACAAGTACCACGCAATTGACCCAATGAATACAAATATATTGGGTCCACTTGGCTTACCACAGGCCCACCAAAAATCCTTGGACGTATTGGTATTCATTAGTAATTAGTTGCACCTTAAGTACCACTAAAGATTTTGATATCCCACTGATGTGGGATATCACACGTCCCGCTAACACTAATGTTATTGGGATTAAATGGATTTTCAAAAATAAAAGTGATGAAACGGGTAACATTGTTCGTAACAAAGCTCGTCTTGTGGCTCAAGGCTACACACAGGTCGAAGGTATCGACTATGATGAGACCTTCGCACCTGTGGCTAGAATTAAGTCCATAAGACTCCTCTTGGCTATAGCTTGTTATCTTAAAATCACATTGCACCAAATGGATGTGAAAGGAGCATTTTTTAATGGGTATATTGATAAAGAAATCTATGTTGAACACCTAAAGGTTTTGAAGACCCATTCAAACCACACCATGTTTATAAGCTTATCAAAGACTTATATGGCTTGAAACAAGCTCCTCGAGCATGGTATGGTCGCTTAACTCATTTTTGTTAGAATATGGTTTTGTTAGAGGAGAAGCCGATAGGACTTTGTTTATCTTAAGAATGGTAAAACCCTTGTCATAGCTCAAATATATGTTGATGACATTGTTTTTGGCTCCACATCCGAAACGGATTTGAAAAAAAATTGTGGATGCCATGTCTTCACTTTTGAAATGAGTATGATAGGGGAACTAAACTTTTTCCTTGGTTTGCAGGCGAAACAATCGAATGAAGGGATCTTCATTTCACAAAGCAAGTATGCGAAAAGTTTGGTAACAAAGTTTGGGTTGGAGCATGCCAAGGAGTCTAAAGTACCAATGGGTTCTACACTGAAGTTGGGAAAGGACCAAGTAGGGGAGGACGTGGATCCAACCTTATATCGCTCCATGATATGTAGTCTCCTTTATCTTACTGCAAGTCATCCTGACTTAATGTTTAGTATGTGCGTATGTGCACGCTTATCAAGCCAGTCCTAAACTCTCTCATCTAAATGCTGTAAAAAAGATTATCAAATATGTGTCAGGCACGAGTGATTTAGGAATATGGTTTTCCAAGGATACTAATACCAACCTTGTTGGTTTTAGTGATTCTGACTGGGCGGGTGATATGGATGATAGGAAAATTACTAGTGGGGGTGTTTCTTTTTGGGTAATAACTTAGTGTCATGGTATAGTCGTAAACAAAACTGTGTGTCTCTTTCGACAGCCGAGTCCGAATATGTCGCGGCCGGTAGTTGTTGTTCCCAACTCATTTGGTTAAAACACATGTTAGACGACTATGGTCTTGATAGTAATATCTTAACCATGTATTGTGATAATCTAAGTGCTATAAACATTTCAAAAAACCCGGTTCAACATTCCCGTACTAAACACATTGATATCCGTCACCATTTTCTAAGAGACTTGGTTGAAAAAGATTTGATAAACATAGAGCATATTGATACTAAGTATCAACTTGCTGACATTTTTACCAAGGCCCTTGACCATGAGAGATTTTCAAGTTTGAAAAGATCTCTTGGTCTTTGTATTTTTTAATCTACTGTTTTGAGTGTTACCGTGAGTGTTGTCAACACTTCTGGTAACACTGTATACAATAAAAAAAAAAAAAAATCTTTTTTTCGTTTTAAGCCTTCGCGGTGGCACATGCTGACCTTTTTGTTTCGGTAGGTTTATACTTGGTTAACATGTTTGTCAAATCCCCTATGTACTCAAAAGTGACAAAGTCACTAATTTTTGTGATAAAATAAAAGGCAAAAGGCAAAAAGCACTTATAATATTTCATAAGTAACTCGGGGCACGGCGTTCGCTGCGACGATGCACTCTTTCCAAAGGGAGATACTATCTCGTGATTTCGTACTAAGTATCAGGAACATGGAGTTCGCTACTACAGTGTATCCTACTTGAAAGGTGCAAATCACTAAAGTATTTTTTACACTTTATAAGGACTCAGAGCACGGAGCTCGTTACTACGATGCTATCTTGTACATAGTGTAAATTATACTTATTTTAAAGTGCTTAAAGATGAAGAACAAGCTTATTTTATCTAACTTGTTAGATTTATTTTACCTCAAACACTCTTAATTAAGGCTTGTTATGCCTCAAGTGTTTGAATTTGGGAAGCTTGTTTTTTCCTCAAATGCTTATTTAAAAGAACCCTAACAATTTGTCTCAAGTGTTGATAATAAGGATTGTTTTGCCTTTCTTAAAGTGAAGTTTTATCAAGGGGATATTTGATTTATATGTTTTCCAAAGTGTTACCATCATTGCCGATAACACATTAGTATGTGCCACATTATTTTTTATTTATTATTTTCAGAATTAATAATTAAATTTGGGAAGTCCAAAAGTCCCTTAATTGGAGTTTATTGATTTCCAAAAGGTTTTTATTAAATCCTTTTATTTGTGGTGAATCTAATTAGGTAACTATATCTCTATTATTTTGGTTTCATAATTCAAATTGAATTTCAAAATGTGTGGGAGCCTTACCTATGCCGAATTCACCTAGTTTCTTTTTAATTTATTTCTTTTATTTTTATTTTTTTATTTATTTAAAAAAGGTTAATTTTTTGGGATAATGGCCGGTTTTTTGGTAATAAATGTGGGTGATGTGATTGAGTGTAACTATCTAGCTAAGAAATAAGGGGAGTTGAGAGTTATAGGGTTTAGGAAGAGACTTATCATAAATTGTACTAGTGGGTAACCCGTGCTTTTGCACGGAAACTAATTTACTATTATTATTTATAATATTTATTAACATATATAATAACTATTATTATTTACTAATAATATTAATAGTAATAATTAACCTATATAGTAACTACTATAATTAATTAATACTCTCTCCGTCCCAGAAAAAGAGTCTTACCTTGTTTGCGCACACTTATTAAAGAAACAATAGAAAATTGGTAAACATTGCAAGTGGGTTGAGGGTATAATTGTCCAAAAACTCTATTCATTATTTCTCATCATTTGTCATTTCAGGAAATAGACTATTACTCTGGACGTACAAAAATAGAAAGTAGGACTCTTACTCTCAGACAAAGCGGGTACAATCAATAGTAATTATTAACATGTATTGTATAATGATTAACTAATACTATTAATAATAATAGTTAACTTATATAGTAACTATTATGATTAACTAATAATACTATTAATAGTTAACTATCATTATAATTAAAATTTATTTTTAATAATTATAATTAACTATTAAATAAAATTAGTTACTATATAAAGTAACTATTATAGTAATTATTACTAATAATAGTAATAGTTACTATAAGTAGTTAACTATTACTAATAATAGTAATAGTTAACTATAGTACTTAACTATTACTAATAATAGTAATAGTTAACTATAGTACTTAACTATTATAGTTAACTATTACTAATAATAGTAATAGTTAACTATAGTAGTTAAGTAATATAGTTAACTATTATAGTAACTATTACTAATAATAGTAATAGTTAACTATAATACTTAACTATTATAGTTAACTATTACTAATAATAGTAATAAAAAACTATAGTATAGTAGTTAAGTACTATAGTTAACTATTACTATTCTTAGTAATAGTTAATTATAATAGTTACCCTTTATAGTAACTAATATTATTAGCTAATACTATTAGCTAATAGAAAAAAAAATGAAAAGTCACTTACTTATTAGGGTAGATTTGATGTGGCATCACCAATTCATCCTTCCCCCATGACTTGTCCACATGGAAACACCACATCCCTCTTCACCAACTTTAATATATATATATATATATATATATATATATATATATATATATATATATAAGATTTATCTCTTCCATTTGAATACTTCCTAAAATATCCAAATTAAACCCTTCCTCCTCTCACCGATCTCCCTCTTTCTCTCGCTGACCTCTCTCTCTCAGTGTCTCAAAATCTCACCAATCCCTCTCCCAAAAATTCTTTCCTTCTCTTCTAAAAACTCTCTAATGGCTTCCCCTTCCAAAAACCCTAATGAGCCTATGGAAATTTCGCCTCCTGGGCTAGGTTTTTCTCTCCAATGGAGACATCACCGGCGATAACACCGACGACATCACCGCCTAATCTTGCAATTGTGGTGTCTGGTCCTCCTCCAATTCCAGTCGCTCAAGCTCCACCCGTCATGGCTCCTTCTCAACCAAATGTTGCAACCACAAAGGTAACCAAAAAGAAGAGGAAAGCACCATCATTTTCTCAACCTCCGGCACCCCAAGTTCCAAAAAAGCGGACCTCAAGCAGACTAAGGGCAATGTTCAACAAGTCCAACTCCAACACCGCCTCTGACCCTGTTGATGTTTCAGAGGATGATTCTCAAAGCTTGTCATCAACCCATGCTTCGGATGAGAACTTTGTTGCCAAACAAGAGCAGTCTGATGATGACTTTGACACTTGGGTTGACAAGGGTGATGAAACCCTAGCTGCTGCACAACAAAGACTGGCCAAAGAAAAAAGGATTCAGAGTGCTGGCCAAAGTGTTAGAAGACAACACCTTTGGCAACACCAGCTTCTGTTCAGACTCAGTCCAAATCTCAAGAGGCACCTCTTCCTTCTTCTCTTGGTTCTGATTCCTCGTCTGAAGATTCTGATAATGAGGATGTTAGTGTAGAGGTTGATACTGCTTTTACTTTACCAAATTACTCTCTTGAATTTTTCAAAGAATCGGGTATGGCTTTTTGGTTAAAGTATAGTAAAACCCCATTATGGGAAGAGAAAAACATTGATGAAGTTGATTTGAAGAAAAATGGTGTATTTCAATTTCTTGAGGACCGAAATTTTTTGATCCCTAATACCCAAGCCAAGCCCTTTGTTGACAAAATTGTGAGGAATTTCTTTGCAAACTTGAGCCCTAACCTTGATAATGAGCTCTCTCCTGAATTTGGTAAGGTTTTTGTGAGGGGTCGAGTGTATCTCTTCAACCCAGAAATTATCAACAAAGCCTTAGGCTTGCCTCATATTCTTGAAGAGAGTCTTTATGCTAATAAGGATGTCATGACCAAGTTCCTAACCCACAATGAAGTCCGAGAATGGCCAACAGATCCCAAGGTTAAATTCCCCATCTCTAAGCTTACCTCTTTATATTCGGTTTTGCACAAACTTTGCATGCTAAATTGGCTCCCTACCAAAAGTGAGCAAAATCTTACCATGGAACAAGCCAAAGTTTTGTATAGGCTAGGGAAGAATAAACCTTTTAATTTTGAGAATCTAGTTTTTAAGCATCTCGCTTCTTGGCCAAAAAGAAAAGAACCTTCTTATTTTCCATATCCCTCCTTGATCTTTCGTGTCCTTACTTTCCAAAAGTTTCCCATAGAAGCCTCCGATGTCTTTTCCTCCGGCCCTAGCTTCTATGTTGTTGACAATCAATTGAAGAAAGGTAATAGGCATAAAGATCTCCCGTGATCCAAACCGTCCCAAGCTTCAGGTTCCAATACTCTTCCTACTCAAGGTACAACATCTTCTGCACAGCCTACTGCTCCAGATTTACTTTTCCATTCCTACAGGTACAACCGGTGCTGCCCAAAGTGCTGTCGACACTTCTGGTAGCACATCTACTATGATTCCAAAGGCCACTGTGATACAGGTCTTACAAAGGGTTATTGGGAATGTGACCTCTCAAGTACAGTCATGGATGCAAATTCACACAGATTTGCAAGCTTTTCTTGATCAGCTTTCTTCACAAACAGGGGGAGGAAATGCTACTGCAAGTGCTGCCCAGGGTGCTGATGCAGGTACTGGAGCTGATGATACTCAGGAAGGCAATGACGAGGACGAGGACAAATAGGAGGCAGTTTAAAGATGGTGATGGTTCTGATTTCTTTGAAAATTGGGTTGTGATAAAAACAATTTTTATGATGGTTGTTTTAAAACTTTGTGATGGTTCTTGAAACAATTTTTTTCTTGGTTTGTTTATGTGAAGTGTGTAACACTTCGTGGATTTGAACAATTTGTTTTGTTGGTTTGTTTATATGGTTGAAGTGTGTTACACTTCGGGATTTGGATTTTATAACTTTTGGTTTTTAGATGTTTAGTTTTAATCATAGTATTTGGTTTTAAAAACTATGTCAAAATCAATTGTTTTCGGTTGACTCGCCTCTTTGAGGGGGAGTTAATTTTTTGTGGGAAGAATTTATATATATTCTGTATTGTTGGCTAACATTGTCTTGCAGGTCACAGCATTATTTAGTTGTAAAGAAATATCCAATTAAGGGGGAGATTGTTAGTGCAGAACGTGGTGTTACCACAAGTGCTGCCAACACTGTCCCAGTGTTACCCGACGGACAGTCTGGAATATATTTGAATATTTGCTTCATAAATAATTGTTGTACTAATGTCTAATATTGTTACAAGTATTGTGTTCATTGTTGGTCCAATATTCAGATATACTATGGTTGAGATGCTAAAATAATGCAAGGAAGGTGAAAGAAGATTTTATGGATAAATGGGATTTTATCCATAAACATGTGGGATTTGCTTCACAACAAACACATGGGTATTTGACCCATTTAAAGGGCTGATTGTTGAAGAAGAATGTACAAGGCGAGTAAAGCAAGATGGTACAAGTCGGGTTTGCATGGACCTGGACACCAAGAATTAGTTCCTACATTTTAGGAAATGTGGAGAAATTCATCCCCAAGGCTCGGCCACTCCATCTCTCTACTCTCCCACGTTTTTTACCATAAACCCAGCCACATTTATGTATTTCCCAAGTATTCTCAAGCCTATAAATAGCAAGAGAGGATGTGTTTAAAGACACAACACTTAAAGTTACTTCAACACACATTCTCACACAAGAAAAGGCTATACACTATTTGGTTCCGATAAACCCCGTCTTCTCAAACCTATTTCCACTCTTGTAATCGTAGATTATAAGTTTGTCTTGGCTAGGATAGGGTCTCGTGTATAGTCTTAGTCGTTCCACAAAGCTTTCATTGTAATAGCATTAGGGAACTCTCGGCCTTGTACTCAATTCATATTGTTAGTAAAGGTCTCACCTTTTGAGGCATCCCTCAAGATATATAATTTATATATCTTGAGAAAAATAATTCTTGTGTTTTGATTCCGCTGCAAACTCTTTTCAGAAACTGTTTTCTGCTCGTGTGTGTAAAGTGTTGCCAGAAGTGATATCGTTGTAGTGACAACACTTTTGATATCACTTCCTTTCTGACTTAAGCCATTGACTTGCTTTTTCAAAAACAAAGAGATATTCATGCAAACTACAAAGTACAATCAATTATCAATAACATGGAGTTCTTTCACCTACTTCTCTCTCCACCTTCCCTTTTCCCCTCATCAAAAATTGACTCTGTAAAATTGATAGTCATTGAGACTTTAAGCAATCAACAATATCTTCTATCGTCCTCTTTCTTTCTATTCACCATACTACAGATTTTAAAGTTACAGATTTTAGTATTTCATACCAGAAACTCCTTTTCATATCAACCTTCATCCCTAAAATTAAAGGTTAATTTGGACCTGATAAAACATTTGAGCAGCTTTTTTCCTGCGTTTCTTAAAAGCTAGAAAATTCATCGGTGAAAACGGAGTTCCTGTTACACCAAAACAATGTTCTTAACCTTGTATTGATACGCATTTATACTGAAACGGAGCGTTTAAAACGGTAGTTTTTGTTGGAAATATTGATTTACGGTGCACTTTGAGTGAGTCCATTTTATGGTTCTCAAAGTGGTTGACCGAAGTCAATATATTTGATATGGATTTCAAAGTTATAATTGTAAATTGGGATATTTTCATTTATGGTAAAATCCATAGTTCAAATACTTACAATTTTGAGGTTATTCCTGTTTAAAGATAATTAAAATACTTTGTTTCATTATTTAGGATTAGTTAAATCCAATATAATTAAAGTATTTTTAAGTCAATCTCTTATTGTGGAATAATCCATTTGTTTGTATTGGAATTTTAATTGGTTTACAATTATAATTATAATGAATAACTTAAGTAATTAATCTTGTTCCTATAGATTAATTTATGTAGTTATGTTGGACTCTTTTGTTAATAAACGAATGAGTCAAATTCTACAAAGTCAAATAGCTATGTTAATGTTGTAGTAGTCAGAGGGTGAATAGCTTCTTATTGAATAAGTAAAAAACCCTAGTATGGATATAACTATAATGTTAGTATAAAATAAGGGGGAGGACACGGGAAAAGTGTGAGAAGAAACAAGGGCAGAGAACATAAGCAGTATAACGCCGCGCCGCCGCCGCTTGATAGTGCATTGGGCATGCGTTAAACTTTTCCGTCCCTCCCTGTTTGGTTCTTCTAGTCTGTTTCCGTTTGCTCGTTCTTGTCATCCTTGTTAGTGCAGAAAAGGGGTGCTACCACTAGTGCTGCCAACAGTGTTACCCCAGACGGAATTTGTAATAGTTTCATCATTTATTCACAAAATTATTGGATATTAATGTTTAATATTTGCTGCAAGTTTATTGTTATTTGTAGGTCCAAAATTCAGGTCAAGGTTGATCAAAACAATGGAGCTACAAACAAGGGATTGGTTGAAGGAAAAATTATGCATAAATGAAGATTTATGCGTAACTTTTGAAGAAGAGGAAAACGTGGACTTGGACTTGTTCAAAGGCTGAATTTGTTCAAAGAGAGTACAAGCTCTTCACAGCTCGAAGGTACAAGAAGGAGAAGCAAGGACTTGGGCACCAAGAATTTGTTCCTACAATTATGGACATGTGGAGAAATTATTCCCCAAGGCTCGGCATCCACTCCTCCACTCACACCACATTTTGGAGGCCTATATAAAGGCTTGATGGGATTATTCTAAACATACAAGAGAGAAATATTAAACACCCATAGCAATAGACCAAGTGCTAGTGATGTCACAACACCCAACCCAACATCACAATCTAGTTTCTTGAGGAAACTATCTGTTGAAGGCTAAATTGGTCTAGCTTTTTGATTGTGATGTGAGTGTTGTATCTTTATTGATGGTTCTTGTATCTAGCACATTTTATACTCTTATTTTGTTTGGAGGATAGGAGTTGTTTAGACTTTTGTACTTAAATCATACACATATAGTGAAAGTTTTTTTGGCCATGAGGCTACCACAAGTTATATATTTATATAACTTGTGAAAAATATATCTCTCTGTGTCACTTATCCGCTGCGTTAATTCTTTCAATCTTTCAAAGCTGAGATTTTACGTGTTGTGTCAAGTGTTGCCCAGCACGCAAGACAACACTATTATATTCGAGAGTTTCTATAGTCTTGACACTTTCAGTTGGTATTGTTTACTTGATAAAAACCAATACTTTTGTATGGTTTAGTTTTCTGTTGCGAACTCTTTTTTAAAGTGTTTACGATTGTGGGACTGTCGTCAAAGTGTTATCGCTGGTGCTATCCATCACTTGAGATAACACTCGTGAGTTTTTGCTCACAAACCCAAGGCCATTGACATTTTCAATCCTTTCTAAGTAGTTGATACTCTTGTTTATGGTTTCGCAATCCTTAATTCATGGTGAAATTACGAGAGGCTCAGGCGAAGTGGGATAGCAGGCGCAAGTAGATCTGTACCTGTGTGCGCAGACTTTGGTACTAATATTGAGATCGTTTTATCCTCGGAGGAATTTGTCAGTATCCGAAATCGCACGAGTAGGAGGCAATAATTTCTCTTAGGAGAGTCTTATTCAGGCGACTCGATCTACCCGATAAGTGTTCTAACTTTCGCTTTAATTTTCGTATTGTTCAAGTATGCTTAATTTACTTGTACCGTTATTTGCTGGTTTGCTACGGTTATATATTGATTACATGATTGCCCCTTTGATTATTTGTATAATCTGCGCGTTGCGTTATTTTTATTACAACAGTCTAAGAGAAATTATTATCATGTTTTCGTGTTAATTGTAGCTGATTTGGTATATTCGTGACTTGTCCTTATAATCATAAGATATTTGAAAGATGAAATCTTTGAACAAGTAAATTTAATAGCTTGTAGAACTTATTAAATTTGCATGATTATAATTATGGACAATTCGTTCTTGTGTTTGTTATTGATGGTTCTCTATGCATGAAACGGGATAACTAGTGCAAATAAATAATTGGCGTAATCAAATAATAATATGAAAATATTCTTCTAGACTATTTAATTTTGCGCTGTCATAGTAAAATTAGTTGTAAAGGTTCAAAGGATCTTGAAATCTCATGGATTTTCATGTAAAGTGAAAATCAAGGTTTTGATTTATTTTGATCATGAGCGTAAAATTGATCTAGGGTAATATTTTATATTTGTTAATGATGTAAAAGGTATATGAAGTCCTTAAAAAGCATTAGTTTCATCTTTGTTGAATGAGTTTTTTTTATTACTCTCATATCCTTTTAAGTATTATTGTTTGATGCACTATTTAAGGATTAAAATAGAGTACTTTATTGAGTATGTCAATATGAAAAGTACCATTATTGTAATCTTGTAAGTTTCATGTTATTTGAGAAAATCAATAACTGAAAAAGCACAATATGCCATGATTATTAGTTGTACTCTAATAAATACTAAAAATGAATGTTTTTGGGAAAATTTGATAATGTCATATCTTAAGGTTATTTCATTAAATTGAAATATTTATTATATGACATAATATTTAGTATGAAGATTAGAGTTGTATAATAATATTCATGTGACTCCTTATGTACCAATGTATGACCAGCTGATAACAATTGAGAAAGTTGTTTGAGAAGTAAGTGTTCAATTTATTGTTAATCATATTGATAAGTAAAGAGATAAACTAAAATACTTGGGACGGAAAATGCTGAAAAACATTGTTTTATTTCATATGTCTCAAAATTTATTATTACTTGTGAGTCTTTAGTGGTTAGTAAATATACAAGTAAGAGTGAAATTCGTTTCTGACAAACCCTTTTGTATATTAATAACTTGAAGTTGAAGATTGATAACAATGGGAAAAATAAAGTGTTGCGGTAGCACTCATAAAAGAATGTGCGATCTAAAGTGAACTTTAGTGCACATTTTGTTATGCAGTAAGTGGAGCATAATATTTTTATGTGTTATAATTCTTTAAAATGACTCATGTTTAATTATAATATATTTTGAGTGAGCATATAAATAAAAATGTTGCTTTTCTTGTTGTGTAGTATTTTAAGTGGCTTGAAGTACTTATCTGATATTTATGATTAATGTAATAGTTGAACATAGTAGTCTATCTGAGAATAGTAAGTTTAATTATCTTGATTTGTTAAATGAATTATTTGTGAATGGCTTGGCAACGTAGATGATTTAAATTATGTTTCCACTAAGGATTGTTAATTTAAATGGAATCTTATTATGCTATTAATAGGAAGGCTCAAATTTCTAGCATTAGTTGAATTTAACTTGGTTAAAGATATTTTTGAGAAATGATATTAACCTTGTTTATTCTATGTTGAATTTTGTGACTGTTAATAGTGTGTTCACCAAGGACATGTAAAACACGTTATAACTTTTATTAATTATTACCATATACCATTTGATATTTACTCAACTGTAAAGTTAATGTAATTGACAAAATTCTTTGTTGCAAAGCTAAATATTAAAACTAGTAAGAAACTATTGTGGTTATGATCTTATGATACGGAAATAAGTCTTCTTTATCTATTCACTGTTTACAAGATAATTGACTCAGTCAATAGAAAGACTTTGCTTAGTATTCTAAATTATTAGGGGATGATGCATGAGAAAATTAAAAGTCCTAAAAGATATATAGCAGTTTACCTTTTGAAGTTTGAAATTATCAAAGTAATACTTAGAGATAAACTTTGAATTTGGTTTACCTTATTCTGCAGAAGTAATCTTAAGTATTTGAGTGGTAGTCAATCAAACTTTTGTATATCGATATTTTAGCTTGAATATCTTTTGGAATGTGGGGGTAGCTTTCACAAGTACGTACTTCACATCAAAAGACCAAAAGCTAAAATTGTAAGAAAAACTACTATTATTGTGATCTTTTAGGGTATGCGACACCAAGATGCTTAAGATCTTCAATTTAGAAATAATTGGCACATTGGCAAGCATGTGAATTATTCTCTATGCAGTGATCTATCAAGATGTTATTCCCATATAATTAGAGGTGATGTAGACTTCACTCTCACATTTGATTCTTATACTAATCGTATGAAAATGATAACAAATGTGGGGGTAATCCTATGTATTTCTAACTGTAGAAGTTAGTCGAATTTAGGAGAAACATGGAACTTAAGATTGCTAAGGATAGTGAAAAGTAATATAATTACTTTCAAGCTACTATCAAGTGTGACCTTTAATGTTCAAGAATGTTTTAAGAGCTAGACAATTTACATTGTCTCTTTTTGAAGAATGTAAATTAGTTTAGTTCACTCCTAATTGCTTACAAATGGATTGTTGAGAGTCAATATGATCAGTTAGGATCTTAAAGTAACCATGACCTGTTTAAGACTAGTTTGATTATGAAAGGGTTCTAGCAAAAAGTAAGATATAGATATTATCTATATTCTTGAGTCACTAATGATTGCAAATTTTGTATATGATTTGGAAAGTCATTACATGGATGTTGTATTTCATTCATTGTATATGAAAAATAAATATATAGATCAATCAAGTAATTTTGTAATCAATAGTGACGAGTGATTTGCTAACTTGTTAAAGTCACTCAATGTACTTTAACCAACCCTTTTCACATGTGATGAAATAATTGATATAATTATTTCATAACGGCTTAGTTTGTATGAATTTTGAGTATTGGATCTATTTCAAAATTAATAGTTGATACGTGTGTGTCTATGCCATGAATGCATTCATTAGTTGAAATTAATTGAGTCAAATTAATGGTTACACATCATTCTTGGGTAGTAGTTTGAAATAATGGATGAGAACTTTTAATGAGATTCTTGACTTCAAACTGATCATTTGAGGTGGTAAAATTTTCTCTGAATTAGTTATACTAAAAGTATACTTGAGAAAATTAGAATCATTATAAGGTTACATGTTCCGTTGTTAACTTTCTACGAGAATGTGAATTATAAAAAGTGTAATATTCTCAGATATTGGCAATTTGATGTATTTTGAAATTTAGTTGTTTAGAGAAATATCTCTATTTTTACTAAATTATGAAGATACACTTATTGACTAAGTAGAGTTCGTGGTGGAGCTCTTGTTTAAGTATTTAAAATACTTGGAAGGGATTTGTTTTCCTTGTGCTTCATATTGAGTTAATCTCAATATAAGCTGATTTGTTTAATGGTTTTAGTAATCATTGATAAATGGATTTGTTCATGTTATCTTTAGCGATAGGGCCCGTCGCTTGGAGGTATGTTGAACAGTCTGTTGGATTTTTGCTCATTTCGTTGAGCGGCTTATTATATGTACTTGTTAGTAGAATAAAGTTGAATGGATTAATGTGACGAAAAGTCTGTATTTCTCTCCATGATCAACTAAATCTACTATTAGCAACTCTTTGACATTATGTCTAAGATTTGAAGTACTAAAATAATAAGAAAATTTAAATAGACACATCCAAGTTAGATAGAAATCTATAAGGGATCTTGTGTTTGGAAAGGTTATAGTTGTTGATTATGATGGTACCAAAGATAACACAACTACCCTTTAAAATAAAGAACTTGAATTAGAACTTTAACTAGTTATTATTCAAAAATTCAGGTTGGGGATAAGACTGAACCCCGTCTGATTCATACGCAGTAGCAACCCAACCTATCTGAGTGGAGATCCCACAAAGAAGGTTCAATGTGGTAATAACAAGATGTGGGGTGAATCGATCACTTAAAAACAGATTGACATTCTTAATGTTTGAGTCTGTCCCCTGAATAACCTGAAAGGTGCTATTTGCTGCAAATATAGTAAGAGTTTTTAGACTCTGAATGGGATCAAGTCTTTTAGACAAGATGCTAGCAGTACATCTTCGGAGAGGCCCAACTAAGTGAGTGTTGTTGTTGGCCGCAACTAGAGGAAAAGGGTTATTCCTTGAAAGCACTCATGACAGAGGATCGGGACGTATGGCTTATACACGTCAAATTATAATGATAGAGGCTACTGTCATAGCCTTTTGTCGTGTTGTTACCAACAGACGCCACCACATTCAAGAATCAGGTTCAAGACACCCGTTCACCTAGATTCTGTGGGGGCATAAGTTGACTGACTAGGTAGGGGTTCAAGCTGGGAAGCACCATCTATCGAAAGCATGACAATGGATAGTCTTTACTCGTCTTTTCACTATGGATTTGTGGGGGATTGTTGGAAATATTGATTTACGGTGCACTTTGAGTGAGTCCATTTTATGGTTCTCAAATTGGTTGACCGATGTCAATATATTTGATGTGGATTTCAAAGTTATAATTGTAAATTGGGATATTTCCATTTATGGTAAAAATCCATAGTTCAAATACTTACAATTTTGAGGTTATTCCTGTTTAAAGATAATTAAAATACTTTATTTCATTATTTTGGAATAGTTAAATCCAATATAATTAAAGTATTTTTAAGTCAATCTCTTATTGTGGAATAATCCATTTGTTTGTATTGGAATTTTAATTGGTTTACAATTATAATTATAATGAATAACTTAAGTAATTAATCTTGTTCCTATAGATTAATTTATGTAGTTATGTTGGACTCTTTTGTTAATAAACGAATGAGTCAAATTCTACAAAGTCAAATAGCTATGTTAATGTTGAAAGTGTGTAAGTATCACGACTTTTTGGGTATTTTGGTAAATTAGAATATTTATTATTTTTAGGATTTATGCCTTTCTTATTGTAATATATTTTGTTTACTTATTTATCTTTTGTTTTTAGGAAACTAACAATACTAATCTTTGAATATTGTAGTGTATATCTTTTAATTGTTTTGTAGTTATCTCTCAAGTGCTAAGGATGGGAAGAGTTTAAGGAGGTGATCAAGTCTATAAATAAAGCCTTATTCCTCATTGTTCCAACACGGCTTTTGCACAGAAAAATCATTTAAAAGTTGAGAAGTTTCTTTGAGAGAGTTTTAGCCTAACACAAAGTTTGAATAAACCTTTGTGTTATTTTGTGTTTAAGTATTTTAGTATTTCGTGAATTCTTCTTTGTAACTTCGGTACTCCAGTGCTTAATCAATAAAGAAGATTCGTTTTTTGTGTCTACAGCATTCTGCTGTAGATGTGTTAAGTTCTGTGTTCTTTATATTCCGCTGCAATTCTGTTCAGTGTAGGGTCTAGTGTAACCACACCAGAGATTACACTGTGTCGTTTCTTTGTGTTTTTATTGTTATCCTAGCTACCAAAACTTTTAATTGGTATCAAGACCCGTCACTCGACGTGCTGAGTGTGATCCTGAAAGGTAGTCACAATGGATAACATTCCTAGTCAATATCGTCCTCCTGTTCTTGATGGAACACATTATTCTTTGTGGAAGGCTAAGATGCGTCTTTACATCAAAGAAATTGATGAAAAGGCATGGCTTAGTCTGATTGTTCCATGGTCTCCTCCTAAGCTTGAAGTTAAGAACACCGATGCTGCTAGCAGTAGTGGTGAAGTTATTTATAAACTTAAACCTGAGGAGACATGGACAACTGAAGAAGTTGCTGTTGCCAATTTCAATTCCAAGGCACTTGGTGCCATCTCCAGTCATGTTGATAATCATATGTCCCGTATTATTCAATATCAACCTGTGGCTAAACTTGTGTGGGACACTCTGCAGGCTCATTGTGAGGGTACTTCAAGTGTTAAGTCCACTCGTCTTAGGATTCTTATGACCGAATTTGAAAATCTTAGAATGGAGGAAGAAGAGACTATCCAGAAAATTTCTGCTAAGTTATTGGATATCTCTAATGAATGCCTCGCTCTTGGTGATCCGATTTCTAATGCTAGACTTGTAAGTAAGACTTTGAGATCTCTTCCTGAACGCTTCAATATCAAAATTGCTGCTGTTGAAGAAGCACATGATCCTCAAACCATGGCCTTGGATGCTCTCCTTGGCATTCTAACTATGTTTGAGTTGAACTTGGGCATTCAAAAGAAACATAAAGAGCAGAGCCTAGCCCTCTCTAGTCTGCTCAAGATTTCTAAGGAAATGGGAGAGATTTCTCATCAAATTGATGCTTCTAATCTTGAACTAGAGGATGTGGCCTTAATCACTAAAAAGTTTAATAACTTTCTGAAAGGAAAAATTGAAAGAAAATTTCCATCACAAGGCCAATCCTCATTTTCTGAAATTCCTAAAGTATCCCAAGGTTTTAAAAATCCAACTGAAATAACTAAAGGGAGTCAAGGTTTTAAAAAACCCAGTAGTTTCGAAAGCTTGAAAAAGAAAGATGGTGTCCAATGCCGAGCTTGTTCTGGGTATGGACACTATGCTAATGAGTGTGCAAACACTTTGAAGAAAAAGGGTATGAACCTTACAGCCACTTTAAGTGACAGTGAAGATGAAGATGAGACTGCCAATCTGGCAGTTATTGATTATTCAGGTCATGTCACTGATGATGTGGGTACATTATCAGCTACACCCCCGAAATTTGACTTGCAGTGCCTAAACGTAACTGAGAAGTCTGAATCAGAGGGGGATAGCTCTGGAACTTTTGAGGAGCTCCTTGACAACTACAAGGAACTCTATGCAAGTTGGGAAAAATGGGGTGAACAAATAAGTGTTTTTGAATAAGTTCATGAGAAACTCACAACTGAAAATACTTCTCTAAAAGCTGAAGTTGAGAGACTTTCTCATGAAAATGACAGTCAAAAAGAGTCCATGGCCAAACTAGAAGTTCTTTTAACTAAAAAGGAAGTAGATTTTGAGCGTGTTAAAACTGATTTTGAAATCGCCAAAAACACCTTAACTAGGTTAAATAATGGCAAAGCCAAACTTGATGAGGTTTTAAACATGGGAAATCAAGGAAAAACTAGTTTGGGCTATGACTCTAAATTTGTGAAAGAAGGAGAAAGTTGGTCCAGAAAAAATAACTCTAGACCTAGGAGAAAAAGATTTGTGTGTCATTACTGTTTCACTCCAGGTCACATCCGACCTTACTGCTATCAAAGACTGCGTGATATGGAGGAGTCTGGACCTCAGATATATACTGGAGTGTACCCACACTCTGGTCCACACCGTGCCCAAAAAGGCAAGTTTGTGTGGAGAGAAAAGAAGAATGAGGTCTGTAATGTTGTGTTCACTTCTTTAAAAAGTAGTGTCGCTGGTGGTTGGTACTTTGATAGTGGTTGTTCCAGGCATATGACTGGAACAGCTGAGTTCTTGTCTGACTACACCCCCGTAAAAGGAGGAAATGTCAATTACGGAGGTGGTGCTCAAGGTAAGGTTGTTGGAAAATGATCCCTCTGTGTTGATCAGATGCCCAAGTTGAAAAATGTTTTTCACGTTGAAGGGTTGAAAGCAAATCTGATCAGTATAAGTCAGTTGTGTGATGACAACTTGTTTGTTAGGTTTGATAAGAAAACTTGTGAGGTGTATGATGAGAATAACATTTTTCTCTTTACTGGTGTCAGGTCCCCTGATAACTGTTATAGATTTAGGGACAATCTCTCGTGTCTTTCTTCCAAATCTAGTGATCTTGACCTATGGCATAAAAAGTTAGGTCATGCAAATATTAGGAAATTGGAAGAATTAGCTAAATACAATGCGGTTAAAGATCTTCCCAAGCTTGATTTTAAGAACCCTAGTGTGTGTGGATCGTACCAAAAAGGAAAACAAACCAAGACACCTCACAAAAAGGTTCAACAAAGTACCACTAGTCAAGTCCTTGAATTAATTCATACGGATCTTATGGGTCCCATTGAAGTGGAAAGTTTAGGGAAAAAGAAGTACTCTTTTTGTGTGTGTGGATGATTTCTCTAGGTTCACTTGGGTTTTGTTCTTGAAAGAAAAGTCTGAAGCTATAGAAGTCTTTAAAGTTTGGTACAAAAAAGTCAAAAACTTGCATGGCAAAAAGGTGGTCAGAATAAGGTCAGATCATGGTACCGAGTTTCAGAATTTCACATTCTCCAGTTTTTGTGATTCCAAAGGGATTACTCATGAGTACTCAGCCCCAAAAACTCCACAACAAAATGGAGTGGCAGAAAGAAAAAATCGTACTTTGCAAGAGATGGCAAGAGTTATGCTAAATTCTAAAAACATCTTTAAATGATTTTGGGCTGAGGCTCTGAACACAGCCTGTCACATAGGAAATAGAGTCTATCTGAGAGTGGGATCTACAATGACTCCTTACGAGATTCTTCTTGGAAAGAAACCCACTCTCAAATACTTTCATGTGTTCGGTTGTATTTGCTATGTTCTGAATGATAGAGATTACTTATCTAAGTTTGATTCTAAGAGTGACAAGGCTGTATTCATGGGATATTCTACCAATAGTCGTGCTTATAGGGTTTACAATCTGAAAACCAAGACTATGATGGAATCCATAAATGTTAATTTTGATAATCATGCTGATTTAAATCTAAAATCTCTTGAGGATGATGTTTCAGGTTGTGTTGAACTACTGAAACCCGCCAATAATGAATCTGAACAGAAGGAAACAGAAGAATCTCAAAAAACTGCAGAACAGACTGATGTAGTCGACAGTGTAGGTACACCACACAATACACCTGCTGAAAATAATTGTTCAGAATAAGAGGTATTCAGCAGTTCTGAAGATGATGAAGGAGACATGGGAAGGACCAAAGACGTTCCAGCAAAAATCCAGAAAAACCATCCAGTTTCACAAGTGGTTGGTGATGTTCATGAAAGGGTAAACACTCGACCAAAAGGAAGAGTTAATTACTGAGACCTTACCGGTCTTGTCTGCACAACATCCATGGTATCCAAGGTTAGTTCCTGTTTTTTGTGTCTCATCTTGAGCCAAAAACTGTTGTTGAGGCTATGAAGGATGATAATTGGATTGTAGCAATGCAGGAGGAATTGAATCAATTTGAAAATAATGATGTGTGGGAATTGGTTCCTAGACCCAGTGGTGGTAATGTGATAGGGACCAAATGGATTTTCAAAAAAAAAAACCGATGAAAATGGTCAAATAACAAGGAACAAAGCTCGTCTTGTGGCCCAAGGCTACACTCAAGTCGAAGGGGTTGACTTTGACGAGACCTTTGCTCCTGTTGCTCGAATTGAATCCATTAGATTGCTCTTAGCCATTTCTTACTAATTAAATATTACTTTACATCAAATGGATGTAAAAAGTGCTTTTCTAAATGGGATTTTAAATGAAGAGGCTTACGTTGAGCAACCTAAAGGATTTTTTGATGCAAAGTTTCCAAACCATGTTTACAAATTAAAAGGGCTCTTTATGGTTTGAAGCAAGCTCCTAGAGCTTGGTATGGGAGGCTCACTGAGCATCTCATACAAATTGGTTTTAAAAGAGGAGAGGTCGATAAAACTTTATTCATTTTAAAGGAAAAGAAGGGCATTCTTGTGGCCCAAATCTATGTCGATGACATTGTTTTCGGATCCTCCTCTGAAGTCATGCTAGATTTTTTTGTGAAAAACATGACTTCCACTTTTGAAATGAGTATGGTGGGTGAGTTAAATTACTTTCTTGGGCTTCAAATTAAACAAAACAAAGAAGGTATTTTTATCTCTCAAAGTAAGTATGCTCGAAACTTGGTCAAAAAATTCTCTCTTGAGAATGCCTCTCATCTTAAGACTCCTATGGGATCCTCCCAAAAGTTGTGTAAGGATGAGGATGGAGAGGATGTGGATCCGACCTTGTATCGTAGCATGATTGGGAGTTTGCTGTATCTATCAGCAAGTCGTCCCGACATCATGTTCAGTGTTTGCTTGTGTGCTCGATATCAAGCAAGTTCCAAAGTTTCACACATGAAAGCTGTGAAACGAATAATTAGATACATTGGTGGAACTGTTAACTTGGGACTATGCTACACACGAGAGACAAACACAAATCTGGTGGGTTTTAGTGACTCTGACTGTGCTGGTAATACTGATGATAGGAAAAGTACCACTGGTGGGTGCTTCTACCTAGGAAATAATCTAGTCTCTTGGTACAGTAGGAAACAAAATTGTGTTTTTTTGTCCACTGCCGAATCTGAGTACGTGGCTGTAGGCAGTTGTTGCACCCAACTTCTTTGGATGAACCAAATGATTAAGGACTATGGTCTAACTAGCAATGTTTTAACAGTTTTTTGTGATAACTTAAGTGCTATTGATATATCCAAGAACCCTGTGCAACATTCTCGCACCAAGCACATTGATATACGGCATCATTTTATTCGCGATCTAGTTGAGAAAAAAATTGTTACTCTTGAATCTGTAAGAACTGAAAATCAGTTGGCTGACATCTTTACTAAAGCGCTTGATTTTGAGAGATTTTCAACCCTAATAAAGTCTCTCAGTTTGTGTGTCATCTGATGATGTGATCCCCTGTGTGGTCACATCATATTGTACACTAGTCTGTAAAAAAAAAATATAAAAAAATAACATAATATTGCTTTGCACGGCTCTTCTCAGTGTGATCACTTGTTTCTGCACCCTTGACTTGCCCGGTCCTCGGAATGTGAACACTTCCTACGTGTGTTATAACAACATGTCGCATGTTTTGTCTCTCAGTGGGTGCTTTCAAGGGAAACATCTGCTCCGCCACAGTATGCAGCCACTCCAAATGTGATCAAACAAACCTTGCACAAAAAGTGCTCTTCGAATTTGAGACGATCATTTGAAAGAGAAAGGGCTATCTGTGGATCTATAAAAGAGTGAAAGATACCCACAATTTCATCCCCACAATAAAAATGGGTGGGTGCATTCTCTAGGCTGAGCAGATTGGAAGTAGGTTCATTGAATTCCTTGGATAAGATGAGTCCCCTGGTGTAGTTACATTCCAAGTCACACCCCAAGCTGAGATTTGCCATTCACTTCAGATTGGCACACTTACTGTTTTTCTTTATAATTTTTTTAGCCTACTGATTTTTGCTTCTTTCTAATTCTTCCTAACAAGTTTTTACCCAATTATGTCTGTAGATAATATTATTTCTATAATATCAATGTTTGAGGGGGAGAATGCTGCTATGAGTTGTTTGAAATATAGATAAAACTGAATTTATCTGTGAAAAGTTTTACAACATTGCTCGTGGATCCTAATCCCTAATTTTGTGGTTAATTTAAATAAGTAGGGTGAGATTGCTGTTTGTATCCCTAGTTTCGCTCTCATCAGTATTTCAAGTCCTAGGGGGTCTAGAGGTTTAAATTGCTTGATATTCATTCTATCTCTTAGCTTTCTCTTTTCCCGTGCTCTCATAACTCTCAACCACTTTCTAACATTGTTCTCCAAGCTCGCTTTCTCTCTCTGTTTCACAGGAATTCCGATGGTCTCTCCGGGTTCGAGTTCCACCATTCCCGCCGCCGGCGACCTATCCTTGGTCGAGGCCACGCCTACTCCGGTCGCCGTCTCTATTCCTGGGTCTGAGGACAACGGCATCAATGTCGAAAACCCAGGTGATTTAAGGAGCATTGGAGCACAATATGGCACCGTGAAGATTCCAATTCGCTACTCCCATCGGCAAATTGGGCTCTCTCCAGACATGGAAACCCTCACTCCAAGACAGAGACCATTCATGGGGAAACTAGGGTTCGGTCCAAAAACCTCTGCCTCAAAATCAATGTCTCAAAAGAGGAAAAGTACTTCCCCAAAATCTTTTATTTCTAAGCGCCGAACTCGGTCCTATGTTCCAACCCCCAATTTGAGTGATTCAGAAGGTCCCGATGCTGCCTCTTGCCCTAAGACAACCGCTGTCCATGTATTTACATCAGAGGAAAATGAGGAGAATGTTCCTCTAAATGTGCTAAAGGAAGTCGCTCGAAAATCAAAGGGCAAGGCTATTGTTCAGGAGGATGCTTTGGTAAATGATGAGATGAGTCAAGATAGTTCCGTGGGTTTTTCCGATGATGATAGTGTCAGTGATGAGCCCTACAAAGTTTCAAAGGGTGAGGAAAGGGATGCAGCTGAGGATGAGGCTCAGGAGGTTCTTACACCAGAACCTACAACGAAACGTACTTCCAAGAAATCAAAAGCCCCTGCTTCTAATGTTCCCATTAAGTGAGTGCTAAGACCTCGTTCCAAGGCAAGCTCTGTAAGTTCTCCAGTTGATCGTTTTTTTGTGTCAAATAAAGCTAAAGAAAACTTTCCTTCTTTTTTGGCAAAAGATTTTCTTGTGGAGCGTGTGAGGGATAAAATGTTTGATACAATGAATCTCACCATATTTTTGGAAGAGAAATCTTTGTTATTTTCTGTGGATTACCCCTCTCCTTTTTTCCCTAGACTGGTGTGTGAATTTTATGCCAATATGGTTCAGGATGTCAAAAATCCAAGGTCTTCCTTGTTTGGTAAAGTTTATGTCAGGGGGAGATATATTGAGTTTTCTGCTTCAAAAATCAATGAGTTCTTGAAAGTCCCAAATCCCTCTTCTGTCCCCACTAGTGTGTCTCTTTCTACTCTGGCCACTTCCATCATAAATGGCCTTGAAACTCTTTGGCATAGCCAGTTCACGAGTGCCAATCTCACTTCTCTCTACAGCTTTCTTCACAAAGTTGCCTCTTATAACTGGAAGCCATCATCAAATCACTCCAATGTCAACACAATCCAGGCTGATCTCATATATCGAATTGTCCATGATATTCCTTTCAGCCTAGGTGACATCATCTTTCCTTGTGTAGTCCAATTTGCAGAAAAACCTCAAATCAGTTGGGGGTTACCATTTCCTTGTCTCATCTCTGCCTTATATCTACATCAAGGGGTACAAATTGAGTCTTCTGATCATTTGTCTGCCGTTCCTGATAAATTTGGAATTCAGCCTGTTCTGGGTAGTCCCGGGAATGTACGCACCATTGACCTTCCAGTCCGGTTTCAGGAAGATCAGTTACGCTTTGTTGAAGCTCAAATGAGGCACTTTAGGGGCATGTTCAATGAGTTTGGAAAACAGAGAAGGACTTTATTGGATGCAATTTCTGGCAAAAAAGGGGGAGTAAGCAGCAATGAAGGGGGAGTTAGTTCAAATGTATATCAGGAGCTGCCCGATTCTCCTCATGCTTAGTTGTTCTTATGCTTAGTTTTAAGTTGGGTACAATGTGTGTTTTTTTGCCAGAAAGACATAAATCAGGGGGAGATTGAAAGTGTGTAAGTATCACGACTTTTTGGGTATTTGGGTAAATTAGAATATTTCTTATTTTTAGGATTTATGCCTTTCTTATTGTAATATATTTTGTTTACTTATTTATCTTTTTGTTTTTAGGAAACTAACAATACTAATCTTTGAATATTGTAGTGTATATCTTTTAATTGTTTTGTAGTTATCTCTCAAGTGCTAAGGATGGGAAGAGTTTAAGGAGGTGATCAAGTCTATAAATAAAGCCTTATTCCTCATTGTTCCAACACGGCTTTTGCACAGAAAAATCATTCAAAAGTTGAGAAGTTTCTTTGAGAGAGTTTTAGTCTAACACAAAGTTTGAATAAACCTTTGTGTTATTTTGTGTTTAAGTATTTTAGTATTTCGTGAATTCTTCTTTGTAACTTCGGTACTCCAATGCTTAATCAATAAAGAAGATTCGTTTTTTGTGTCTACAGCATTCTGCTGTAGATGTGTTAAGTTCTGTGTTCTTTATATTCCGCTGCAATTCTGTTCAGTGTAGGGTCTAGTGTAACCACACCAGAGATTACACTGTGTCGTTTCTTTGTGTTTTTATTGTTATCCTAGCTACCAAAACTTTCAAATGTTGTAGTAGTCAGAGGGTGAATAGCTTCTTATTGGATAAGTAAAAAACCCTAGTATGGCTATAACTATAATGTTAGTATAAAATAAGGGGGAGGGCATGGGAAAAGTGTGAGAAGAAAGAAAGGCAGAGAACATAAGCAGTATAACGTCGCGCCGCCGCCTCTTGATAGTGCATTGGGCATGCGTTAAACTGTTCCGTCCCTCCCTGTTTGCTTCTTCTAGTCTGTTTCCGTTTGCTCGTTCTTGTCATCCTTGTTAGTGCAGAAAAGGGGTGCTACCACTAGTGCTGCCAACAGTGTTACCCCAGATGGGATTTGTAATAGTTTCACCATTTATTCACAAAATTATTGGATATTAATGTTTAATATTTGCTGCAAGTTTATTGTTATTTGTAGGTACAAAATTCAGGTCAAGGTTAATCAAAACAATGGAGCTACAAACAAGGGATTGGTTGAAGGAAAAATTATGCATAAATGCGTAACTTTTGAAGAAGAGGAAAACGTGGACTTGGACTTGTTCAAAGGCTGAATTTGTTCAAAGAGAGTACAAGCTCTTCACAGCTCGAAGGTACAAGAAGGAGAAACAAGGACTTGGGCACCAATAATTTGTTCCTACAATTATGGACATGTGGAGAAATTATTCCCCAAGGCTCGGCATCCACTCCTCCACTCACACCACATTTTGGAGGCCTATATAAAGGCTTGATGGGATCATTCTAAACATACAAGAGAGAAATATTAAACACCCATAGCCATAGACCAAGTGCTAGTGATGTCACAACACCCAACCCAACATCACAATCTAGTTTCTTGAGGAAACTATCTGTTGAAGGCTAAATTGGTCTAGCCTTTTGATTGTGATGTGAGTGTTGTTTCTTTATTGATGGTTCTTGTATCTAGCACATTTTGTACTCTTATTTTGTTTAGAGGATAGGAGTTGTTTAGACTTTTGTACTTAAATCATACACATATAGTGAAAGTATTTTTTTTTGCCATGAGGCTACCACAAGTTATATATTTATATAACTTGTGAAAAATATATCTCTCTGTGTCACTTATCCGCTGCGTTAATTCTTTCAATCTTTCAAAGCTGAGATTTTACGTGTTGTGTCAAGTGTTGCCCAGCACACAAGACAACACTATTATATTCGAGAGTTTCTATAGTCTTGACACTTTCAGTTGGTATTGTTTACTTGATAAAAACCAATACTTTTGTATGGTTTAGTTTTCCGTTGCGAACTCTTTTTTAAAGTGTTTAAGTGTTTACGATTGTGGGACTGTCGTCAAAGTGTTATCGCTGGTGCTATCCATTTCTTGAGATAACACTCGTGAGTTTTTGCTCACAAACCCAAGGCCATTGACATTTTCAATCCTTTCTAAGTAGTTGATACTCTTGTTTATGGTTTCGCAATCCTTAATTCATGGTGAAATTACGAGAGGCTCAGGCGAAGTGGGATAGCAGGCGCAAGTAGATCTGTACCTGTGTGCGCAGACTTTGGTACTAATATTGAGATCGTTTTATCCTCGGAGGAATTTGTCATTATCCGAAATCGCACGAGTAGGAGGCAATAATTTCTCTTAGGAGAGTCTTATTCAGGCGACTCGATCTACCCGATAAGTTTTCTAACTTTCGCTTTAATTTTCTTATTGTTCAAGTATGCTTAATTTACTTATACCGTTATTTGCTGGTTTGCTACGATTATATATTGATTACATGATTGCCCCTTTGATTATTTGTATAATCTGCTCGTTGCGTTATTTTTATTACAACAGTTTTGTCCCGAAGAAGGGCGACCAAACGAGGCCTAACTCAGCTCAACAAGAGAGGATATAGTTTCCAAGGTGGAGGTGGAGGTTTGAATGTCTACAGGGGTTCAAATGTACTCCCTCCGTCCCAGTTTAAAGTTCTTAGTTTTTTTTGCTAGTTTTTTTTGCTGTTTGTTTGAAGGAACTCTGAGCAGTAATTAAAGGTTAATATAATCATCTTAAATAACAGTTAAAACTTATTATCGATAGTATTATATTGGTGTACCAATAACAAGTTTTAGATTTTCATTAGGACAACTAGATCAACCTTTAAATTACTGCTCAAAATTCCTTTAGTCAAACGGAAAAAAATTAAAAACCTTAAATTAAACTGGGACGGAGGGAGTTGTTAAAAAAACGAAAAAAAGAAAAAATAAAAACAGGTTCCTTGTATGTTCTTAAAGGTTCTACGTTTTTTTGGCTTGAGTGTCAGAGATCATACTATTCGGAGCCACATAAAGGTGGTGTAACACCAAGTATGGATCAGAGACATTTGGACAAAGCACTGATAAATCAGTAAGTGGGGGTGTTTTAAAATAGGTGGAGCAGCGAGTTACTCTAGATGGGAGTGAACAAAATGATCTATAGTCAGAAGGTCAATACTAAATTCCAAATCTAAATCGGGGTCTTCAATACAATCAGTTTGTTTGGCTTGTGATCTGACGTGAAGGGCGAATCCTAAGATGCATTTGAAGAAGTATGGTTTTGGAGACATGGATGCATGTGTAGATCTGAAAAGGTTGGGCGCTGTTCGGAAATTTTGGAAGGAAGATTCATAGGAGTCTGTAAGTTTAGATAGCTAGAAAGATCAACCAAACAGAGACGTGGTGTGAGACTTAGTGAGAACACACAACTAGTCACACCACAACACACACAGCGGAATGTAAATTAAACACAAATATGAATTAACACTTATCTTCAGTAATGAACTGAAGACAATAAAACTCTTCTATTAAGAATATGAATATCAACGATTACAGTAGACTATCTTAAAAGAAGAACTAAAACACTCAAGAATATCAACTCTTAACAAGTTGTATTCAACTAAAATACTAAAGCTTACAAAACTCGATTCTCAGCAAAGACTCTCGTTCTAAAACCTCAAAATCGATCAATGAAACTATCAGCCGTCCTTGGTATATATACACACGGCATTGATATCCTTTGATTGGGCAATCTTGACTCAAGGATCTTGAGATAAACTTCAACATGATTCTTTCCATAATTGAGCCAATCCTTGATATTGTGAGATCCTACAAAAACTATAAAGATATACACTATACAACTAATTAATAAGTTAGTAACTAAAACATAAGAAAGTAACAAATCTAAATTAAAGATTAATAAACTAAAACTAAATTGCCGTGTGCATAGCACACTTTCAATCTCCCCCTGATTTGTTGCTTTCTGGTCAAAAACAACAAAAACCAAGGCGGAGATGCACAAAACAAACAAAATACTAAACTAAATTAAGACTAAGAGTGTTTAATAACAACCAACCAAAAATTAAAACCAGAAAAATACCACAACCGATTATGCTGCATCATCTTCTCCAAGACTTCCACTTCCACTTGCTTGTTGTTGATTCAAATTCAAATTTTCCCAACGAAAACCTTCATGGGACACATCCTTGAAAACATTACTGCTACCACCAGCTTCTACTCCCCTTTTTGTCCAGAAAGTCGACCCTTCTATGCTAGAAGTCTGTTTCTCCTTGCAGATAGCTCCTGAAACTTCACTCTGTACTCCAGCATGGTCTTCTCCAGGAAGGAGATCTCTTCATCATAGATGATAGCAGGATCAGTTGGTGGGGATGGCGGTAAGTTCACATCATCATCCACATCAGCTATATCATCATTCTCTTCTGCCTGCCCATCCCCATAGTTAATAGGAATGTCAATCAAACGGTATGCATGCGAAGTTACAGGCTTAATTCCCAAAGCATCAGCTTTAATACCAGACAGATCCTTCTCCAACAATTCAATTCCTTGTTCCAGACATATAGAAGAGATGAGGCATGGAAATGGCAAAGCCCAGGGCAGCACCTTTTCAGCAAACTGAGTAACACTTCCAAAGATTACTTCTCCAAGATTAAACCCTCTCTTTTGACAACTCTATAGATTAACTCCGCATTTGGAATTGTAACAGTGGAAGCATTTGAAGAGGGTCTCCAGTTGTAGGTGGACAATTTGAACAGATATCCATACAAACTGGTGAGAGAGGTTATCTGAATTCCTTTCTTCCATTTGGAGAGTAAGCCATTGGAGATGGTTGAGGCTAAGAGGTCAGGGTGGACAGTCAATTGAGGACCAATGGGAGGAGGAGAGGACAAGAACTTTTTTATTTCAGCCACAGAGAATCTCACATATTTTCCCCTCACATACACAAGACCACTGCTTTCAGACCTTGGATCTTTGATATCCACAGTCAGGTTTGCATAGAACTCGGAGACTAGGCAAGGATAGTACACAGAAGGGAATGTAACAGAGTTGTAGAGATTCAGATCTTTCAGGAGTTTATCTAAATTGACAGTGTCAAAGCCAACATCTCTAACCCTTTCTGCAACAACTCTTTTCTCAGCAAAAAGTTTCCCCCTATCCTTAGCTTTAGGAGTAAGATAGAAAAGGTCAAGTGGATCACTTACAGAGGAATGTACAGTCTTCCTTTTGGTGGAACGCCTAGACACAGGCGTGGAGCTAGGAGGTGCATTCCTCTTCTTAGAGTTCCTGGTTCTTGGTGTGGCTGCTGGTGGGATCTCATCTTCCATCTCATCAGCTTTGAATCCTTCCAGATCATCCTTCCCCAATTTGAATGTGGAGTCTGATTCCTCTGAGTCATTGGAATCAGATCCAACTTCTTCAACCTCCTCTTCTTCATCAACCACTTGTTTTCCCTTCTTCAAGGCTCTTTGTTCATCTAACAGCTGTTGAAGAGAAACATTGTCCTCCTCTTCTTCATCATTAGACTCTTCTTCATCAGCTTCAGCCTCAATCTCCTCTTCTACATGAGCACAGTGATCAGGAACTTCTTCAACTTCAGAGGCTTTTTCAACATGAGATTGGAGTTCTTGTTGAGTGACAATAACATGAGGGAAGATGTCAGATACTTCTCCCCCTTTCTCTGACCTTTTTCTATGAACAAGCTGATAGGCCTCCATATCATCACTCTCAGATTCACTTGTTTCATCCCTGAGGCTCATACTTGTCTGAGCTATGACAGGGGCTGCTGGAGATTTTGCCGGCGGTGGAACAGAGGATCCCCTTCTCGGAGTTTGCTTCCTTGTTTGTTTCTTTGAACTGGTTCCTTTCTTATCTTTCCCTTTTGATTTTGAAGGTTCAAAGTCATCATCACTAGCTTCGATCATCTCAGGTTCCCCCATAAACGGTCTCCTTTTTGGAGAAACTGATTCCATGCGAGGTTCAAACCCTCGTTGACGGAGAGACCGCCTTGGGGCATGTTTAACCCCATACTTTTCTCCAACAGCCTTCAAGTTTCCTGGGTTTTCGACCTCAATAGCATTTGTCTCATCTCCAGGAAGAGACACAGAGATTGCCGCATCCTCTGTGTTAAATGATGGAATAATGGCTGAGTTTGAGATTTCTGGAGACTTCGCCGGAGATTGAGATGGGGAACTAGGGTTTTGATCGGTCATTGAGAGTCTGCAAAAGGTTAGGATAGAGATAGAATAGAGATAGAAGACAAATTTGGAGAGAGAGTAAGTAAGAGGGGGGATGAGATCACATCAATTATAAAAGCCCACTCACACCACACTCCTATACCAACTAGACCTCTAGAAACTAGGAAGTATAGCTAGGGATTTGATTACCTTGGCAGAGGGACCCACCGACAATCAAGGAGGCCGTCAAACACACCGCCTCTGAAAAGATAGATGGAAAGGATAATGATCACAACAAAAACTGGAAAACAAGATTTATCCAATATTTTGTGATAATTCGACCTGCCATAGACATTAAAAAAAAATCACAGAAAAAAGATACTCCCCCTAAATACATGGCCAATAGAAATCAATTTATTCATGGACTTGATAGAACAGAATATTACAAGAATATAAGCAGAGAAGAAGACAGAATTAATTAGATGAGATATTCACAAAGGTTGGGATGACTCAAGAAATAAAAAATAATAAAAAGAAAATATGAAAGTGTAGTGTGTATCTCAACTTTGTGTGACATGGAATGACATCTCACCCGGGGACTCAACTTATCCAAGAACTTCAATGAACTGAACTCCCTATCATCTCAGCATCTAGAATGCGCCCACCCCTTTTTTAATTGTGGTAAATGAATTTAAGGGTAGCTTTCACTCTGCATTAAAACCAAAGATATCCCTTTCTCTTTCAAATGATCTTATCAAATTCGAGGCACACTTTGTTTATGTGTGAGTTCGTTTGATCACATTTGGATTGGCTGCATACATTGGAGGAGCAGCTGTTTCCCAAGAAGGCATCCACTGAGAGATATACAACAAGTAGGCAATTCGCCTTAATAATCATAGGGAGAGTTCACAGTTCAAGGACCAACCAAGTCAAGAGAGAGAGAGTCAAGTGGTCACTCAGAGATACACAGTGCAGATATAACAATGCATTTTTTTTATTTTTTTTTTGTTAATATGAATATAATACAAGTGTGACACATGGTGTGATCAAACAGGGGATCACACCATCATATGATGCAAAGTCCAAGAGACTTCCTTAGGGTGGAAAATCTCTGAAAGTCTAGGGCCTTTGTGAAAATATCAGCCAATTGATTCTCTGTTCTTACAGGTTCTAGGCTAACAATTTTCTGTTCAACCAAATCTCGAATAAAGTGATGTCTAATGTCTATGTGTTTAGTTCTTGAATGTTGGACAGGATTTTTTGCAATATCCATCGCACTCAAATTATCACAAAAGACAGTAAGAATCTCACTTTTCAACCCATAGTCCTTAATCATCTGATTCATCCAGAGGAGTTGTGTGCAACAGCTACCTACAGCAACATACTTTGATTCAGCAGTGGACAATGACACACAGTTCTGCTTTCTACTGAACCAGGAAACAAGGTTGTTGCCAAGATAAAAACACCCTCCAGTTGTACTTTTCCTATCATCAGAATTTCCAGCCCAGTCTGAGTCACTGAAGCCTACCAAATTGGTGTTGGTTTCTCTAGTGTAACTAACCCCCAAATTCACTGTCCCACTCACATACCTAATGATCCTTTTGACAGCAGTTAAGTGACTCATCTTTGGGTTGGCTTGGTACCTAGCACAAAGGCACACACTGAACATGATGTCAGGACGACTTGCAGCCAAATACAACAAGCTCCCAATCATACTTCTAAAGAGTGTTGGGTCAACACTCTCCCCATCTTCATCAATACTCAACTTTTGGGAAGATCCCATAGGAGTTTTTTGATGAGAAGCCTTCTCAAGACCAAACTTTTTCACTAAGTTCTTGGCATACTTGCTTTGAGAGATGAACATTCCTTCTCTACTTTGCTTTATTTGAAGTCCAAGAAAATAGTTTAACTCACCAACCATGCTCATTTCAAATGTGGATGTCATTCTTTTGACAAAGTAGTCAAGCATGATCTTAGAAGATGACCCAAAGACAATGTCATCCACATATATTTGAGCAACAAGAATTTCTCCTTTCTCTCTTAAGATAAACAAGGTTTTGTCTACCTCACCTCTCTTAAACCCCATTTGGATGAGATGCTCAGTTAGTCTCCCATACCAAGCTCTAGGGGCTTTCTTGAGGCCATACAAGGCCTTTTTCAATCTGAACACATGACTGGGAAACTGAAGATCTACAAAGCCCTTAGGTTGTTCAACATAGGCTTCCTCATTAAGTACTCCATTTAGAAAGGCACTTTTCACATCCATTTGGTGTAAAGTAATGCCTAAGTAGCAAGAGATAGCAAGAAGAAGCCTAATGGAATCTATCCTAGTAACTGGGGCAAAAGTTTCTTCAAAATCAATCCCCTCAATCTGAGTGTACCCCTGAGCCACAAGTCTGGCTTTGTTCCTAGTTATTACCCCATTTTCATCAGTTTTATTCTTGAAAATCCATTTGGTACCAATCACATTTCCCCCACTAGGCCTAGGTACCAAAACCCACACATCATTTTTCTCAAATTGGTTCAGTTCTTCTTGCATGGCAACAATCCAGTTATCATCCATCATAGCCTCATTCACATTTTTTGGCTTAAGATGAGAGACAAAACAGCAAGAACTTACCACCAGAGATGTGGTGCAACTCAGACCTGCAAGGTCTCTGTAGTTAACTCTTGGTACCTGTCTTACCTTTACCTTTTCATGCACATCACCGACCACTTGAGATATTGGGTGGTCCTTCTGGATTCTACTTGGCACATCTTTGGTCCTCCCTACATCTGTATCCTCTTGATCTGATCAGCTGGATGCCTCTGATTCTGAATCAGTCTGTCCTGGGTAGACGTGTCCATGCCGGTTAACCGCCGGTTAGCCGGTTATAACCGCCGGTTAATTTTACCGGTAATCCCTAACCGTGGAGTAACCTTCTAACCGCCACATCCGGTTACGGTTATCCGGTTAACGGTTAAACCGGTTTTGCCGGTTTTGCCGGTTAACCCGGTTATGAGACTTTTTCAATTATTTATTTTTTTATTTTAAAAAGAAACAATTTTTTAGGATTTTGTTAGAAAACTGACTAAAAATCATTAAGAAACTAACTGAAATGAAATAAAAACACCAATTTTGTTAGAAAACTAACTGAAATCGTTAAAAAACTGACTGAAATTGTTAAAAAAACTGACGGTAATTCTTAAAACTAACTCGAAAATGGTAAGAAACTGACGGTTAGTATAGACCGTTGAACCGGCGGTTAGCTTCCCGGTTATAACCGCCGGTTGACGGTTATCAAAATGGACTAACCTTAACCGAACCTTGAAAATAGGGTTGACGGTTGAGACGGTTCACGGTTAACCGGTTAGCCGGGTTTGACCGGTTAAAAAACCTCCGGTTAGCCGGTTCCGGTTAGATTTTGGACACGTCTAGTCCTGGGTCATGTGTGACCTTAGGTGTATTATCACCAGGATTGTCACCTTCGCTTACACCAGTAGACTTGTCAGATTCATCATTGGCGGGGTCCAGCTGATCCACAATTCCTGAAACATCATCCTCAACAGTCTTTAGATTTAAATCAGAAAAATCATCAAAGGTGACATTAATGGATTCCACAATAGTTTTGGTTTTAAGGTTATACACCCTGTATGCCCTACTGTTTGTGGAATACCCAAGAACACCCCTTTGTCACTTTTGGAGTCAAATTTAGACAAATGTTCCCTGTCATTTAACACATAGCAAACACACCCAAACACATGAAAATACTTGAGGGTTGGCTTATTTCCCAAAAGTATTTCATAAGGAGTCATGGTGGAACCAACTCTCAAGTAAACCCTATTGCCAATATGGCAAGCAGTATTGAGAGCCTCTGCCCAGAATCGCTTTGAGATGTTTTTAGAACTAAGCATAACACGTGCCATCTCTTGGAGAGTTCGATTCTTTCTTTCAGCCACCCCATTCTGTTGGGGTGTCTTAGGGGCAGAGAACTCATGAGTGATGCCTTTGGAATTGCAGAACTCAGTGAACTGAGAATTGTCAAACTCAGTTCCATGATCAGACCTGATTCTCACAACTTTCTCTCCATGAAAATTCCTCACCTTTTTGTACCAGATTTTGAAAACATCAATTGCCTCAGACTTTTCTTTCAAAAGCAACACCCATGTATACCTTGAAAAATCATCAACACACACAAAAGAATACTTTTTCTTACCAATACTCTCAACCTCAATGGGACCCATAAGATCAGTGTGTATTAGTTGAAGATTCCTAGTGGCAGAACTATGAGTGACCCTTTTGTGGGGTGTTTTAGTCTGTTTACCCTTTTGACAAGGACCACACACACAAGGATTTTTAAAATTCAGTCTGGGCAAATCTTTCACAGCATTAAACCGAACCAACTCTTCCATTTTCCTAATGCTGGCATGACCCAATTTTTGATGCCACAACTCAAGATCATCCTTTTTGACTGAGAGACAGGACAGATTGCTTCCAAAGGTATAGCAATTATCCTGTGATATAGTGCCAGTGAATAGACAGGAATCAGAATTATCACAAACTTTGCACTCATGCTTATCAAACCGAACATAAAGATTGTCATCACATAGTTGACTTATGCTTATGAGATTAGCTTTCAGTCCTTCTACGTGATAGACATTCTTTAGTTTTGGCATATGATCAATGCAAAGAGTGCCTTTACCAACAATCTCACCTTGGGCTCCTCCCCCATAATTCACATTTCCTCCGTTTATGGGAGAGTAGTCAGACAAGTATTCAACATTACCTGTCATGTGCCTTGAGCACCCACTGTCAAAATACCATGAGCTTGACACACTCCCTTTTAGAGAGGTGAGAACAACTTTGCATTCCTCAGATCTCTTGACTTTCCACACAAACTTGCCATTGTTTTGATGCTGAGGAGCATGGTGAGATGTCACCTGCCTTCTCACTTGTGGTACTGGTTCTCCAGCATCCCTTAATCTCTGAAAACAAAACGGTCTGATGTGACCAGGATTAAAACAGTAATGACAAACAAAACGTTTCTTCCTAGGTCTATCACTCTTTTGAAAATTTTGACTTTTTGAACCAGATGCTTCTTCTTTGAAAAAAAACATTGTTATACCCTATACCAGCTCTAGAGTAGCTTCCAATACTCAACACTTCATCTAGTTTTGCTTTTCCAGTGTTCAATTTAGTGAAGGTTTCATCAGCCTTTTCAAGCTTAGACTTAACTTTTTCAAGTTCCATTTCACCTTTAGTGATGATAACCTCCAGTTTTCCTATGATTTCCTTTTGGTCATCATTTTCCTTAGACACTCTCTCAAGTTCCTTTTTGAAAGCATTGTTTTCCTCAAGAAGTTTCTGGTTCACTTTTTCAAAAACAGCAATTTTTTCTACACGTTTCTCCCGATCAGCAAAGAGATCCGTGTAGGCTTCATGAAGTTCTCCATAGTTCTCTTCACCCTCGTCTTCCTCTGTATTTTCATTAGTGGTGGAGTTGAAGCATTTAAGTACAGAGTCAGAGGGTGTGACCGAAGATGAGATGTTATCACCATACTCACCAGAATGTAAGTGATTTAGAGAATCTGAGTCAATGACTGCTATGAGAGCAGTCTCATCTTCATCCTCACTATCACTTAGGGTTGCAGTTAGACTCATACCCTTTTTCTTCAGAGTGTTTGCACACTCATTAGCATAGTGACCAAAGCCTTTGCAGGCTCTACACTGAATATTATCACTTTTCTTTTTGGTAAAGCTCCCAGGCCACTTGAAACTACTCTCAGTGTCTTCTTTGAAATTATCTCCACCATTTTGAAACTTAGGTGGAAACTTGTTTTCACGTTTGTTTTTCAAAAAATATGTGAATTTCTTTGTTAGTAAAGCAACATCATCACTTTCCAATTCAGATTTATCAATTTCTTTTGAAATTTCTTCAATTTCCTTTGGAACTTTAGACACATTAGCAAGAGCAGTAGCAAGGGCTATGTTATCAGCCTTGTGTTGCTGTTGAATAGCCAAATTCATTTCAAACATGGTTAGTTTGCCAACAAGAGCATTATATCCCAAGGTGGCAGTGTCATTGGCTTCTTCAATAGCAGCAATTTTTATGTTAAACTTTTCTGTAACGGTTCTTAGTAACTTACTTACTAGCCTAGCATTAGAAATAGGCTCACCTAGGGAGAGGCACTCATTAGAGATATCTTTGATTTTAGCAGAATAGCTTTTGATATCTTCAGTGTCTGACATTCTCAAGTTTTCAAACTTAGTCATGAGAATCCTCAACCTAGTGCCTTTCACTCCTTCATCTCCTTCACAATGAGCTTGAAGAATATCCCAAGCATTTTTGGCAATGCTTTGATTGGTGACCAGTCTGTACATGTCTTCATCCACATGACTAGATATGGCACCCAAAGCTTTGGAATTATAATTTTCTAGGGTTACTTCATCAGTTGTCCAGTCTTTCTCCGGTTTAGAAATGTAGACCTTTTCTTCAGGGGTTTCACCCTCTGCAGCCTTACTTTCCATCCTTGGAGGAGTCCAGGCAACTATGATACTCCGCCATGCTCTTTCATCAATTGCTTTGATGTACAGACGCATTTTGGATTTCCACAAGGCATAGTTTGTACCATCCAACACAGGTGGTCGATACTGACTCAACTGACCTTCCATAATGACTATCCTTTCTGGATCTCACTCAGTATATCGAGTGGTGGCTCTGGTGCCAATTGTAAGTTTAGATAGCTAGAAAGATCAACCAAACAGAGACGTGGTGTGAGACTTAGTGAGAACACACAACTAGTCACACCACAACACACACAGCGGAATGTAAATTAAACACAAATATGAATTAACACTTATCTTCAGTAATGAATTGAAGACAATAAAACTCTTCTATTAAGAATATGAATATCAACGATTACAGTAGACTATCTTAAAAGAAGAACTAAAACACTCAAGAATATCAACTCTTAACAAGTTGTATTCAACTAAAATACTAACGCTTACAAAACTCGATTCTCAGCAAAGACTCTCATTCTAAAACCTCAAAATCGATCAATGAAACTATCAGCCGTCCTTGGTATATATACACACGGCATTGATATCCTTTGATTGGTCAATCTTGACTCAAGGATCTTGAGATAAACTTCAACATGATTCTTTCCATAATTGAGCCAATCCTTGATATTGTGAGATCCTACAAAAACTATAAAGATATACACTATACAACTAATTAATAAGTTAGTAACTAAAACATAAGAAAGTAACAAATCTAAATTAAAGATTAATAAACTAAAACTAAATTGCCGTGTGCATAGCACACTTTCAGAGTCAAATCCATATGAAAAGATTTTTCGTGTCAAAATGGTTAAATGAATAATATGGTGGCAAAAAACATATTTTGGTCATTAAACTTTAAGTCATTTTCAAATGTTCTCATTGAACTTATTGTTTTTGAAATGTTCTCATTAAACTTTTTTAATTTTTCAAATGTGCTCATTCCGTTCAAAAACTCATTAAAAATGTAACATAAGTATTCATGTGACCTCATGTGACTAACATCTATCTATCTATTAACTATTACTAAATCGGAAATCGTTGACATCAGCATCGCCATGTGTCAGCTCAACATTAAAAAAATTCCCTCTCAAATGCTATGCTGACATCATTTTTTTCATTATATTTAATTAGTTTAATTGATATCTAACAATTACTCCCTCCGTCCCGGTTTAACGTTCTTAGTTTGACTATGCACGCTTATTAAGAAACTAAGGCAAAAACAATGGAAATGAGTCAACCAAAAGTTGATATTGAATGATATAAATGTCCAAAACACTATTTATAAAGCAAGTAGGTGAAAGTAAGTTAAGTAAGTAATAGTTTTTTTTGTAATTAAATGAACTTTTTGAGGGCAAGATTTTCCAAAGAACTATTCATTCTTTTCCATTTATGGAATAAAGCAACTAAGAACCTTAAAATGGGACAGACCAAAAAGGAAAGTAAGAACCTTAAACTGGGACGGAGGGAGTATTTATTAGAGGTGGTCTCTTGTGAGAACACCTAGATCCGTCTCATAGAAGAGACGAGTTGACCCATGACCCGTGTACAACATTCTCCGCGAAACGTAGGATCCCAACCCATGCTCCACTCAAAATCTGGCACGTGGCAGCGACCCATTGACCCAAATATATATATATATATATATATATATATATATATATATATATATATATATATATATATATATATATATATATATATATATATATATATATATATATATATATATATATATATATATATTTACTGTTTTATTCGTTTGCCAAAAGTAATACTCCCTCCGTCCCGCCGGAAACTTCAAAAAAAAATTATGGCACAAGAATTAAGGGAAAAAGTGAAAAAAGTGATGTGTTGTGAGTGTTGATAGTTGAGTGGGAGAGAGAAAGTGGGGTAGAGAATAGTTAGTGGGTTAGTGGATGTGAGTATGAGAAGTGGGACCCACTAATTAAAAAGTATTAAAAACTTTCCATTTATGGATTTTGCAATTTTTATGGGACGCTTAAAATGGTAAGTTTTGCAATTTCCGGCGGGACAGATTTAGTACTTAGTATAACTAAATGTAACAAATGTGTTACTTATAAAGTAACATTGTTTATAATTAAATGTAACACCAGTTTTACAAAAAATTAAAATAGCTCATTTTACTCATCTTTCAACTGTAATACTAACTATAAATACGTGTAACACTAACAATAACTAAATGTAATTATCATTATACTGAAATGTAATAGTTTTTTTCCATAATTTTTTTATTTTTGAGTATTTTGATTTTATTTTTTGAAAGAAAGTAACATTGGAAAAATAATAACTTATGTACATGAATGTAATTAGGAAAAAATGCAAAAAAAAGTACCCCAACTATTGGGCTTGTTTGGATTTAAAAACTTATCTTATTTTTGTTACAACAAAAATATCTCAACTCTTTTTTATGTGGAATGGAGATACCTATTACTAACGCCGTTCAATTTTTAACGTTAAACGCCCATGTGCATGCTCCACGTGCTATTTTTGAAGGGTAAGAAAGGAATGTCACATTTTTCTAAGATAAGGAGGTTAAAAAAAAAAACCCAAATACCCCTTCCCTTCCCCTCCGTTTCCCATATCCGACTAACCCACCTCTCTGCTATCCCGGTCTTCTTCCTCTCATACACTCCTCGCAAATACTCCCCCCACTCTCCAACGCTTGAACCTCCCTAGTAGGGCGTAGGATCCGAGTTTCTTGTATTCATCTGGGTTTGAGAGAACTAGGGTTATCTGGTTAGGTGTTCGGTGGGTTTGAAGGAACTGGGTTTGAGGCTGCCATTTATGAGAGCTCGAGAGTGTGGAGAGGTGAGGGGTTTAGGGTGTGTGATTCTGTGTTTGTAGTTGTGGTGACGATCTTAATGGGCTGGATAGGATAAAGCCTAAAAGCAATTCAACAATACTAACAAATCCCTTTCTGGACCTTTTCCATCAACATATAAACCTTGAATTATCGAATCCCAAAAACGATTTTGCTTCAGAAACGAACACCTCCCGATCTGGGTCTTGATAAATTGAACAACTGCATCGTATCTACATTCATAAACGGATTTGCAAATATTGAGTGGGTGAAGGAGTCCCCATTGATGTGATTTGAGCTCAACTGGAAGAAGAAATGGGGAATGAATTTTCATTTTGAGCTGTACACTGCTGATTTCAATGTGGGTGAGCAGAATTTTGTGTGTGATGATTGTGGTGATGGTAGTTATGATAGTGTTGACTGTTGATGGATGGTGGTGTTAGTTTTGATAGTGGTGGTGAATGATGGTGAGGAGCAGTGATGGTGGTGATAGTGGTGGTGGGAGGAGGTGCTAGTTATGACAATTTCAACAAAAAAATTAACAATAATGGCTAAAATGAAAACAAAATATACTTTTAGAGGTGAATTGAAAACAAAAATGTGTTAAGGACGTTTCAAAATTTATCTCAAGGAATTTTGGAGAGATATTTTGGTTTGACCTTTTCGCACGTCAAAAGAGTTGCAATATTTTTGTTGTAACAAAAAATAGATAAGTTATTAAACCCGCACAACCCCAATAGTTGGGGTATTTTTTTTTGCATTTTTTTCATGTAATTATTTGTACAAGTAATTGTAACACTTTATTAGATAATGTAATACTTTTACATGTATCATGATCAATTGAACTCATTGTAACTTATTATTTGAAAACATATAGATATACTATTATATAAGTAAACGTAATTGTTTTACAATGTTATTATACAATTAAAATGTAACATTCGTTTATAAAATTGTTACTTTCTTATTTTTACAATGTTACTAACACAAGCGTTTATAGTTCTAAAGTGTAAATGGTTGAATTATTACTTTTCTATACATATGTGTTACAATTATGTATAAACACTGTTACATATAAGTAACACGTTCGTTACATTTTACTTTTCTATACATATGTGTTACAATTATGTATAAGCACTGTTACATAGTAAGTATTACTTTTTGCAAACGAAGAAAAACAAAAAAAAAAAAAAAAAAAAAACAAAAAACACTGTTACTTTTCTGTATATATGTATTACTTTTATGTATACATACGGTTACATATAAGTAACACGTTTGTTACATTTAGTTATAGTAACTATTACTTTTGGCAAACCAGAAAAAAAATATATATGAAAACTAAAAAAAAAAAAAAAATTTGTCCGTGGGTCATGGGTCAAAATGACCCGTCTCTACTATGAGACGGGTCTTAATATTCTCATACAAGTTTTTGTCTATTTATTATGATTAATTAAATAAATGAAGGGACACCCCAAGTTTGACCCGGCCTTTCACTTAATTAATCACCCCTTCTCTATTGCACTATCGTTTTCCTTTGTTTTTTTCTTTTCTTTTCTTTTTTTTTTCTTTTCTTTTGTTTTTCTTTTTTGCATTTGCACTTCTTTTTTTCATTTGTATCGACCCTTTCCTTTTTTTTTTCCAGACTAAACTCAAAGCAGATAATTTAAACATTCAATATAATTTTAAGTAAAGCATTTATTTATAATATTTTAAGACTAATCCAGTATAAAAAAAGTATATACTGTTGGAACAATACTATATGGCAGATTCATGGAATGACTATGATGAACCTTTTCGCCCGTAGCAATGATCATGTCTATAAGAATTTTACTTGCCATAGCCGCATATTTTGACTATGAGATATGGCAAATGGATGTCAAAACGGCGTTCCTTAACGGGAACTTACTTGAGGATGTTTATATGACACAACCTGAAGGTTTTGTAATTCCAAAAAATTCTAACAAAGTATGCAAATTGCAAAGATCCATTTATGGATTGAAGCAAGCCTCTAGGAGTTGGAATCTTCGATTTGATGAATCGGTCAAAGAGTTTGGCTTCATCAAGACGAAGATGAACCTTGTGTATACAAGAAGATTAGTGGGAGCGTAGTACTATTTCTTGTGCTATATGTTGATGACATATTACTCATTGGAAACGACATTCCTGCACTGCAGTCTGTAAAGACTTGGTAGGAAAGTGTTTCTCAATGAAAGATATGGGAGAAGCCGCCTACATCCTTGGCATAAGGATCTATAGTGATAGATCCAAGAAATTGATTGGTTAAGTCAAGATACATATATTGACAAAGTTCTTAAGAGATTCCGCATGAAAAACTCTAAGAGAGGAAATTTGCCAGTAGGTCATGGTATATCTCTAAGCAAGAATCAGTGTCCTAAAAGGCAACAAGGGTGTGAAAATCGCTAGAGGGGGGGTGAATAGCATTTTCAAATTCTTTTCAAACCCTTTTGCAATTCAATGGTAGATGCGCACAACTCTTATTTTGGCTAAGTATAGCGCGCAGTAAGAGTGTGAAATGCACAGCGGAAATTTAAAGCAGCTCTGCGCAGGGTATACTGCGCAGAGATAAAAACGCACGCGCTAAGTATGAGGCTAAAGAGTGGCGCAAAAAGGGATTCTAAGGCAAAAGAGCAATAACAATTACAACATCAAAGTGTAGCAATCTGAAAGATCAAACAAAGCAGTTCATAAATAGTTAAGCAGGAAATATGCAGTAAGTATAATGAACAAGCTATTTGGAGAGGTTCGATCGATGAAAGATCTACATCCTCTACCAAGATGGTTAGTCTTGGATTTCTAATGGAAATCTTATTATATGAGAGAGTATTACAAATTACAACATTTGAGCTCAATACTAACTCAAGATCTATTATCTATGAAGAACAAATCCTAGACTAAACCGGTGTATCTCAAGAAGTAAGATTAGAATGATCAAAGCTTCAAGAGGTGTGTGTGTGTGACAGAAATTCTGGGCTCTATGAATATGAAAGATGAAGAGCACCAAGAATTCTGGTGATATAGGGCTTTGTGATATGAGCAGGAGTTTGAAGGTTTGAAGATCTTGAAGGTTGTTCTAAAGAATCAGGAAATACTAAGCAGCAGTCTTCAGATCTTCAAGGTTTCTCAATGAAGCATGAAACTCGAGCTCTTGAAGTATACAAGCTTTGATGAATGGGCCGATCAATGGGCAATTAATTGGCAGCTTGGAAATGAAGATGAGCAGGCTATTTATAGCTGAGAGCTTGAATATAGCCGTTGGAGTTCTGAGAAAGGACAATGAGCTGGCACAAAGTGATTGGCGCGCAGCTGTCCTTTATAGCCGTTGGGGCTCTGATCAAAGATGATGACCTGGCATAATATGATTGGTGCGCAGGTATATAGAGCCGTTGGAACTCTGATCAAGATGATGACCTGGCACAATTTAGAGCAGTTGGAGGCTGAACATGAAGACCAAATTCAAACTTTCTTCCAGAAGGTTTGACAGCTGTCTTCTCTTGAGATATTTCTTTGAAGCGTGTCTCCACCAATGGTTTTGCTGAGTGTGTTTATTTTGTCGTTTGTGCACACCTCAGCACTCTTACTAAATTTAAAAAGCATAGCTTGTCTTGACGCTTTCCAAGCTTCTAGAATGTGAGATCAGGAGATGAGGAACTTGACCAAGGTTCTGTCCGCGCACAAAAGCATGTGCATTGTCGGCGCACATGGATTCATCGTATGAGCAGCATGCGCACCATGCTTGGTCACACAAAAGATCTCTTGAGAGTTTAGGAAATAAGATCTTGAAAACTGAGCAGGGTCAAGGGCTGCGCAAGATATCTATGCGCAGTGGCGACCTACGTAGAGAGCATCCTGCGCAGTGAATTGAATCCTGCTTAGGAAATCTTCGATCTTTAGAGCTTCAAGTCCTATCATCTAAGCCTATACTATAAAAAGGACTTTGGCTAAAAAAATGAAGTTATAAACTTCTTTACATGAGGTCCTAAAGTCCATAAAAATACTCATAAGTGATGGTATCAATCAATTCTAACAAATGTAGGAGGGTTAAGTGATAAGCATACCAACAATCTCCCCCTAAATGATTGATGCCATTACCTACTATAGCAAAGGCAATTCATTGTACTTGATAATAACATGTCCATAAAAATGTGAATGGTAAATCATGCCTCAAGTCAATGCACACACTAGCCAGTGCTATAGATTTTTAATCTATCCAAAAGATTAAAAACTTACAAGATATGAAAGATAGAAATATCATTCAGAGCATACAAATAATGTGAGATGAAGTTTTAAGTATGCGTTTAAACTGAATGTTTAAACATCATGCGTAGAAAACATGAATAGTTAAGATTATGCGCATGGGTTGAAATAATGCAGTCATTGTTCCACAAACAAAGAGTTTGAATTGAACAAGGTTTTGTGAAAGCTTAATGATGCATTCTTCTCATTAAAACTTTGAAGGATTGACTGTTACAGAGTATAAGTTTTAAAGAGGAAAAACAAAAGAGGTGCGCATAAAAACAAAAGCGCACGAAAAGAAAGCGCATAAAACATACTGCCCAACGAGAATCAAAAAGTCGAAGAAAAACTAGCAAAATACTTACAAAGGAAATCTAATCTATGTTGATCCGTTGCAGGGCTTCGCGCATCTCATTCTGAAGGCTGTTGAACTTGTTCATGAGTTCTACCTTTAAATTTTGAAATTTGTCCTGGAACTCCACAGCTTTACCAACATAAGTGTTCATTCCTCTGCGCATATCAGCATTATCATCCACTAGCTCTCTGAACTTTGCTCTGCTGTCCGTCAGGATGGCAGTCTGCGTAGCTTCTAATCTTATGTCGGTATGGAGGCGCTGAGTGTTGACGCTGGCTTGAATGTCTATCATTGCGTAATCCATTTTGTCGTTGAACGCAGAAGAGAAATCTGTCATGGACTTAGCAATGCATCTACGCACTTCTTCAATATTATGCGCAGAGCCTCCTTGTTCAATCTTCTCCATCTGAGCCTCCATCTGAGCTTGAAGATCATCAAATCCTCTATGTAACCCATCTGCGAGGGTTTTCTTGAGCTTTTTCAGTATGTCCCTGAGTCCACCATCAAGCGCTCCAAGGGTGCACACATTTTTGAGTTGTGCGCAGACATTTTTGAGCTAGGCGCTGATGGTTCTCAGGGAGTCCAGGATAAGATGATCCAAAGTGATAGGAACTTTTTCTTGCGCAGGCTCAGATGGACTTGCCTTTGCCTCCGTCTTAGCACTCTCCGTGTTTTCCTTTACCTCCCTTGCCTTTGCTTCCTCCTTGGCAGCTTTCTCCCCCTTAATGGTATCAATCTCCAAACGCTGCATATCAAGACGATACAATAAAGCAGTTTGAGTAGTAAGGAGTTGATTTAGCTGCAGCTGCGTAGCGACTTGATTCGCTTGAACAGAATGCAAGCTTTGCACGATCTGGCGCAGCTCAGCTAAAGAAGAAGGAGGAGTCTCAGGGGCTGAAGATGAAGGTTGAACTGGAGAAGGATCACTGCTGTCAGAGGCTGCGGAACTAGTGCGGCGCTTCTTCAATCCTTTTGCGCTGCTGCGCACCTTCTGCTTGAGACGAGAGGAGATATGTGCGATATCAGCACTGGGGATGGCTTCTTGAGAGGCTTTGTGCATTTGCTCCCCTCAACTGCAGCATCATCTGAATCACCACGAAAATCAGCCTTGCGCTTCATTGTGGCTGGCTTTGAGGGAGCAGGAGCTGGATTGCTGGTAGGATCAGCCTCTTTGAATGAAATCCCTTTGGTGGATTGAACCAAAGGAATATCCTTGAGCTTTTTGCCACTGGGCGGAGCAATGCCCTTCCCCTTGCGATTATACGCTTCTTCTGCGGTCTCTTGCGCAACATCAGTTGTAGATCTTCCTGCACTCTTCTTGGACTTGGCCACAGGAATTGGGCCTATCCAGGGTTCCTTGATGGGAGCGGAATCAGACAGCCAGATTTCATAGTAATCAGCATTACCTATCTCACTGCGCAAATTCTGGAGGTGTACTCTGGAGTAGTACTTTGTGTCGCAAGACTGCTTCTTGATTGACTTTTCTTCAACATAGGTGGCCAGTTCACCATAAGTCAATAAGAGTTTGGTTAGCAGTCTGCAGTGAGTTCGGTATTTGGTCTTCCCTGTGTTCAGCTTCTTCTCATAGCTGGTCATTCCCTTCACAATCTCATTGAAGATAATCTGCGGCCAGTCGAGTTGATCTTCGTTGAAGATGGCTGCGCAGTATTCCCACTGCTTTGAGATGAAATGTCCATTATTTTCATTCTTGCAGTTGAGGGAATCTCCAATTAGGGTGCACAGGTGATACATCACCTCACCAAATTCCTTTCTATTATACATTGGCCACTTCTTGTTAAGAGAAGGGATGCCAATGAGCTTCTGTGCAAGAGCATTTTGGTGAGCCTCATCATAGTTGACTGAAGAACTATCAACGTTGAAGTTTAGGAGGCTGCGAATGTGGTTGGGGTGAACCATTACATCACTGCGCTGAACGGTGGCCATGATCATTTCTGTTGTCTTGCCTTCAAGTTTTGCTGGAACAACTCTTGCTGTCTTGAAGAATTCATCTACCAGCGCAGGCACTATGAAGGATTGCTCAAGAGTGAATAAAGGAAGAATGCCGAAGGAGCTGAGAAGATGAAGCAGACGACGACCAATCGCATCTAAAGAGAGATCTGCCTGAATAAGTTCCCAACCCGGAATGAAGTAAACGTGTCCCTGCGTAAAACAATAGATAGAATTAGACAACCTATTGCTTATGGAGCTGTGCGCATTTGCAAGTAATGCAGATATACCTTGGCACAGGTTCCATGATAAGCAAAAAAAGTTTATGCGCAGAAAAAATAGGAAGAGGGTGCGCATAAAATAAGAATGCATACGCAGAGAGGGATCGTGCGCACAGAAAATAAATACTAGTAAAGAAGTGTGCGCAGAGAAATAGATACAACTAAATGCGCAGAAAGCCATGCGCAGGAAACTATGCGTAGAATACAAAGACTTGGGGATATAACAATTAGACCAAATAAAATATTACAAAATAAGAACGAATATTTAAGAACATGAACACCCAAGAACACCGAAAAACAAAAGTTGACAAAATTCAACAAAAATACATCGAAATGACGGCATGAACAGGACGAAGTCAACCATGTAAAAAGTATGGTCAACGACATTAAAACAAACCCAGAAATTCAGAAAAACGGTTCGTCTGCCAAGGAAGTTACGGAGCACAGAAATTGATGAAGAACACATGTAACTACCATTGATCATGAAATAAACTACATGAAAGAATAGATCAGGAAAATACGAACACAACACAACGATCGATTTCAAAAATGATCAACAAATAAGGGAGAAATCGAAAAAGGGAATCTTGAGACCTCCAAGAACAATAATGGCGGAAAAATGAGAAGTTATAGTGAAACATACCATGTCTTTGACGGTTGGATGCCTTGATTGTCGTTCTACTTCTTCTTCGTGAGAGTTCCCAGGATTGGAGTGCGAAGAAGAGTCGGAGATGATGATTTCTGGTTGAGTTTTGGTTTTCTTAGGCGCCATTGAAATGGTTTTGAGAGAAGAAAGGTTGAGGTTGAAGATAAAGAACAAGAGATGAGAAATGAGGGTTTAGAACAGAGGTTAGAAGAAGAGTGAGAGAGAATTTAGAGAGAAGAGAGAAGTAGAGAGAGAAACGGTTTAAGTAGGGAAGGAGATGCTAGGCGCACGATAGCTATGAAATGTTTGAGAAAATGTGCAGTGGCGCAGGATAGCGATACCACGTGTCACAAAAGGGAACGCGCGTGCGCAGGCCTATGCGCGCGTGTGCGTGTGAAGTTCTAAGCCGGTCACTGTCAAGTCGACTTCCTCATAAATGGTGAGTCAGAGAAAGGACGGGCGCACGTTAGCAGGGTGACGTGGCCGAATGGGGGACGCACGTGCGCAGTCTTTGCGCGCGCGTGTGTCAGCGAAGAGAGGCTGACGGCTGTCGCATCACCTTCCTCATTAAATGGTGAGCAGACATTCGCAAGGTACGCTGTCATGAATTGCAGTTTGCATTAAATGACAATGGGACATGCGCAGGGTAAAAAGGTAATTTCCCAAGAAAATTCAAAAATAAAAGCGCGGGAAAATTTAATTTATACAGGTACCCTTGTGACTCAGCGTTGACTTTTCAGTCAAGGACCTATGTGCAAAATCTAACGAATAGAACACTTACCTGCGGTCCACGATTATTTGCGCATGGATAGTCATGCGCAGCGCATTGATAGCGCAGAGATTCTATAAATCTCAGAACTGTTGTTTCATGCGCAGACATATGTTTGCGCAGGTGCAGGGCGCATGAAACTTAACCTATTTTGCACACTTATCAAGCAAATACATTAGTATAAATAATATGGACGAGTTAGCTAAGATTTAAGCATACCCATTTCTCCTTTCAAGAGATCACTTGTTAATTCTTGAGGAGATGATGATATTATATGTTGATGAGCTTGGTAATAGTGCTTGGCAGGATTGGAAACTGCTATGGTGGACATATTATCGCAGAGAATTTGGATAATTCTCTTCATGAATCCCATAGTCCACAGGTTGTTGCTTCATCCATAAGATTTGGCAGCAGCAGCTTTCAGCAGTAATATATTCTGTTCAGTAGTGGAGATGGACACAGCAGCTTGCTTCTTGCTTTCCCATGCAACAAGTCGATTTCCAAGGAAATGACAAGTTCCACTTGTGCTCTTCCTGTCAATTGTGCACGCTGCGTAGTCCGCATCTGAATAACCTACAAATTTAAAGTTCGAATCTTTGGTGTACCAAAGTCCAAGGTTATCAGAGCCAAAAATATATCTAATACATTTTAAAGCAGTTATGTGCGTTTCAGAAGAATTAGCATGATAGTGCGCACAGATCCAGTCAACATAATATCTTGGCCAGCTCACAGAGGATAAAGAAGAGTTAATCATACCTTGATGTAGTCTGATCAACTTTACCTTTTAAGTCTGTTAAATTTGTTGCTTGTGGCCATTGGAGTGTCGTATGCTTTAGCACTCAAGTCCAAACTTATTGATTAAGTCCCTAGTGTACTTGGCTTGATTTGCGAAGATGCCATCATTCAATTGCTTGATTTGAAGCCCGAGGAAGAATGTGAGTTCTCCCATCATGCTCATTTCAAACTTGCTTTTATTTTGCTTTTCAAAGCGCTTACAAAGTGACTCATTAGTAGAACCAAGTATAATATCATCGACATAAATTTGAATAAATAAAGAGTGATCATTATACTTAGCAATAAAAAGAGTTGTATCGATTTTACCAAGCTTGAAACCTTTCTCTAGTAGGAATTTTGATAGCGTATCGTACCATGCTCTTGGAGCTTGCTTAAGTCCATACAAAGCTTTCTTGCTTTGATCCTGTGATGCTTCCATTCTTATCCATCTTGTTTCCGAACACCCATTGAAGCGCTAAATATTGGATGAGCTTTTCTTGCACTTTTTGCATAGCATCGATCCATCTTAAAATATGGAGCACTCTATTAATCTTCTTTGATCCGACATGAGAGATAAACGAATGCTACACCGCAAAGTTTGATGCTCTCGATTGTGCGAACCCCTACATTGAGATGATAGGAATACGAAGATCAATGGGTATTTCATATGCTTCAGCATCTCGATCATTAAACATGATTTGCTGAAGTGGAGGAACATCATGCGCAGGAGGAGGTGTTTGCGCATCAGGAGTTGTAACTTCAGGCACAACATTTGGAGTATGTGCATGAGATGGACTGATTCTGAATCTGCTTGATCTATATTCTGCGCAGGAATAGAATTACTGCGTACCTGTCTAAAAAGCTCAGCAGAAGCATCAGAATCATTTGGAGCCAAATGTGGCTCAAGGAGAGAATGTTCATCAAAAAGTAACATGTACAGATACTAAAATAACTAGAGATTTATCTTATTATGATCATGAAAATCTTATAGAATGATTTGCGTACCCAACGAGAATACCTTCATCTGCTTTGGCGTCGAATTTTCCTCTATGATCTTTGCCATTGTAGAGGATATAGCATTTGCAGCCAAAGAGCTTGAAGAAAGCGTTGTTGGGCGCTTTCTCTCTCTCCATAGATCGTATGGAGTATTGATGTAGGCTTTGTTGATGAGGAATCTTATTCTGAGTAAAGCATGCACCGTTGACAGCTTTTTCCAAGAAATACATTTAGAAGTATGCTTCTATTATCATTGTCTTTCCATCCTCAATCAACGAGCGATTCTTTCCACAACGCCATTTTGTTGCGGAACTCCAGTAGTAGAGAAATTGTGCAGAATACCATTTGTTGGTTCTTGTAGATTCTCACAATATTGAGCGACATCGTTGTTCATAAATTCTGTTCCATTGAAGTATCGAACTCTATTAATGTCTTCTATGTTTGGAGATTTAGAAGGAGAGCAGCCAGGATATCTTAGAGATTCCACAGGTTGGTCCAAACATATGAGGTGAAGCGGATGTAAGCGTTTGACATTGGAGCAATCTTGCTGGAGGAAAACTGCTCAGGCTGCTTACTAAGCTGACATGGTGCTTATACCATTGCTAGCTGCATTCACTTAGATTCATTGCTACAAATCAAGGATTAGTAAATAGAAATTATAGCGGTAAGATCAATAATATAAAAATTGGTCTTACGAGTCCTTGTGATCAAAGTTAGTCCAGAAACGCCATTCTTGATATAGCAATGCTTTGAAGTGAAATGTCATTCCAGACCTTTATCGCATAATTGTGATTTGGAGAGCAGGTTGCTTGAGACTGTCTTTTATGATTAGTCCAAATCCAATTATGTGCCCTTTGTTGTTACCATATATTACTGAGCGATCTCTTCCTTCATGCACATCTTTAAGAGTGTTGACATCTCCAGTAGTGTCTAGAATCCACTGTTGAAACCAACTGAGCTTGAGAGTACGCAGTGAAGTAGATCTTTTCTGCTTATTGAAACATTGACTTGCGCTCTACAGCTGAGTTATCATTTAAGATCAGCAGACACTTTAAGAGATTCCTTGCGCGGCTGCGGAGTTGGTGATGACGCAGCTTCTGTCAGGTTAGCTCTGGCAGATAGGTGCTTGTCATTCTGTCTGCTTGGTGAAGGTGTCCCATTTCCACTAGAGTGAAGGGGTCTTTCTTTGATTGTCTTTGCCCACTAAGCAGAGCAGTCCATCCTCAGAGTCAGCATCGTTGTCTTCAGTGTCAGTCTCCAGGTCTGTCTCCTTTTCTGCGCAGTTCTCTTCAGCAACCATTCTGCACTGCTTTGATGCTTTGTGCGCATGGTTGCTTTTCCTTGTACTCAAATTTTGGAGTAGGCATTGAAGCGAAATGTCCTTGCTTAGAAGACCAAGTCATCCCTTTTTGAGTTTCTATGAGAGAGAATACGAATCTTTGCTTGAGGATCCACCAGGTTTGGAGAACTTTCTGAATTTGATCTGAGGTTTGAGCAGGCGCAGGAATATGTGAAAAGTTATCCATTGCCCTAGATTTTGAAGCCATCTTGAATCGGCACCCAAGCTGTTAAGCTTGAAAAACAAAACAAGTTTTATGAAGGTGTTTGCTCTAATACCACTTGTTGGTCCCTAAAGGGCAACAAGGGTGTGAAAATCGCTAGAGGGGGGGGGGGGGTGAATAGCATTTTCAAATTCTTTTCAAACCCTTTTGCAATTCAATGGCAGATGCGCACAACTCTTATTTTGGCTAAGTATAGCGCGCAGTAAGAGTGTGAAATGCACAGCGGAAATTTAAAGCAGCTCTGCGCAGGGTATACTGCGCAGAGATAAAAACGTACGCGCTAAGTATGAGGCTAAAGAGTGGCGGAAAAGGGATTCTAACGCAAAGAGCAATAACAATTACAACATCAAAGTGTAGCAATCTGAAAGATCAAACAAAGCAGTTCATAATAGTTAAGCAGGAAATATGCAGTAAGTATAATGAACAAGCTATTTGGAGAGGTTCGATCGATGAAAGATCTACATCCTCTACCAAGATGGTTAGTCTTGGATTTCTAATGGAGATCTTATTATATAAGAGAGTATTACAAATTACAACATTTGAGCTCAATACTAACTCAAGATCTATTATCTATGAAGAACAAATCCTAGACTAAACCGGTGTATCTCAAGAAGTAAGATCAGAATGATCAAAGCTTCAAGAGGTGTGTGTGTGACAGAAATTCTGGGCTCTATGAATATGAAAGATGAAGAGCACCAAGAATTCTGGTGATATAGGGCTTTGTGATATGAGCAGGAGTTTGAAGGTTTGAAGATCTTGAAGGTTGTTCTAAAGAATCAGGAAATACTAAGCAGCAGTGTTCAGATCTTCAAGGTTTCTCAATGAAGCATGAAACTCGAGCTCTTGAAGCATACAAGCTTTGATGAATGGGCCGATCAATGGGCAATTAATTGGCAGCTTGGAAATGAAGATGAGCAGGCTATTTATAGCTGAGAGCTTGAATATAGTCGTTGGAGTTCTGAGCAAGGACAATGAGCTGGCACAAAGTGATTGGCACGCAGCTGTCCTTTATAGCCGTTGGGGCTCTGATCAAAGATGATGACCTGGCATAATATGATTGGTGCGCAGGTATATAGAGCCGTTGGAACTCTGATCAAGATGATGACCTGGCACAATATGATTGGTGCGCAGGTATTTTAGAGCCGTTGGAGGCTGAACATGAAGACCAAATTCAAACTTTCTTCCAGAAGGTTGACAGCTGTCTTCTCTTGAGATATTTCTTTGAAGCGTGTCTCCACCAATGGTTTTGCTGAGTGTGTTTATTTTGTCGTTTGTGCACACCTCAGCACTCTTACTCAATCTAAAAAGCGTAGCTTGTCTTGACGCTTTCCAAGCTTCTAGAATGTGAGATCAAGAGATGAGGAACTTGACCAAGGTTGTGTCCGCGCACAAAGGCATATGCATTGTCGGCGCACATGGATTCAGCGTATGAGCAGCATGCGCACCATGCTTGGTCACACAAAAGATCTCTTGAGAGTTTAGGAAATAAGATCTTGAAAACTGAGCAGGGTCAAGGGCTGCACAAGATATCTATGCGCAGTGGCGACCTGCGTAGAGAGCATCCTGCGCAGTGAAATGCATCCTGCTTAGGAAATCTTCGATCTTTAAAGCTTCAAGTCCTATCATCTAAGCCTATACTATAAAAAGGACTTTGGCTAAAAAAATGAAGTTATAAACTTCTTTACATGAGGTCCTAAAGTCCATAAAAATACTCATAGGTGATGGTATCAATCAATTCTAACAAATGTAGGAGGGTTAAGTGATAAGCATACCCAACAGGATCCATCATGTATGCCATGATATGTACTAGACCCGATGTCTCGTATGCTTTGAGCATGACGAGCAGATAGCAATCAGATCCTGGTGAGAGTCACTGGATTGCAGTCAAGACGATTCTTAAGTACTTGCAAAGGACTAAATATTTGTTCTTGGTGTACGGAGGAATGGAAGATGATCTTGTTGTAAGTGGTTACACAGATGCAAGCTTCCAAACGACAAGGATGATTCTAGATCGCAATCTGGATTTGTATTTGTGCTCAATGGAGGTGTTGTTAGCTGGAAGAGTTCTAAGCAAAGTACCATGACAGATTCTACAACTGAAGCTGAGTATATTGCTGCATCCGATGCTGCTAAAGAGGCTGTTTGGATTAAAAAGTTCATTGGTGAACTAGAGGTGGTACCTAGCATTGCTAATCCAATAGACCTTTATTGTGATAATAATGGTGCTATTGCTCAAGCAAAGGAACCTAGATCGCATCAGAAATCCAAACACATACTTAGGCGTTCTCATATCATTTGAGAGATCGTTGATAGAGGAGACGTAAATATATGCAGAGTACCAACTGATGATAATATTACAGACCCATTGACAAAGGGTCTTTCGCAAGCAAAGCATGATGGTCAGGTTAGGTCTATGGGTATTCGATACTTTAATTAGGCCTAGTGCAAGTGGGAGATTGTTGGTGTTATGCCCTAGGCATGTAGTTTGTAAAACAAATGTTATTATTTATAAAGATATTGAATATTTGATTATTATGTCTTTTGCATGTTTATTATAATAATCCCGTCCTGATAATTTATGATTAATTATTAGTATAAGTTTAATAGATAATCATATGATGATAATGGTGTATGGGATACAATTAGACTTATGGGTATTTGTTGGAGAACAAATACTAGACTGACCCTATGAGACTTATGTCATGGTCACAATGTCATATTAAATCTCATATAGTTATATCACTGGAATCTCTAGACCTGAGGTTATTACAGTCTTCCACATGATGAACATTACATTTGACATATTCAAACGTTATCCCTAACCGGATAGCTATAAAGAATATGATTGGCATAATCGGAATCATGTAGGGAAGAGTAATAAGCCAAGATGGGATTTGTTCCTCGTCAAGAGAGATGTCAAGCTTTGGCCACTCGATGAATGGTATTGATGAAATGAATGGCCGTGCTCAAATAAGATTTGTATTATCAATACATTCAGGATCGAGAAAGCATTGAACAAATGTAAGTTGACCATTGACCATGGCTTACGTTCAATAGACATCGTGTAATAAAGAGATTGTGTTATGTTCTATTTTAGGAAACTTTGGAGTTCAAAGTTATACTAATTGGGTAGTCATAATGGCTTGCTAGAGTCCGCTTATGACTTACGAGGTTTGACTGGTTCGGACTCGTTGCCAACTTAGTATAATCCTATTGGGTCACACACGCAGAACGGATAATTAAAAGGAGCGAAAAACGAAGTAAAACGGATCCTGCCTAAAGGATCCGTACGGATGAATCTGGATGCTTCCAAAAACATCCGTACGGATAGTTTAGCCCGGCATAATCAGTTTTAGGAAAATTCTTGTTGAACAAGAAAACCTAAGTCCTAAAGGGTTTCTGAAACCCCTTGAATATAAATACAGGCTGACGGGAATTATTCCCTAGTTGTTGATTTGATCAATTCCAAAAATCTTTCTTAGAGAAAGAAATCACACATTATATTCTTGGGTTATTGTGATTGATTAATATCAATTATCAAGTCACATAATAATTAGGAGCTTTGAAGAATTGTTCTTCAACATCGTTGATCAATCCGAAGACCTAGCAGTCAAGTTCAAGAAGGCGTTCTTGAAATCTGTTCGTTGTGTGGATCACCTGTAGAGGGCGTTTGTCTTAACGCTTAATCCAAGTTTTACATAACGATCTACAAGGGTTAGTTTCTTTCATCTGGTTATTATGCATTATTGTTCATAGTGGATCTAGGCTATTGGGTTTTATTCATGTCTATCTTCCGCTGCGCATGATTGCACGAAACCCAACAGTGGATTGGGTGTGTGAATGAGTTGATTATTGTTTTATTTTTTAGGGCTGAAGGGTATAATAGGAAGTTTAATGAGTTTTTTTTATTGTTGTGGGGTGAATTTAGCCTTACGGGTGTATTCATAGGTTTTACGAGTGTGTATAACAACACCCTTTCCACTATCTCTCATTATTTCACAAACAATACTTGAAGTCTAATCTTTTACATATTAACCGCTCTCTTTTAATTGAAGTGGAGACGGATCCGGAGATCTCGGTAGGGATAGGTCGCGTATACCCGAATATTAAATTGTTGTTATCGTTGTTTGAATAGTATCTTATGCTTTAAGTTTGTATTATATTTGTGTTACTTTTTTTATTATATGTGATATTATGTTTTTATAATTACATTTAATGCATTGTACTTTTTGTGATTTGAGTAAAATATATTTATTAACATATATAAGTTAGTTAACATAATTTACACTATGTAACTCTTTAGAATTAGAGGGACTGAATTTGACAAATGAAACTATTGCACCAAATCTATATATATATATATATATATATGTATATTAAAATGGTGAGGAGAGCCATAGTGTTGCCACATAGACAAGTCTTAGATAAAGGTTGCATTTGGTGTTGCCACATCATTACCACTCTTATAAATAAGAGACTTTTCAAATTCTTTTTCTTAGCTAATAGTATTAGCTAATAGTATTAGTTACTATATAGGGAAACTATTATAGTTAAATACTATAGTTAACTAATACTTATAATAGTAATAGTTACTATAATAGGTAACTAATATAGTTAACTACTATAGTAACTAATACTTATTATAGTAATAGTTACTATAATAGGTAACTAATAAGTTAACTACTATAGTAACTAATACTTATAATAGTAATAGTTACTATAATAAGTAACTATAATTATAGTTAACTATATACTTATAATAGTAATAGTTACTATAATAAGTAAATATTATAGTTAACTACTATACTAACTAATACTTATAATAGTAATAGGTACTATAATAGGTAACTAATATAGTTAACTACTATAGTAACTAATACTTATAATAGTAATAGTTAACTATTATAGTTAACTATTACTACTACGTCCCAGAGTAAGAGTCCTACTTTCTATTTTGGTACGTCACAGAGTAAAAGTCTTTTTCCTAAAATGACAAAGAATCTTTACTATTCATATCAGTCATTCTCTCTCTTACTTTACTTTTATACTCACAAAATCAATCAACTTATTATTCACTCCCACTCATTCTCTCTCCTAATTTACTTTTACACTCACAACATTTACTTTACTTCCATCATTTCTTAATTTCCGTGTAAATGAGAGATATGACTCTTACTCCGGGGCGGAGGGAGTAATATTTAACTATTATAACTAACTAATACTATTAATAGTATTAGTTAATTATAATAGTTAAATATAATTGTTAACTATAATAGTTACTATATAAGTTTATTATTATTATTAATAGTATTAGTTAATCATAATTGTTACAATATATATTAACTATTACTATTAATTATATTATTTAATCATAATAGTTACTATATATGTTAACTATTACTATTAATACCATTAGGTTTTTGAAATATTCATACAACAGACTTAAATGTACTTCTAAATTAATTAAAAAATATATTTATTACAACTATGTACAACCAAAGCTATGAAAATGTTTTGATTAATTTAAAATATACATATATTTTCAAATAAAATTATTATGTTAATTTATCATTTACATCAAATTTGGTGTAAAATATAGTGTCCATAGGACTAGTGAATAGTGGCTTTTTTAGTGTTTTAGTGTTAAATTTGTTGTCCGTTGGAGATGCTCTTAGTGTTGTTGTTTTTGACGGAGATGGTGGGGCTGTATTGGCGGAGATGGTGGAGCTACAGTGGTGGTGGCAGCAGTTGGTTCTCAAAATATAACAAATGTTACAAAATATAACGAAAGTTAGTTATGTGTAGTCACATGACTAATTCTCGGTACATTTTTAATGAAATTTTGGATGGAGTGAGCACATTTGAAAAGATTGAAAAGTTTGATGAGAACAATTGATCAAAAAAAAGTTCAGTGAGAACATTTGAAAACGGCTTAAAGTTCAGTGACTAAAATATGCTTTTTGCCTAATATGGTGTGTTGGCGTGTCTACAACAAGGCCTATGAGTATTACGAGTGCTACGAAAGCGAACTTGTTTGTTCCATTTGCATCAAATTCTGCTAAGATTAAGAGTGTAGGTGATTCTATTGCTACATTCACCAAATCTATTTTGGGTAGCAAGTTCAATGGCGTTTGACCTTGCTAAATTTGAAAAGCTGTTGGTTGCCTGGTAGGGCAATTCTGGTGCTCGTCATGGCACGTCTAGTTGCTCGGTGGAAGAAGTTTGGTTGTCATGGAGGACAAGTCCAGTGACGAAGCAAATCTAGTTGTTCATGGAGAATAAGATATGGTTCCTTTTGGCAAAGGCAAATATAAGGTAGAACTGGATATGTGTATCTTGGTACGCAGGATGCAACTCAAAGTGAAGATGTGCTGATTTCATAGTTTTAATTATTGATTTGGGGGATTTAAAGTCAATGTGGAGATTTGTAGGTTGTGGTGTCTTTGAATCAAAGACGTCTTATTCAATCATGAGACTAAAGAAAATCAAAGACAATCTCGAGTCTAGAAGTTTGACATGGGATTTTCGGATATCAAGCACGACCTTGAAAAACCATGCTAAACAATTTGTCAAAAGAAAACACTTTGGCCCGGCTGTGCCAAAGGCAAGACACAGCCGCTCAAAGAGGATGTATTCGTGCAAGGATTTTACACGACAAGACCATCTCCAACAGTTTAGTGCAAAAATTGCACTATTCTTTATAATAGTGCAATTTTTACACCAAATATTTCCAACAGTTTGCTTCAAATCTTATACTAAATAAGAATATAATAACAATATTCATTATTGTTTCACATATATAAATAATAGTAGGTTATATAATTTTATATTGTAAAATATTTTCATATATATCAAAAAGAAAAACAAAAAAACGGATATTTAAAAGAAAAAGAAGAAGAAAAATGGAATAGCGCAACACTATCCCTTGCATCAAATTTGAAGCAAGTGGTAGAGTTGCTCTATTAATAGAGCAATGTTTAGAGTGCCATTGGAGTAAAACAATACTCTATATTTGGAGTTTTCAGAGTACCGTTGGAGATGGTCTTAAACGACATGACCGACAGTGCAATCCATCTTGGGACGGGCCATTTTGTTTCCTAGGGTTTGTAAAACCTTGATGTCTAGGGATTAGGTAGCACAGATACCTCGTATTTCCTAAAGTTGTTTAATTGTTCAATTGCTCATTTGTTTCTCTCAATTGGGGTGCAATATGTGTCTAATTGTTATAGTGATCTAGAATTCGTGCGTGCACACAATTGAGATCTTTAATTTTGGATTCACATATCAATAATATATGTTCTCCCTCTGCCCTTATACCTAGCAAACACACGTTGAACCACATACATTTGTATGTTCTTGTGATTGTGTTTGTTATTTTCTGTCATATCGATTCCATCAATAATTATTATGATGCAAGATTTGTATAAACAATAAAGCATACTATTCTTTAAAAAGAATTGACGGATTACAACTGACACTTATTATGAAACTATGATAGTAGTAACATTTACTTATTATAACCTCAAACATTTTTATCCTAAATTAATCAAGAAATAAAATCAGATGCCCCAATCAATCACATCTGATTTAAGATAAATTTTATCTTTTTTTCAAGGTAGATTTTAATTGAATTTCCAAACTAGCCAATAATGCTAGTGTTAGTAGGGAGAGGTTGCTTGAACTCTATGCCTTCTATTTAGGAGAAACCTTTGCAAAGACTTCTTCATGGAATTACCAGGAGAGGTACACATTTGTGATGGTGATAGTGATAGTGGTGGACTATTATTTGGTTTTTCCTCATTTCCTTGACTTGCATGTAATATTATGGCTCTAGCCTGCAACAACATATATCAAAAACACTATTAAAACCAACACCCTCATTAAGTTTGTGCTAGCTAAGAGACTATTTATATTGTTTAACAAATAAGTAAATCATAATGTTCAAGAAAAAAAAACTGAATTGTCAAATAAAGAGTTTTAATACAATTGTACTGTTGTACCTACAATATAAAAACAATTAAAACACAAGTCTTTTTTCTGAAGGAACACAAGTCTTAAAATGTTGAAAAAACAACCGCAACATTTATTTTGAGATAAATTGAGTAATAAAAGAAATTACTCTCATTGTCTCTCGTCTCAAAATAGTGAAAATCTCGAGAAAAACATCATGTTTTACACTCGCTTTAGTGTAAAACGTGTTTTCATCTCATAATGTAAAATATAATTTCTTAATGTAAAACATGTTTTACACAATCTCTTAGTGTAAAACAAGTTTGTTCGCAAGACTGACATTCAAAATAAATTTTCAAAAAAAAAAAAACTAATTTATATTTTTGATTAAGAGCAAATTAGAAACTTTTTTGAATAATTAAGTTGAAGAAATGCAAACTACCTGGAGCTCTGTGACATCACAAACACTGACTCTTCCATCAAACATTACCGTAAGATGTTGGTCACCTCCGCGTTCCGAATTTCCGTCCAATAAACCCACCCTTTAAAAGATAATTTTAAAGAGAATTAACAAATATAATTGACAAATTATAAGTATAAATAAATGAAAATATAAACTGAAAAGGAGAAATTGATACATGGGTGGGCGGTGGGTGTCGTCACCGGAAAAGTTGGTAACGGCCGGCGGCGGCGGAAGGCGGAGGTCGAGGTTGCAGTTTCTCCTCATTATTAGAGGATTTTTGGGTCTGTTAAAAAATTAGAATCTATAGATACAGTGGAAGTGTAAGTATTTGAAGGATAAATAAAAGTGTAGAGAGAGAGAAAGAGAACACGTTGCTTAAAAAAAAAAAAAAAACAACTTAAGACACGTTTTGCAAAGCACGATGAAGGGGTTGCATATAAAAAGGAGGGGAGAGGTGAGTTGTTGGTTATTAAAATTCGGGAAAAAGACATCTAAACAAAAACGTGAGATATGAATTGTACTTCCTCTCCTGCTTAAAGTACGTCCCAAAATGGAAATAATAAAGTTAAATGTGACTTACAAAATGAGGTGTTATAATTGTATTGGTATTTTAAATTAGAGTGTATCGGGTCCACTATCGATGTAGCCAATAAAATATCACCACCACATCTTGTATCATTCATTTTGTAACCTTCTTTTGTAAGCCTAGCATTGCCCGTCCCAAAAATATCTCCTAAAAAGATAGCTCCACATATTTTTTGTGAAGGTAATTTTGATTATTTTATTTTTTTGAAAGATGATTGAAATTAATTAAAAATATTAAAGATTTTAGAAACAACAATCAATAAAAAATTATAATTAATCAAACGTGTTATGCAACAACATTAAATATATACTCTCTTCGTCCCGGTTTAAAGTTATTAGTTTGACTTTGCACGCTTATTAAAAAATCAAGTGAAAAACAAAGAAAAATGGATCAACAAAAGTAGGTGAGGATATAATTGTTTTAAACACTATTCATAAAGCAAATGAGTGAAAAGGAAGTTAGGTAAGTATTGGTTTTTTTGTAATAAATGAACTTTTTGAGTGTAAGATTCTCGAAAGCACTATTCATATTTTTCTATTTATAGAATAAAGCAACGAAGAACCTTAAACTGAGACAAACCAAAAAGGAAAGTAAGAAGCTTAAACTAGGGATGGCCAAAACCGGTTCCGGACCCGGTTCCGGTTCGGAACCGCCGGTTCCGGTTTGGCAAAAGGGTGAACCTTAACTGGCCCGGCCTAACCCCGGATCCGGTTGGCACAAACCGGTTCCGGTCCGGTTCCGGTTCACGTCGGCGGTTCATTTTTTATTTTTTTTTCAATTGTCACTCAACTTGGTCTTGACTCTTGATTGATCTGACACATTAAAAAAAAAAAAAAATCTGACGAGTGTAAGACTTGGTTGGACACTCCTGACTGATTAAAAAAATAATAATAAAAGAACCAACTGAGTATAAGAAGAGAGAAAGTGGGGTATGGAATAGTAAGTGAGTTAGTTGATATGAGTATAAGAAGTGGGACCCACTAATTAAAAAGTATTAAAAACTTTCTATTTAAGGATTTTGCAATTTTAGTTGGGACACCCAAAATGATAAATTTTACAATTTAAAATAGGACGGAGGGAGTATATATAAAAGAAAAAAGGGACGGTACCCTTTAAATTTTATTAGTTAAAGACAAATTTTACAATAAGGGGGACAATAATATTATATTAAACATTTAATGTCATGGGAGGAGCCAGCACAAGAAGGATGGGATGGGATGGGATGGGATGGGATGGGATAGAATTAGAATGATGATTATCATCTACTACTACTCACTCCAGCCGCATGCCAGAGGCCCAGAGCCGCCCAGAGCCAGACCAGACAGCTGCCACACTGCCAGCCAGCCAGTACTATTATAGCCGTTTGACCAATGTCCGGTTCCTGGCCGGTTTTTCGAACCGGTTCACCGGTTCCGGTTAACGGTTCACGGTTCCGGATCGAAGAACCGGCGGTTCACCGGTTTTTGGTACCCCCGACCCTGAACCGAACCGGCTGACTCACGGTTCCGGTTACTCCGGTTCCGGTTTTCTCCCCGGTTTGCTCCGGTTCCGGGCTTTTCCGGTCCGGTTCCGGTCCGGCTCCGGTCCGGTTTGGTCATCCCTAGCTTAAACTAGTACGGAGAGAAACTAATACTAACAATTTCGGATTTTTAGTAGATTATTTATATTAATCGAAATTTAGGTGAGTATTTTTAACTTTTCATTAATATTGATCGTGAGTATAAATATAAAAAAATGAGGATAAGAAATATAAGTGTTTCATTTCTAGACCATTGTAATAAAGATAATTCTCATTTGGTAAGGATAATGCAATAAAAATAGTTTTCCTAACTAATACTCCCTCCGTCCCACCCGACTTAGGATTTTTTGTCAAACAATTTATATTTTGACCAAATATTTGAAGAAATATAATGATGCTAATAAAAATTTAAAACTTGTTATTGTATCACGATTAATAATAAACTAAATACCTATTTTTAGATTTTATTAAGATAATTATTTTTTTCAAATTGTTGGTCAAAGTATAAATTGCTTGACTAAGAATCCTAAGTCGGGCGGAACAGAGGGAGTATATGTCTACATATTTAATATCAATTTTTTTCTAAGAGATACAAGATTAACACCAATATGACGCTTGTTTTTTCCATTTTATTATCAAATATATTAACACTTACATTTATTTCGCAAAATAATTGTTATTTGTTCATACTAGCATCTTTATCATTCTCTAGAATAAAGTAAAGTTCTTATGACATTAACTAATTCATTTAAATATTCAATTTAAAAATTGTAATCAATTCTTTTCTAGAAAATATTATACATAATAAAATGAAAAGCAACAATCAATTCATAACAATTAATTAGTCAGGAAAGACATAAATGCAATAAAATTTAAACTAATTTTTTTCATGAGAAGCCGTCAAAAAAAAAAAAACCTCACTCCGCCCCAGAGTAATGTCCACCTTACTTACATGGAGATAAAAAAATGGTAGAAATGATGTAAGTGTTGTGAGTATAAAAGGAAAGTAGGAGAGAGAGTGGGTATGAGGGAATAGTAAGTTGATTGATATTGTAAGTATAAAAATAAAATATGAGAGATAATGAGTAGGAGAAATAGTAAAGATTTTTTGTCATTTTTTGAAGTGGACATATACTCTAAAACGAACTAAAAGGGAAAGGTGGACATATACTCTGGGACGGAGGGAGTAGAATATATTGATGAAACACTATGCAATGGCTTCGTCCAATAACACATTGTAAGATAAAATTTATTTTACATATATTTTATTTAAAATAATATTGATTTAATTATTTTTATGTAAAATGTTTTATACATCATTCAATTTCTAATGTGTAATGTTTATATTATTATCACGTGTAAAACGATTTTTCCCTTTGCGGATTAAGACCGCAATACATGTTCTTCTTCTTCTTACTACATAGTAGTTTTCAATCACGTGATTTCGTTAGTGGGGGAAGGCAATTGAGCACCTGCGTAAATTGATTTTCCACATTCCAAACACAAGTTATTTCCTTATTTGGGACATGGCTCCACCTTGTCAATGTTGATTTAAGCTTTGTTTTTCTTTTCTGGTACATACACACATCACACATCACACATCACACATCACACATCACACACACATGTTTAATAATATCCATTCGATTCCAATAACGATGTCCTCTCCCCTCCTATCATGTGATTGGCTAAGTTATGAGTAACTATTCCTTCGGGAAAAAAAAATATATATATATGAGTAACTATAAAGTTGGGCACGTGGGTGATGCTCTATATGTTTTGCTACTAAATAAATAATTGTAAATAAATAAAGACATGTTCAATGCAATGACATTAATTTATAAATTTAACTTTTTGGTTGTTTATAACTTACCTCCATCAATTTCATGTGAAATAAGATTTTTTGTCATTTTAAGTGTCTCATTCTTAATATTTTAAGTGTCTCATTCTTAATAAGACATTTCAAAAGAGAAAGTTTGTATTACTTTTATATTAGGGCTACCCCGACCAATTTACCCTAATCATCTTAAATTATCACACCTATCTTTAATGGGATAGCCTAGCCCACCTAACTAACCCACACCCACTACCAGATAACTATAGATTCACAAAAATCTTAGATCGATCTCATGGATCTGTTGGCTACATCTAATTCCAGAGATGACCTATGGGTTTCTTCTCTGTGGGTGAATTTCACCCGAACCATTCCCCCGTTTTTTGTCTCTACGACATTGATTCGCTTTGTTCCGACCCTGTTTTTGATAATCACCCTTCATGTTTAAGCCAGATGATAGTTTACTTTATTCGGACACTAAAGGCATTCAATGCATGCTTTTGGAAATGGGAAAACCAGAGGTTAATGATTTCGTCCCTTTACACTCTTCATCTATCTTTTGAGTCTCTTCATCTTCACTCTGGATCTGTTGTTTTACTTTATTGGGCTTGATTACATGTAAGAGAATTTATTTAGTTTTGATTTTTGGAGACCTGGCCTTTGTGTGAAAGGATGAAGTTATCTATTTTATGACAATTATATGACCATGATTATGTTATGTGACTCAAATGTTTGGTATGTGAACTGACTTGAACAGATGTTGCTTTGATTTTTTTCAAAATGGCTTTTGATTGTGTTTGGATGTTGTTGGTATCTAATGTGCTTGGAACTTGAGAAATATCCATCTGTGATGTAATCTTTCTGAGGGGATTGAATTTATAAGAACATTTCTATAATGAATTTTAGTCAAAACCCTAGAAAGGATACTCAATGTTGAATTTTTTTAGAGTACATTTTTTCAACAAAAAAAAAACACTTTTTTTTTCAGTTGTTGTCTTGTTTCTTCCAAGGGAAACTCCATCAAGTTCCAGTTCTGACATTATTTTTAGTGGTTATGCTCTAGACTTATGAGATAGACCTTTATGTAATGTCATATTTCATTTATAATAGAGATTACAAATTTTATTATTATATTTTTTGTATGTTAATTATAATAATCTCCATCTCTAATATTTATGATTGAGAACTAGCACGAGTTTAATATCATGATATGATTATGTGCATAAAGATGCAGATTAAACTTATGGGTATTTGTAGTAGAACAAGGTATTAGATTGACCAAGTATGAGATTTATGTCAAGGTCAGATGTCATGATTAAATCTCATAATAGTAATATCATTTGAATCCTTAGAACCTGAAGTTTGTTGGGGAAATAGGGTTTGTTGATAATCTTGGATAATGATTGAATTGTGTATGTTCACTTTCCGAACAAAGTATTTCGACCCTTTATGCCTAGGTTACACGAAATCTTTGTATGGGATAAGACAATCAAGCAATCTGATTCTAGGCAAAGAGATCAGATCAAAACTTGGAGAATTTGTGTGTGTTTTCTATATTTATTTGAGTCCAAATAATCTGTTTATAAACAGATTTTCGTCTGGAGCAGAAGAGAGACAATGGTTACATTCACAACAGTCATGACTGTCAACAGAAATGGCACCTTTTCACTGATTCAGTGTCTGCTCGGCCGCGTCAAGGAAATGTGCTCGGCCGAGCAGGCCTTTTTTCGTGACTTCTGTTTACTGTGAAAATCATGCTCGGCCGAGTTAAGGAAGTGCTCGGCCGAGCAACTCCTGTTTGGCCTGTCTCTTAATTTTCGGGTTTTGGTGGGAAACTGGCGGGAGATTATTTGGAACACCAAATATACTGTCTAGGTTTCGGGGCGCTGCCCCGAGCCCCGCGAGAGGCGGCTCCCCCTCGACCCCGCAAGGGGGCGCAGCCCCCTTGACCCCTGCTTCTTTATCGTGGTCGAAAACATATTAACTCAAACGAGTGTGTACTCCACACTTTCCCTTACTCGTATCCGAGCAGAATATGAAATCGCATTGGTCTCTAGTAAATCACAATTACATAAAATCGTTGATGACACTAAAATCACCAACATTTCCCCCCATTTTAGTGTAATCCTCGATTTACTAATCATATAAATATATAATAAACATAACGAAACAAACGAATGCATAAATGAAAATGTCTTGCGATTGAATTTTCATCTTAGTATAATACACATTTCAAATACTCGAGAATCGGGGTGTCCTAACGATTGAACCCGTCAACTCATATGAATACCTGAAGATACTATCCACATAAGTTTCTTACAACTCTCTAAAGTTTATTCCTGACACTATTACAAGCCATGTGTCCCTATCCATTAATGAACATATAAAAGCCAAGTCCTAGCTTCTTGAAGCGGCAAAACTTCATGTTCACATAGGTAGTTCTTTTAGTCTTGCACCTGCATTTGCAATTTTTCAAAAGAACTATTAAGAAGATATTTTTCAACCTAACTATCACTTGCAGGTCTTGAACACATACCTTGGGAAACATAATAACATGTGCTCCAATCTCCATCTGTGAGCTTTCCACATTGAATTCAAGCTTCTAACGTTGTATTAGAAGGGAATTGGGTATCTCACAACTAGAGGATTAGATGGACTTTAATCCCATCCCTATTGATGACTTATTCACTAAGTCTCTAGCTAACCCCTTCGTCAAGTGGTCAGCTAAATTTTGTTGAGACCGAACAAACTCAACTGAAATCACTCCATTCATGATCAATTCACGAATCATACTATGTCTGACACCTAAGTGTCTAGACTTGCCATTATAAATCTGACTATAAGCCCTAGCCAATGTGGTTGCACTATCACAATGGATAGATATTGGCGATATCGGTTTTGGCCATAATGGAATCTCATATATCAAGTTTCGTAGCCATTCTACTTCTTTACCAGCAGCAGCCAATGCTACGAACTCGGATTCCATAGTAGAATGAGTAATACATGTCTTCTTCTTGGAAGCCCATGAAATGGCCCCTCCTCCTAGCAAGAACACCCAGCCACTAGTAGAAGATGAATCTACTTGGTTGATCCAACTAGTATCTGAGTAACCTTCTAAAATAGAAGGTTGTCCAAAATAACACAAACAGTAATTCATAGTACCTTTTAAGTACTTGAACACTCTTGTTAAAGCATGCCAATGCTGTCTACTAGGATTACTAGTGAACCTGCTCAATCTTCCTACTGCATACGCAATATCAGGTCGAGTGCTTGTCATAGCATACATCAAACTGCCAATGGCTTTTGAGTATTCGAGCTGTGACACAGGTCTACCAGTATTTGGCATAAGTTTTTCAGTTGGATCCATAGGAGTACTGACTTTAGAACAATTATCACAATTAAACTTTTTGAGAATTTTCTCAATATAATGAGATTGTGTAATTGCAATTCCCTTGTTCAACCTTTTAATTTTTATTCCAAGAATTACATCGGCTTCTCCCATGTCCTTCATAGAGAATTTTGATGACAAAAGCTTCTTAGTTTTATCAACTACATTTTGGTCTGTGCCAAAAATTAACATGTCATCTACATATAGACAGATGAATACACCTTTGCCGGATGCATCAAATTTGCTATATACACATTTGTCTGACTGATTTAATTCAAAACCATTGGACAAAACAACCTCATCAAACTTTTGATGCCACTGTTTAGGTGCTTGCTTCAGCCCATATAATGACTTAATTAACTTGCACACCTTATGCTCATTACCTGGCATAACAAATCCTTCAGGTTGCTTCATATACACTTCTTCTTCCAAATCACCATTTAAAAATGCTGTTTTGACATCCATTTGATGGATCAATAAATTGTGAATAGCTGCCAAAGCTATCAATAATCTAATAGTAGTGATACGAGCAACTGGTGCATAGGTATCGAAGTAATTGATTCCTTCCTTTTGTCTAAAGCCTTGGATTACCAATCGAGATTTAAACTTGTCAATTGTTCCATCGACTTTCATCTTCTTTTTGAAGATCCATTTGCACCCTAAAGGTTTACAACCTGGTGGTAAATCAGATAAGACCCAAGTATTATTTTCCATAATAGAACTAATCTCATCGTCTATTGCTTCTTTCAAAAAGCAGCATCTCGCGATTTTATAGCTTCATCATAGGTTCTTGGATCCTCCTCTAAATTATAACAATAAGAGTATTGAGATTCAACCTGATCTCTTGATCCTTCAACTAAATATAGTTGAAAATCATCACCATATGATTTAGCTTTTCTTGCTCTTTTGCTTTTACGTGGCTCGGGTGTCTCACTTGGTGTATCATTTGAATGATCATCCCTTTGAGATACATCCGAATTTGGTATAATATCCTTTGGCCTAGGTATTGAAGAGAAACGATTCTCATCAAATATTGCATCTCTTGATTCTATAATTGTATTAATAGAAATGTACTCATTAGGTTCTATAACATAAAACCTATATGCCTTGGAATGCTCAGCATATCCAACAAAGATGCAATCAATACCTTTTTCTCCCAACTTTTTCCTTTTAGGATCTGGAAGTCTAACCACAGCCCTACACCCCTAAACTCGCAAAAATGTCAAGTTGGGTCGTTTCTTATACCAAAGTTCATATGGGGTAATCTTGTTCCTTTTATTAGGAACCCTATTCAATAGATAGCAAGCCGTTAACATGGCTTCCCCCCAAAACCCGTCACTCAAGCCTGAGTAAGATAACATGGCATTGACCATTTCTTAAAGAGTTCTATTTTTCCTTTCAGCCACACCATTTTGTTGTGGTGTATAAGGAGTCGTAGTTTCATGAATGATTCCTACGGATTGAAAGTATACAGGATCATAATATTCACCACCTCTATCTGTGCGTAAGGTTTTAATCAAGCCATTTTGTTGTAATTCAACTTCTGTTTTAAAAGTTTTAAATTTATCCAGGGCTTCATCTTTTGGATGCAGCAAATAAACATAGCAAAACCTAGAGGCATCATCTATAAAAGTGACAATATACTTTTTATTTCCTAAAGATGGAGTTACATGAAAATCACATAAATCACTATGTATTAATTCAAGTATTACAGAATTCCTTGTTATACTTTTAAAAGGTTTCCTAGTGATTTTTGTTAACATGCAAGTATTACATTTTCCAGTATCATTATTAATAGCAGTAATTAAACCATCTTTAGACATTTCAAGCATTCTTTTATAGTGCACATGTCCTAAACGAGCATGCCATAATGAGGAATAATCAACATTGGAATCAGTCATATAAACTGAACTAGAATCATTATGAACTTTATTTAAATTCAACATAAACATCCCATTGTTATAATAACCGAATCCTACAAAAACACCAGACTTTGATAAGATATACTTATCAAACTCATAAACTTGTTTATATCCACACTTGTTCAAAACAGGACCAGAAACTAAATTTTTTCGAAGTTTAGGTACATACAATACATTAAACAGAGTAACAGATTTTCCTGAACTAAATTCCAGCACCACATTTCCTCTTCCTTGAACGGGAGCAAAATGATCATCACCCATGTAGAGAACAGATTCGTCTTCCACCGATTCAAATGTCTTAAACCAGCAACGATCTTTACAAACATGGGTTGTGGCACCGGAATCAATCCACCACGCAACTGCATCATCCTGCACATAAAATGCTTCAAAAATTAGTGAAACGGAATATTTAATAAATCCATTCCATATATGTTCTAAATTCTGACCTTGGTCTTGGGTATGGTCCTTAGACCCCTTCCCCGAACCACTAGTGCTTGCGCCATCCTTCTTGTTCCCACTACGACAATCCCTCTTAAAGTGACCAGTTTTGCCACACCTCCAACATGCCACTTTAGGCTTCTTGTTGGGACCAGAATCATCGTTGTTATTGGAACCACGTTTCTTTCCTCTGTTTTTGTTATTGTTCCTTTTCTTTCCACCCTCCTCAAGCATATTCACCGAGGGTCCAGCAACTTCTTTTCCTTTTCCTTTGTCACTCTCTTGTGCCCTTAGAGAATCCTCTATACGTAGGTGACTACCAAGTTGGACCAAAGACAGATCGTCTTTACCATGTTTCAAGTTGTGTTTGAAATCCTTCCAGGAAGGAGGCAACTTGTCAATTATACTTGAAACAGATATTGCCTCGTCCATTTTCAAACCATGTTGTGTAAACTGTCCAAGGATTCTCATGAGTTCATTGAATTGTTCCATGACAGGCCTTGATTCGACCATCTTGTAATTATTGAAATTACTTACGAGGAACTTCTTACTCGAAGCATCCTCTGCCATGTACTTGGATTCAAGAGAATCCCACAACTCCTTCGCAGATTCAACATTCTGATATATGTCAAAGAGAGAGTCAGACATACCATTCAATATATGCCCTCTGCAGATGTAGTCATCGTTCTCCCACTTCGATCTTCTCCTGACTGCTTCCAAATTATCGTCCTCCGACAATTCTGGCATGGGGGTAGACAGAACATACACCACCTTCAATGATGTCAGAAGGAAGTGCATCTTCTTCTGCCAACGTCTAAAATCATAGCCTTCAAATTTGTCCAACTTCCCAAAGTTGGTCGTCATCTCCTTCACAGTACTTCCTCCACCCATGATTATCACAAAATACTTTATTCGTTTGTTGGGGAAATAGGGTTTGTTGATAATCTTGGATAATGATTGAATTGTGTATGTTCACTTTCCGAACAAAGTATTTCGACCCTTTATGCCTAGGTTACACGAAATCTTTGTATGGGATAAGACAATCAAGCAATCTGATTCTAAGCAAAGAGATCAGATCAAAACTTGGAGAATTTGTGTGTGTTTTCTATATTTATTTGAGTCCAAATAATCTGTTTATAAACAGATTTTCGTCTGGAGCAGAAGAGAGACAATGGTTACATTCACAACATTCATGACTGTCAACAGAAAGGGCACCTTTTCACTGATTCAGTGTCTGCTCGGCCGCGTCAAGGAAATGTGCTCGGCCGAGCAGGCCTTTTTTCGTGACTTCTGTTTACTGTGAAAATCATGCTCGGCCGAGTTAAGGAAGTGCTCGGCCGAGCAACTCCTGTTTGGCCTGTCTCTTAATTTTTGGGTTTTGGTGGGAAACTGGCGGGAGATTATTTGGAACACCAAATATACTGTCTAGGTTTCGGGGCGCTGCCCCGAGCCCCGCGAGGGGCGGCTCCCCCTCGACCCCCGCAAGGGGGCGCAGCCCCCTTGACCCCTCAAGCTTGACTGCTTCTTTATCGTGGTCGAAAACATATTAACTCAAACGAGTGTGTACTCCACACTTTCCCTTACTCGTATCCGAGCAGAATATGAAATCGCATTGGTCTCTAGTAAATCACAATTACATAAAATCGTTGATGACACTAAAATCACCAACAAAGTTATCATCGTCTTCCACGTGATGAACATTATATTTGACATATCAAACGTTATTCTTAACCGTGTAATTATAACGGTTGTGATTTGCGTGATCGAATACGTGTAGGTGAGAATGGTAAGCCAAGACAGGATTTGTCCTTCTATACGAGAGATATCTGTTAGGCCCCCTCAATGAGTAAGATTGGTGAAATGTGTGGCCGCAATCAAATGAATTGATGGAGATCAATGTCATTTGGTTTATCAATTTACTCAGGATCGAGAAAGCATTTGACAATATAAGTTGACGTGAACCATGACTTATGTCCAATATGATATCATGCGACAAAGAAATTTTGATATGTTATATTGAGGAAAAATCGGACTATCGATATTTATATTATTTGGGTAGTCATAATGGCTTGCTAGAGTCCGCTTTTTTTATGAGCTCTAATTAGGTCGGACTCGTCGCCAACATAATATAAACCTATAAGGTCACACACAAAGAACGAATTTTGAAAAAGACTAAAAAATCCAGCCCTGGACTGATGGCACTGTCGTGCACTTTCAGTGGCACGCCCGTGCGCTCTGTACACTCGTTGCACGACCGTGCTCAGTGTAGTGCACGATCTTGCACGCAGTGTGATCTGAGACTGATCAAAGCCAGACTACACGCACGGTCGCGCTAATTATAGTGCACGACCGTGCACACTGGTCTAGGTGGATCAGTGGCTAATTAATGAAGCAGGGTTTATGAAACCCTGCAAGGTTAGGATAAGCGAGTATAAATACTCCCCTTCTCCTACAAATTTTCTAACATTGTTTTTGGAAAACAAATAACTTATTTTTTATTGAGATTCAAGAACAAGATCAAGATATAGCCTTTGAAGATTAGAAAATAGTTTTCAAATTCCGGATCTAGCAAACCAATTAAGAAGAGTTCTTGAGTTCGTTTGCGTGTGTATACCAATAGAGGGTGTTTGTTTTTCAACACATATTCTGGGAGCAACAAAGATTCAAGATTAAAAAATAGCGCTACAAGGATTAGTTTTGTATATTCATCATCTTTAAGATAATGATCTTGCATGTAGCTTGATTTGGGTTTCAATTTTATTGTTATTCCATTGCGCATGTTTGCCTAAAACCCAACAATAATGCTTCTAGGCCATCAGCATGCTCTTCATCTTGTAGATATTAGATGAAATCTTTCTCTAGTTGCAAATCATCTCTTCATATTTGTAGATGGTTGTCCCATTCTCTGCAACCTATCTTTATTTAAATGAGGAATTTTGTAGTTGTTGCCCCTTTTGTTTCATGTTTTGAGTCAAATATAGGTGCAAGCTAACAAAAATTTTGTTGAGGGTTTCATGAGAAAGATTTTGATATGCTATTTGGACTACATTTACCAACTCTTCTATTGTTGTAGCTTGAATATCTATTTTGAGTAAGTCAATTTATCTGAACCATTCAAGGTCATTAATGTTGGTATCAGAGGAGTTTGGTGGTTGAAATTGTAGTTGAATGTTTCATCCATTTTATCTGTGAGGTTCCTCCTCTCTTTGGCACATGTAGTATCTTTCCGTGATGTGTGTCAAGTGAAACCACTCTTCACCAGCATGTCTAACATCTGACATGCTCTTAAATATTGTTGTTGCTGGAGAAAAGTCTCATTTTAGTGTTCCAATATTGAATTTCAGTCTTGCTACTTTGTTGGCTTCGATTAATAAAGAATTGATTGAATTCGTGTGAGTGTTGATCACAGTCTCCTTTTTCCATCTCCAAATTGTGCTCCTACTAATTCTTAAGGTTTCCGTTAAATTTCTGATTGTGTCTCTTTTGTGAAATTGTATTTATTACAATTTCCGTGATGTGTGTCAAGTGAAACCATTTTTCACCAGCATGTCTAACATCTGACATTCTCTTAAATACTCCCTCTGTCTCAGAAAGATAGTCTCATTTTAACTTTTTATGGTCAACACAAATAAACTTTGACCAAACATTGATGTCGATCTAATCATTCTAGTGAAATTCTAAAAGTTGTAATTGATTAATCATTAAGTGATTTATCAATAACACATTTTTAGAATTTTATTGTGATTATTAGATTGACACCAATGTTTGGTTAAAGTTCATTTTGTTGACCATAAAAAGTCAAAATGAGACTATCTTTCTGGGAGAGAGGGAGTATTGTTGTTATTAGAGAAAAGTTTCATTTTAGTTCCAGTACTGAATTTCAGTCTTGCTACTTTGTTGGCTTCGATTAATAAAGAATTAATTGAAATTGTGTGAGTGTTGATCACAGTCTCCTTTTTCCATCTACAAATTATACTCTTACTAATTTCTAAAGGTTGCCCTTAAATTTCTGATTGTGCCTCTTTTGTGAAAGTGCATTTATTACAATTTCTCTTAATCTAACTCGGCTGTTTTTTTCCCCTTATAATAGCCTTCTTCTTTGAAGTCAGTGATAATGGAGCATTTTTTTTTCCCATTTGACGTCAGACTGTTAGCCACATCAAGTACACAGTCAATTGAGAAGCCCCAAAACTCTCCTAAGCTTCATTGATTATTCCCTTTTGAAGAGTTTCATCACCCGTGAAGTTTAACAAGTACTGCCCCAACATGTTCCTCTCTAGTTAAATTTGTCTGTATTTCTTTTCCTTTTCTTTTTTTGAGTTTGTAAAATTAGGGTTTATAAAATTGATGGTTGTATATATATTTATCTTGTAGAAAATGGTGGGGATATTGATTTATTTATTTTTTGAGGAAAAGAAGGTGGATCGAGGTGAAAAAAAGTTTGGTGAAGGGAGGTGGATTCGGGTGAAAAGCTAAGTGAAGTGTAAAAGTTGTATCTTGGTGAATTTTGATCTGAATAATACTAGGGGCACAAAAAGTCACAAAAACGTGCTCACAAAATCCTAGGTGTAATGATGTTATTGGTGTTTTTAATTAGAGTGTGGCGGGTCCATTATCAATGCAACCAATAAAATATCGCCACCTCATCTTGTGATCAAGATTTTGTGAGCTTATTTTGTGCCCCTAGCATTGCTCTTTTGATCTAGTATTTTTTATTTTTTTTTTGCTTCCAATTTATGTACTGATTACAGCTATGTAGCCGCATTTTGAGTTATAATTGGGGGCTAGAGTGTGAGGAGAAGAGCAAAGGGCAAGAGATGGTGGGGGGGGAGGGGTAGCTGGTGGTATAAATGAAGAGGAGGGTGGGGAAGAAATTTGATGAGGGTGGCAGACACCCGAGGTAGAGAGAACTAAGAAGAATGTTTACTTTTTATAAAAATATTATATGAGGTAATGAAATCTAACAAAAATTAGTCATGTGAGGTTACATGACTAACTTATGTTAATTTCTAATGATTTCATTACATTTTAAATGATATGATGGATGGAGTAGTGACATTGCATAAAGAGGGAAAATTCAGTAGTGAAATTTAAAAAAAAATAATAATAATAGGGAAGACATTTGAAAGTGGTCAAATGGTTCAGTAATCAAAATATTAGTTTGACCCTATTAACTCGGTCCATATGATGGTTTTCTTTGCCAGTTTAGCCCTTCCATATGTATCTATCAATTTTAAACTGTTGAATCCACATAAAATTTGTTGCCATTAAACTCATCAACAGGCATGTGTTCAGAGCTCTGAGCTCCTTTCCCAGAGGTCATATCTAGTATTCACAGTTTGCCTCGATTTAGTGTGGCTTAGGGCCATGTCTAAGCTTACGTCAATCAAGATGTGTTCTTTACCCGTAAACTGACCAGCGAGGTAAACCCATGAACCTGAACTTGAGTGTGCTGAGAAAAAGTATAGGTAAGGATGACTCAATTGAAAACCATGATTTTTCTTTCCAAAAACAAAGGCGCTACCAAGCTGTGCTACATCCCTTTGGCTCAGGATGACGTTCCGGTTCAAGATGAACGCTTCCAAGAGGATTTATTAAGCTGATGACATTAGTGAATCCCCCGATTGATATATGAATGAACATGCTTAACACATGCAAATCGGACTAGATATGGTGTTTCTGTGAACGGATGAGTTACTCATAAAAACATGTGGCCTTCCAGTCAAAGAACAATGTCGATCAAAGCAGCAAGCCAACCCAAGATGAGTGCTCTCACTTCTCACATCCACATTTAACAAAAAAAAACTCGCTTAACTTGAGCTCACGCTTAGACAGTACAAATACAAATATCGATCAAGTTAGACCACATTTTTTACCTATTACACAATTCTTCATAAATTCACCCATATTTCTTCAAAATTTGTATTGCATTTCCACTTAATGTTGTCATTTAAATCATGGCAACATAAAGGTTGAAATGCAAATGCCAAAGAAACTCATATTTGCATCATCATGATCCTCGCCATTTTGAAGACTTCCGATTGAGAGCATCCTCCTTCAGTGAAATGACCTCCATAACAAGATTAGACGAATTGCATCGCACTGCACATGGAGCTTATGCAGTCAAGGTTTACATGAGCCCCTTCCATTCGAGTCAAATCTACTTTTTTTTCTCAGGTTCTTAAAATGCATAAAATTTCATGTCTCGCTTTCACATTTGAGGTAGAGTTTGTATGGGATTTGACTTTTTTGAGTCACTATTCTTAGGACGCGAAGTGAAAAAAGAATAAGCAAGAAAAGAGCTCGGCCGGACAAGTGATGAGCTTGAAAAGGATTTTTCTTTTTCTCTTTTTGTGCAATTTGATTCTTTTTTTTTTCTTTTGATTATTAGAAGTCTTATTGACTTAAGATGGATGAATAATTAGTCGTATTTTGGATTCGATTTAGTCATTGAACCCCAAATGTTTTTTTATTTTATTTTTACGTCATGTGACTAACTTCTGTTAGGTTTTTGACAAGAATGTTCGTGGAGTGGGCTCATTATGAAAATGTGAAAGTTCAACGAAAACATTATAAGGGAAAAACAAAAGTACAGTGACAACACAATCTGAAGGCTTTTTGAGTCGCACTATCTTCCAGGAGCGCGAAGTGAAAAAAGAATAAGAGCAAGAGGAAAAGAGCTCGCCGGACAAGTGATGAGCTTGAAAAGGATTTTTCTTTTTCTCTTTTTGTGCAATTTGATTCTTTTTTTTTCTTTTGATTATTAGAAGTCTTATTGACTTTAAGATGGATGAATAATTAGTCGTATTTTTGGATTCGATTTAGTGGGGGGGGGGCATTGAACCCCAAAAAAATGTTTTTTTTTTTTTTTTATTTTTACGTCATGTGACTAACTTCTGTTAGGTTTTTGACAAGAATGTTCGTGGAGTGGGCTCATTATGAAAAATGTGAAAGTTCAACGAAAACATTATAAGGGAAAAACAAAAGTACAGTGACAACACAATCGACCGAAATATGCAACATACTTTCATCATGTTGTTTACAATTAATGCAATGTACTTCAAAGTTATCACTTAGTGTAATGTACTTGCCAATTTCGTTTCAGATAATGCAATTTTCGTTTCAAATAATGCAATGTCTTTTGTAGTACATTGCATTATTTGAAAAAAAAATGACAAATACGTTACATTAAGTGGTAACTTTGTAGTACATTGCATTAATTGTAAACAAAGTGTTGGTACGTTGCATCTGTTGGTAATTTCTCCAATTTTTTGAGAAAAAGCTAAAGTTTAGGGATGTAAATATATTTTTTTCGCCTATTTAATTCAATGGTATTTATGATGTTTTAAATATACTGGAGCAAATTGGGGGGGGGGGGGGGAAATGAGTCACCAAATTAATAAAAATTACAAAGTTTAGAGACCAAACAGTATCCTTCTAAAATGGTTTAGGAAGTAAACTGATGATGTAAATGTTTATCTAAATACTCCATCACTTGCAAAGAGTAAGCTAAAGAGGTTATGGACATGGTAAATATTATTCTTTACATTATTTCTGTGCATCAAAAAAAAAAAAAAAAAAAACATTATTTCTGGAGCAAAATAAATGATACACTGACATAATTGTGAAACTGCTGAATCAAAATCAGCTTTATTCAATCTAACATTAAACAGAATGAGAATACACGCGTAACTCTTTCTCAGCACCAGGGCCACTTAGCATCCCTCCACACGAACCAACGATCCGCGGGACCCACCTCAGGCCCAAGCCCCGGAATACTTCCTTGACCAGAAAACTGACCTTTATTTGTTCCGGTTGCAAAGGCCGGGCAGCAATGTTGCTTTTTGTCACGAAGTAATGCGTCTTCCTTATAAGAAGGGGTATGATACCTGGGATGTTGAATAAATTGCACATTCTTCCACCACAGTTTCAGAGCCTGAAACATAAATAACGTCAAGGGAGTGGATGTGGATACTCACAAAATGACAGAAGACACTCCTTCCATCCCATAACAAACTACACTTCTTTTCTTTTTGGTTGTCCCATAATAAATTACACTTCCTCAAATACCCAACTTATGATACTTTTTTTTTCAATTGGATCCACTTGTCATACTTACGACAGCTATTTTACTCACAGTTCCTTCCCTACTTTTCGTATTCACAGTTCCTACTACACAACCAATATTATACTCCCTCCATCCCTATACGAATGTCCATTTTCAAGAAATGATTATCCCAAAATGAATGTCCTTTTTGTTAAAAACTTTGTCCCTAAACGTTGTTTCTTTTTTTTTTTACCAAAAAATTTTCACTCGTCATTTTATACTTGAAAAACCAATGTATATATATTGTATAACAAGAATATTTATGCGTCTTCACATTTTAATTGTATAAAAAATAACATTTTTAAAATGTCCCCTAAAGGAAACATTCTTTTAGGGACAAAGAAAGTAATACTCTTCCATAATTCCCGTGTTTTCCAATTTTGTATAGTTTGTTATGGGACGGAGGGCGTATATATAGTGAGTGAGAGAGAGAGAGACAGTGAAATATTCTTAAAAAGCATATTCCTGATTCGTAAACCACTACCTCCTTACGTCATTATCAGCTCTGTATCATACCCGTATCCCCCACCCTATCAGTGATTTTTACAGGTAGATTAATCTGATCAATTGAAATATGGGATTGCAAAAAACAATAAGAACTTACCTGCCAATATATCCAAATTGCAACTTTATGTGGCATTAACCAGAAAAACAGTGCATGATCAGTTGCTGATGACACTCTTTTAGCAGTAAGGGTAGCGGTAAAATAGTCACCAAGTTCAGGTTGATGAACTGATATAGCTACAAATAGACTATCTCCTGGTGCACTTGTTTTCATATTCCAGTTTCCGTGCATGTCCTGCATTGTTTGATGATGTTCAGTGAAGCTGAGACAAACATAATAAAAATAGGATAATTAAAGTAGAGTCGATAAAACAAGAAAGGAACCCTAAAGCAAAACACGTAGGTAGATTTCTAATTCACCTTCAATATGTTTTAAAAAGAAAATAAAACATAGTGGGTGCATTCTCTTGAGCAACTCTATTTTTTAATTGTGTTTTGTATTTTCTTTTTAGTTTCTCAATCACTGGCCCACCATCAGATTTCCATTATCTCTTACTCTTTACGTCAACCATAAGAAAGCTAAGTTATAAAGCATGAAACAAGAAAAACATGACACAATGGTTTCATAGTTGAGTTGACTATCCCTTTTTTAAGAAAAAACTAGAGGTAAACAAGCACGAAAAATACAAGGGCCCAGCTTCAAGGAGACACGAAAGTGGCAGGGCCCTGCGCCATCATAGCATTACCCTTAGAATCTTCCACCTAGAACCGATAGTTGATATCCCTCAGTCCCATAATAAACGTCGCACTTTCCTTTTTGATCCATCCAAGGAAACAATCATAGTGCAATTTCACAATGGTAGAATCAACATACAAACAAGTCAAATGCGGCATTTATTTTGGGATGGAGGGACTACAAAACAACTCTAGTAAATCATAAATTATGACTCACCAAATAAGTGAAAATATGAAATATTTAAGGGTCGTTTGTTTTTTGTTTTCAACTCTTAATCTAATTCGTTCAAGCATATAAGAATTAAGTCCGTTCTCTTTTCATTAATATCTAATGCCACTTAATGTCCTCTTAAATTTTTAGATGTAAAATGAAACTTATATGCCTCTGAAATGATTTTTTTTTTTCATATATATATCCCTTACTTCAACTCGTAATTCCAAAGGTACCCAACCAAAACACCAAATCAATAATGATTCACATCATCTCTCCATTCCATTCAATATCGTAATCCTAATTTCATATGTGAATTCAGACAGATAATCAAACAGCTTGAATAATTCGGAAAACAGCCTTTAGATATTGCCTCTTATTATGAATTCATCCAGTTTAAGATGAAAATTCAGATTAAGGAACTAACACTTAATAATAAAAAATGAAAAAAATAAAAATAAAAATGGGGCACCTTAGCATACACCATGTGAAAAATGGTCACTCAGCTATATGCATCCTAACCATCTTGGGTGATCTATCTGATATTAGGTAAAAGGTAAGTAACTAAGAAGAATATATTTAAAAATTTGTGCAGCAAAGTTGTAATTTGGTCACATATATGTGTGTTTTACTAGCATTGGCCTTTCAATTGAATTTTAAATGAGAAGTCCCTCCTTGATCTCATTGCCGCTGTTAGGTGAATACAATAAACTGCGGCACTTTATGGTTGAGAGACCGGGGAGAGGTGAATAGTATAGTTCTACTGGTAGAATCTGGCACTAATCAGTTACCAATTCGGAGTACCAGTAAAAGTCAAATGAGATTATCTTTCCGGGACGGATGGAGTATTTGAGAAAATGGAATGTCTCAAATACATCTAGCTCAAACACGGAAATGGAACAACGGGCAACAACTGTTGGCCTGATAGCTGACATCTACCAAAGAAAACAACGCGGTGATAAGTGCGTATTAAGGCTTTCTCACACAAAGGTGATCTAAAGAGAAGCCTAAGTCTTGCTCTCTTAGTTTAGTGAGAGAAGGTTCTAGTGACTTCCAATTTTTTTGTTCCTCCCCTAGAGTCTGTCCACAGCAATTCCGAGGAATGCCTGTGGCTGTGTTCATAAATCATGATTCTTTAGATTTGAACCATAACCAACTATACAACTATTTCAGCAGTCACAACACTGTCCATGTTCTCTTGGTGGTGCAGTATCTGTTAGAAGATTTCCCTATCAGTGAGAAACCCTAACACCAATCCTCAACAAGAAAGCATGACAATAGAAATTAACATACCCTGAAGGCCCCTTATAATCATCTCAGCACAACACTCCACACTAACAGGAACTCTAGACTGAGACAAATAGGAACTACTCCCCCCGTCCCAAAATAAATGTTGCAGTTGACTTGTCAACGTTTTTAACACTTGTACTTTACTTACTTGTGCATTGCAAGAACAATGGTAAATTTGTATCAGGACTTTTTCCTAATTTAGAAATGCGACATTTATTTTGGGACAGACCAAAATGGAAAGTGTGACATTTATTTTGGGGCGGAGGGAATATAAATACTCTAGAAACCTGCTCCTAATGAGCGTTATCCGATCCTATCAAAGGATATCCTTTTCACGTACGGATACTGAGAAAGTGACTGCTTTCAGATATCTCTGCCACACACCCCAAAAGGTAGGGGTGTGCACGGGTCGGTTTGGTTCGGGGTGAGGCCAAAACCGATACCAAACCAATAGTTATCGGTTTATGTAATTCAAAACCATTAAGCTTCGGTTTCTTAATGGTTTGGTTTGTTCGGTTTCGGTGTGATTTCGGTTTGGTTCGGTGTCAAACCAATGGAATGGACTGTTGGGTTGTGGGTTTGTTGACCGCCTTAATGGGCTACATTCAAATGAGGCCCAATTTGCACATAATAAATAATAAGGTCAAATAAGGCACATTTTCTGGTTGAAGTATGAATTGGGCCGATGGGCCATACTACTTGGGCCAAAAACTACAAATTGAAGTTTACAACTATTAATTCAAATAATAAGCTAGGAATAAAACGACATAGTTTTAGGTAATCGGTTCGGTTCGGTTTCTTATCGGTTCTAACAAGCTGGAAACCTAAACCGAACCACTAATTTCGGTTTTCTAATTTTTAGAAACCGGTCCTAACCAATAGCCTATTGGACCGGTTTTTTCGGTTTTTTTGCTCACCCCTACCAAAAGGACCCAATGAAAGCAAGGTGGAGAGGATCACAGATGTGCAAAAATTTACCTACTGATCACTGAGAGTTTAAGACCGCTAACCCCGCGATTAGCATGTTTAAATAAATTTCATATTGTTAAGTTTAAACAGACAGCCAACTTACATAATCATCCAGGCTACACTGATCTTGTCAGCCTCCATCGACCTTACCATTTGATCGTTATTTCTCTCTCTAATCTCCTTGGTAATTCGATGGCTTTCCTAAATGACGTTAGAGGCATAATTCTAAAGTGTCTCTCGTTACACACCTTTACATGTGTTCTTCCTTATTGTCAATCATTGGAAAGTGCTCTCTCCACTGCTTTGTTGTAGGGGTGAGCAAAAAAACCAAAAAAACCCGAAAAACCCCGAAAAACCGGTCCAATAACCTATTGGTTAGGACCGGTTTCTAAAAATTAGAAAACCGAAATTAGTGGTTCGGTTTAGGTTTCCAGCTTGTTAGAACCGATAAGAAACCGAACTAAACCGATTACCTAAAACTATGTCGTTTTATTCCTAGCTTATTATTTGAATTAATAGTTGTAAACTTTAATTTGTAGTTTTTGGCCCAAGTAGTATGGCCCATCGGCCCAATTCATACTTCAACCAGAAAATGTGCCTTATTTGACCTTATTATTTATTATGTGCAAATTGGGTTTCATTTGAATGTGTCTGCTGAAAGTCAGTTAGTGATACACTAAGGAAATAGCAACTACATCTTCATAACAGCATTAACAGGGAACAAAAACATGAAAGAAACTATAATGCTTCTTATGTCCAAAAAATGTCCCCTTTTTAATTATTTGGTCAACTTGATCAAACTTTGACCAAAGAAACATAACAGGCGTACGATAAATACTCCCTCTGTCCCATAACAAGTTGCACCATTTTCACCAAAATGGTCAACTTAATTGCACTTTGCCCAAGACTTTATAGAAAATTTGATGATCTTAATGAAAATTTAAAATGGTTATTGAATAACCATTAAAAATACTATAAACAACAATTTTTAGATTTTTATTAGAATCATCAATTTTTTATAAAGTCTTGGTCAAAATGTAATTAAGTTGAACATTTTCGTCAAAATGGTGCAACTTGTTATGGGATGGAGGGAGTAGTGACTTAATATCGTACGAGGTTGACGTTCTAAAAGAAAATGGGACATTTTTGGGACGGTAGGAGACCATGTTCAACAGTAGAGCTAACATGTCCAAGAAAATCTACAACAAAATATTTGTTTTGTTTTTTTCTTAACATTCTACAATGATTGATGGGAAATGGAAGGAAGCGATAATAGGCAAGCAAAATAACCCAAATAGACCAGCAATAGCTTCCACCAATAGTAAGAATGTATCAAGAATGCTTACCATAAAAGGACTAACGTGCAGCGGTTTTGCAACAAAATCCTTGTTTGGGTCGAATAAGAATGATACCCTTTCACCCCAAGGTGTATTTGTCACCTAAAATCATAAAGCACAATTACATTAGAAAATAACAAAGCACAGGTGGATAATAATATACTCCCTCCGTCCCAAAATGATCTTCCTGTTTGACTATTCAAACTTTTTAAGGATATGAACACTTGCTTAACTAGCCATGTTTTGGTTGTGCACTTTTAAAGTCTAAATTGTAGAAATGAGAAGAACTTTTTGGGACAATGAAACATGACAAATGAGAAGATCATTTTGGGACGGAGGGAGTAACACCGTTCAAGGGCACCAAATAATGTAATCTTAAAATTGGACGATCAAATAAAGTATCAAGAGCATAATTAAGGGTTGAAGTTCAAAAGGAAACTAAACCGCGTTGAAAATGGACTCTCTTAAATTACAAACCTCAGCAATGCACTTTTTCAGACTTGTAGTGGAGTCTTGCATATCGTAGCAATAATATATGCTTAGTGGATTTTGTTGATATCCCATGCTTGGAGGTACAGTCAGGAGTAATCTGTAAAAAGAAATTGCATCTTACTCTACACAACTCTGAACATATATGGAAAATAAGTGCTAGTTAGGTATAAAAACGATGGTTATGTCGATTGTAGCAAAACAAATTCTCTCATGGTGTGTTCAGCAACCCAATACCAGGTCTGATATTGGAATCCAAAGAGTAATTTTTGTTCCACCGAATTCCTTTTGTTCTATAACTCCAATAACAAGATGTGAATTGAGGGTGTCAAACAGAACATTAGTAGCGACAGTCTAAATCTTGCAAATGTAATAAATGGAAAATAAGCTAGTTTGGTATACTACAAACAACGGTTATGTCGATTTTAGCAAACAAATCTTTCAGTATATGTTTGGAAGCCCAATCTCACGACATTGGAAATGGAAGAGTAATTGTTCCAAGGAATTCAATTTGTTCTTCTAATTCAAATACCAACATGTAAAATTAAGGTTGTCAAAAAAACATCATTGACAGTCTAACTCTTGCAAAATTACTCCCTCGGTCTCATAATAAATGTCCTGCTTTCTATTTGGTTTGTCCCAAAATAAGGGTGTTGTTATACACACCCGTAAAATTAATGAATACACCCATAAGTATGCTTGAAATATTCAAGGTGTATTCATTAATTTTACGGGTGTGTATAACAACACCCCAAAATAAATGTCTCAATTCAAAATAAGCTTAGTACAATTTATCATTGTGCAAACCATGTACAAACAAATAAAAGCACCTTTCATAAAGAAGTTTACTAGTCAAATGTGACATATATTTTGAGATAAAGTGAGTATTAAAGTAACACACATATGCACAATGAAATAAAGCAAAGAATCCAAAATCAAGTGCATTCCCAAACTTCAAGCAATATTCTATGTAAAAAAAAAAAAAAAGTAAAATTAAAGTAATTACACAGGGCCATCGGTTTGAGCAACAGAACGAGCTTCATCAGGGGAGAGATGATCGGGTGGGGAAGAGCGGTCAAGGTCGACAAGAGCATAGCGGACAGAGTAGCGGAAAGAATGGTGGACAGGTCGTCGGCGCTCATGCCAAACTGTGCCTTCGTAGAGTGAGACGGAGCTGTCGGCGGCGGCGGAGGAGAAAAGACGGCGAATGAAGAAGAGGAGAGAGAGTGTGAGAGAGGTGACGGTGGTGGAGACGATGGAGTAGATAAGGTACAGACCCTCCATAGCTTACCGTGGCACACATTTCTAACTCTCAAATTTCCCATTTTTATTGCACTTGTGTTGTGTGTAGAGTCCAAAAATATATTTTATGTCAAATTAATTGAACTTTCAAAAACAATAGATACATTTAATGAGGAAGTAATTCACAGTGAAAACAGGGAAAAAAATTGTTTTACGCCAAGTTAGCATAAAACGTTTTTTTAAAAATGGCGCGGTGGCATTTATGTAATAAACGAGAAACTGTTTTAAAGCACGCGGTGGCATTTTCGTAAATAATTGTCGCTTATTTTAAGTATTAGTGGTAATGTTAAAAAGTGTTATCCATGTACACTGACACTTATTGACACTTCCACTGGCACATTTGATAAGTGTCAATATCAATGTAAAGTGTCAATGTAATGGCTGACAGTTTTAAACACTAACACTGACACTTTTGAAAAGTGTCAACGACAATGTTTATAAACGTCAGTCCAAATGATTGGCACTTTAGAATATTCACACTGGCATTTACGATGTTTGTCAATATTTACAAAAATGTCATTGCTTGTTTTTAAAAACAAACGTCAGCGTCTTTGGAAAAACACGTTTTACGATTTCTTAAAGTAAAACACGTTTTTCATAACACCTACTCTATTGTATAAGATGGGAGAAGAAATTGGCTTGCCCCGCTATTAAAAGGCCAAAACATTACTTTTTCAATGAGTGTGAGACCGTCTTACACAAAGTTTTGTCATATTTAATTATTGGTACAAGCAACATATTACCCATAATAATTTTAAATTTATTAGAAAAAAAAATCAAATTCTTATACAAATATTTAACTAAATATTACTTTTTTTATTTTTTATTCTGAAAAAATTTAAATCTTAATTAAATTGCTAAAATATTGTTACATTTGTATTGAGATGGAGTAATGAGATGGAGTAATCAGTGAGAGTAACATTGTCACTTTTTGATTCCGCACATGGACATTAACGAATTAGTAATTATTGTACTCCCTCCGGTCCAAAATAACTGACTTTTTTTGTATTTGCACAACTCTTAAGAAATGTAATAATTATCATGACTTTGGGACAAAAGTTCCAACTTTACCCCTATTAAGTGTGCAACTTTCTTACATTAATGTCTCACAATAAGATAATTAATAAAGGAGAACAAGTTTCAATGCAAGGATAAAAGAGACATTTAGCTCAAAAGTGACAATTATTTTGTACCAAAATTTTAGTCCAAAAGTGACAGTTATTTTGGACCGGAGGGAGTACTCATGTAGATTTGATTTGTACACCCATATTATTTAGATGACACATTAATCAAAGTTAGACAACACCAAAGTTTATAATCACACATTTACTTTTTAATTTTACCTCTCTTACAAATTACTTCTAGCAAACGATTTTTTTTTTTAATATTGTCCTTTTTTTGCCACATATAATACATGTTTTTCAAATATGGTCATTAACATTGTTGTTTTTTAAATATCATCATTCAATACCAATTGTTTGTAATATACCAAAAGAAAGTGTGGTAGTGAATAATAAGTGAATAGTTGTTGTGAGTGGGAAGGAGAGAGAAAGTGTAGGTAATCTTTTACTCTTTAGGTAAGTGGTAGTTTCCAATGGGACGCCTAAAATGTCAAAGTGGGAAGTTTGTTTTGGGATGGAGGGAATATTTGGCAGAAGGAGATGAAGAAGACGTGCGTATAAGTTGTCATTTTTCATCTCAAAGACACCTTTGCTAAAGTTTAGTTAATTCTATCGACGGGTCGTTAAATATCTAACAAGTGTTAGTCACGTGATTGCACTGACTAATATTTTCTAAATAATTGGCGGATCTTTTTACGTAGCAAGTACATTACAAAAATTTGGTGGTTGAATGATGACATTCCAAAAGAAATAATATCAATGGCCACATTTGAAAAAAAAAGGTATATTTAAGTGACCAAAATATTAGCTTTGCCTAAAAACTAGCATCCATTAAATATCTAAGGAATCTAACGCCATTTCAACTCACCTTCTCCTTCAGTCCCTCAAATTCAACTCCTCCATACAACCCCTCAATTTGAAAGGGAAAAAAAAAATCATTAATTGAAAAATTCAAGTAGAGCACAAATGCTAGAACTATGCATGCTTGATTTGACACTATTTGCTAATAAGAAATTCATAAATTGTGTGATTAAAAAGGACCTTTGCACAAAGTGTGGTATTCGAAAGAAGCCTCAGGTGAGACTTATTTCCCTTATTTATCAGTCTCATAATAAGTGAGACGGCCCAAAATAGTCAGTTTTTATTAACTCTTTATGTATGAGTCACTTCTCATCCAACTATAATCTACTAATCCACTTACTATTCTCTACCTTATTTCTTTCTCCTATACTCGCAACACATCCCCCACTATCAATATTATACTATTTTTTCTTAATCACCTCCTATTCAATTTCGGTCTCACTTATTAGGGGACGGAGGGAGCATACAATTATTGTAAACTCCCCAAAATTCAATCTCAACTTTGAGGTCCCACAGTTTGGTCACATCACCATTTGAAAATATCAAACCATTAAGTTGTATAAGCTCTAGTTTAGAATAACAGACCAATTACACAGAAACGTATCCGTCCACGCACAAAAACAGGCAGCTATGGTGGGGATAAGGTAAACTTCATCTTCAGGAGTCGGTTCAAGCTTGTGATGATGGAGAAGGCCGGCGTAATCCAGGTATCTGCAATCAGGTTTAATTTTTAGACATCAGATATCTAAAGAGTATTCAGTAGTGTTTTGTAGGGGAGGAAAAGGGAAGGGGACAATATTAGAGCAAGTAGTATGAAACCTTTACCGTATACTATAAGTAGGGGTGGCAAATTGGGTGTTTTGGGTTTACCCATTAAAGTTAAAAATCCATTGGATATCCGGATATTTTAACTTTAATGGGTACACCCAAAACACCCATTTTGCCACCCCTAACTATAAGTTATATAATCCCTGAGAATGATAGTCCCATTCGATTGTCAATGGTCATTAAAGTGAACTTTGATAGAATATTAATGAAAATTTAATGATAGTCCCATTTGATTGTTATTGATAAATCATTAAGAATTTTTAGAATTTCATTGGGAGGATCAGATTGACATTAATGTTTGGTCAAAGTTCACTTGTGTTGACCATCAAAAGTCAAATGTGACTATCTTTTTGGGATGGAGGGAGTATCAAGGAAAACATCCTAGCGTAGAGATCAAGTGCCTCTTTCAAAAACATACAAATAATCAACAACAAAGCCTAAGTCTCAAATTATTTGGGGTCAGCCTAACATGAGTCGTCGTATGGACTCGTCAATGAAAGATGGTAAAATAAAGAGTTTATTGCCACTTAAACCTGCGTACTATTAAAAGATTGACGATTTGCCCTCATACTAAAGAAACTCACACTATGACCTGCGTACTATGGTTTTAATAAAAAAGTGCCCAAGGATAACGATGACCTGTTAGAAATCTAACGGGCTGTCAACATATGTTAAAAATTTAACTGAATTACATATTAAAAAATTCAAATATGACCCTGATATTGATATTAATGTCGTAAAGGCCCAATAAATATTTTATATTCACATTTGTTTATATACTCCCTCCGTCCCAACACAAGTGACACTTATTTCCTTTTCGGTCTGTCCCAACACAAGTGACACTGCTCAAAATGGAAATGTTTTAATATATTTATATTCAACCAACCCCACTATTTAACCCCACTCATTTTCTCTCTTTATAATTTTCAAATAACCCCTACCCCTCCCCTAACGTTTGTTCTATTCTTCCATTCATGTTCCCTTTCCCCTTCATCTTCCTTCCTACCCTAAATTCGCCCAACCCCCACCCTTTCTGCCTTCATCTCCGCCCCAACCAACCGTCGGCCCCCACCCTCCCACACCACCCCGTCCTTCAAGGTCACCTTCCCTCCCTCTATCCTGAACGACCAGGCCATCGAACCAAACCCACCGTCGACGAATTGAAAATAACCCCCCTTCCCCAAACGTCCCTTCTATTCTTCTCTGTCAACATTTGAACAATGAACCAAACCCACCGCCCCCATCTTTAACCTAGATCTATGAACCCAGAAAAACAAAACCCATCTAGATTCAAATCCAAACATGACCTCGCCACTCACACCCCTCCCACATCTCCGCCGACCAACGAACCAAACCCACCGTCGACGATATTATGACACTCAATTGGGTCTCCCTCACCCACCCGACCCGACGCCTGGTTATATCGATTCGAGTAGCGTTGTTGAAGCTGAAGGAGAGAAAGGAGAAAGAGACAGAAGGGGTTTTGAGGGTTATTGAGGAAATCAAAGATGGGTATCCAGCGATTGATCAGTTCTGTTTTGGGGAAATAATTTGATTCATGAATCTCATTGATTTTGGTTTTGTTAAATCTGGATCTAGTGCATATTTGATTTTTTAAATTGTTGTTACAAATAATTGTGATGAGAGTGTTTATGAAATGAATGGTGGAGGTGGTAATGGTGGTGAGTTTGTATTCAGGTGGTAATGGAGGCAAGTGATGTTGTTGGCGGCTGGTGGTGCGGTGGCGATAATGGTGATAGGTGGTGGTGGGGGTGGTGTAAAGATTTGGGGATGATGAATGGATTAAAACAAAATGATATTCATGATACTAAATAATTAAATAATTTATAGATTAGTGACTAGATTGTAAAATATTTAAAGGTTAGTGACTAAAATGAATATTACCATTTTGGGCAGTGTCACAAACAAATGTGAATATAAAATATTTATTGGGCCTTTACGACAATAATATCAATATCAGGGTTATATTTGATTTTTTTAAAATGTAACTCAGTTAAATTTTTAACATATGTTGACAGCCCGTTAGATTTCTAACGGGTCATCGTTATCCTTGGGCACTTTTTTATTAAAACCATAGTACGCAGGTCATAGTGTGAGTTTCTTTAGTACGAGGGCAAATCGTCAATCTTTTAATAGTACGCAGGTTTAAGTGGCAATCAACTCGTAAAATAAATAAATAGAATAAAAATTTGTGAAAGTTAAGAAGAGATATTAAAAAAGTGGGAAGAAAATTTGGAAAAAGAAAAACTGAAATAAAGCACTCCGTATTATAAGAAGATCCACTTGTATCTAAGTTGAATGCCGTCTTTTTATGGAGAGATCTGGAAAAGCTTGTCCTCAAACAACTTTGTAGAGAGTCCACTATGATAATTATAAGCCAAACATTCCAGTTTCTTCAATTTACGTGAATACTTGATGGGATTAAATGTTTTCAAGAATAAATTGTCTAAAAGATCCTTGTTTAAATTGAAATGGTATATAGGTTTCAATCTCCCTGGAACTGAAAAACTATCTCCAGGAAAAAGCATGTTGGTCTCAGGAAAACAAAAGGAAAAGCAATGATTACTAACCTCAACTCCATGTGGGCCTATCCGATTACGCGAGATAAAATTGAGTACAAGAGTTGCAAACTCGTCAGGTACATCTTCCTGTAATATCCGATCATCAATGGCCATTTCAAGAAACAAAATGATCATACTATGGAACAACAGGAAGAAAAAAAATGCAATGCAAAAGTCACAAAATAAAATAAAATATATATCTCACAAACAGTGTTGTCAATTATTGGATGTTGTGTTTGTGGGCCCCACTACTCATTAATTGAACATCCAATCAATTTTTGACAACCGTATTTGTCGCCAATATTTTGTGCCCCTAGCATCACTAAAAAAACTTGGGATGGACCTGTATTGCATGGCCAGTATGTCTGACAACCACCATTTGAAACTTCCCTTGCATTTGCCCTATTGTGAGAGCTCTGTAAGAAATTAAAGAATATTTAGTGCAACCAACATAATGATCAAGTCCTTGGTGTCTTACCATACTTTCTGAATAAGAAACACTCGAGAATAAAAAGAAAACAAAGTCTTCTGATTCACGTTTCTTAGAGCCAAAATCATTTCAATGGTTTGACAAGTTTTTATTCACATGACTTACAATTGCCTAATATTATGAATTTCATTTGTGATACGATGGTAAAAATTGAAAAAAAAAAAAAGTTCATGGTAGAAATGAAACATGCCCCAAAGTACGATGGACAAAAACGGAGTTTTCCCATATTTATAAGACTAATTTAGTAGCAAATTCTCCTGCTCAGCATACGTGTTTCCAAACTCACAATTCCAAGTATAAGTAACAACTCCCTTTGTCCCTAAATGAATGTCCGAATTTCATATATGGGACACTCTGAAAATATATACTCTTTATACATTTTAATGGCAAAGATGCATAAGTATTAATGTTATTCACTTTCTAAACATTTGGTTTTACACGTATAAAATGAATAGCAAAGACAATTTGCTAAGAAATCATTTAGGGACAAAGTTTTTTACAAAAATGACATTCATTCTATGACAAAAAAATCTTGAAAATGAACATTCATTTAGGGACGGATGAAGTAATAGATATCTTCGGGTAATGGAGAAAACCTGTCAAGTCTGTCTGTTCCAGCTAATAACAAGAGCTTTGGGACCGGACAAGAAAGAAACTTTTCTGAAAGACCTTCATACCTGGAATACAAGGAACCAACATTTCTTATTGGAAGTTGCAAGGGAATATAGAGCTGAAAGTAAACATTAGATAAGTGGTTTTGAACTTGCAGGGAAAGACAAAAGTGAAAAGTTATGTAATGTGTGACTGACAAGGATATTGAACTCTGCACACTCCCTGTTCACATATTGGATGACTTTGACCACATAATTCATAAGTATCTTATGACTTTGTGGAGACTAGTCATTATCCCTCACATCCCTTACAGATCACGAAGGCGCATTTTCATAAGTTTCTTTCAAAACAAAGATCCCACCCCCACCCAAAAATAAATAAAAAATAATAAAAATAATAATAATAATAATCTCCATCCATCCCAAAATGTTCTAATTTTATTTTGATTAAGAGTAAAATTAGACATTCATTTTGGGACATAGGTAGTAATAATAAGAGGAAAAAAGAAAACATTCAGCTTGCACTCATCCTCCATCAGGTAGATCTGCGTAGAGTAGAATTGATTATGCTTAATAAAACAGTGTGATCAGTGAAAAATATTAAGGTCGTAGCGGATATATAATTTATTAATCTTAAGAAAAAAAATAAACAGCGCTATGGGTAAACACCTACATAAGAAACTTTGTGAAACCTGATCCCTATCTCCCCCACCCCAATTGTTCATCTGGGAAGCAGTTATTTTTACTGCATAATAAAACACCGAGGTCGTATTGCATAAAATTCTAATGTTCATAACACCCAATACAGTACTAAAAGAACACTAGAGTATGGGAAGTTACAACTACTATTCATGACCAAACTATATGAACCGTAAGAGTGAAGCATTAATTTCCTTCTTATGCAACCATTACAGGCCATATTAATTAATATAAACAGAACCCTTACCAGCCTCTCCAATATTGTTCCGTTTCCTCTAATCGTGCTCTGTGACGGAAACTACAATCATGAACAAAGTCATTAATGAAGGGGCCATCAATGGATTGTTTGCTGAACTCAAAGGAGAATACGTCCAGAGTTCATATCTAAGAAGCAACAAAATATATATAAAGGTATCAAAAGCCTCAGATAGCTTATTACAATATACTTCCTCCGTCCCACCTCACTTGACACCCAAGAGGAGGGCACAATAACTAAGGAAAAAGAATAAAATAAGGAAAATGTGTGGTAGAAAATGAAGAGAGAGAATGAGTGGGGTAAATAGTAGTGTTGGTTGAATAAATTGAGTGGTGGAAAATGAAGAGAGAGAATGAGTGGTGGGGTAGAGTGAATATAAAATTATAAAAAGTAGGCTATTTTGGGAAGTGTCAAGTGAGGTGGGACGGACCAAAATGGAAATAAGTGTCAAGTGAGCTGGGACGGAGGGAGTATATACACACACACGTAAATGTGTGTATGTATGTATAGGAGCTATCAAAAAGAGTCTTACCATTTCTTTGAATCATCATACTTTAATGTGCCAGGAATAGATACACGTGCTGAATCAATATTTCTTAAAGAGCCTCCTTTGATACTCCATTCGATCTGTTATATATTGTGAATCATTTCAACAGCAAAATATGAACAATACACACGCTCACAGCAAGAAACCTCCATGTTAAGAGATCTAATATTCATGATAAAGAGCCATATATTAGAGCGCATGCTACAATACAAGGTCAATTTCTAGGGGTTATAGTGACATTAGCTAGGGCTGTTCCCCTGACGGCTGCCATCATGCATGTCATGGAAATGCCATCTGTTGGCACACAAGGCTCAAAAAATGCATACCGTGGTGCCCACAACAAGTAATGCTAGGCAAGAAAAATGCGCAGTGCGTAACAATGTATAATAAGGAACATACTAGGGTTAAATATTTGCATCAATAATGACATGCTTTTAGTCATTTAACAACAATTACTACTAGGTGATAAAAAGCTTGACAGCATATAGTTTGGACGGCAAGAACTACAATATTTTTCTCAAAATTTTACTTTTTGCAAAAGTATGTCCCAACATGAATTTAAATAAGTATTTAGCAAATGTGCCAGTTTTGAGAAGTTTCTATTGCCAATAGCGATATGAGTGTTTCCACACTTAGAATTCGCTATTGGCAATACTGAATTCTATTTTCCCCAAAGTGTGAAAATTTTGGGGATAACAAGACTCGCTATTCCCAACAGCAAGTTGTATTTTCACCAAATCTAATACTTAAGGAACAACTTTGAGAAAACAGAATTTAGGATTGTCAATAACATACTTCTCCCTCCGTCGCGTTAAGAACTACACTTTAGGTTGAGCACGGGGATTAAGAAAAAGTGGTATAATATTGATAGTGTATTAGGCGTTGTGAGTATCAAAAGTGAAGTAGGAGAGAGAAAGTAAGATAGAGAATAGTAAGTGGATTGTTGTTGTGTGTATGTCAAGTGGGTCCCATTGAATAAAGGTATTACAAAATTTTCATTTTTGGGTAAGTGTAGTTTCCAATTGGACACCCATATGGGAAATATGTGTTCCTAAAGCGACGGAGGGAGTATATATCCCCAAAATACTAAATCGCTATTAGCAACTTCTCAAGAGTGGTACATTTTGGTAAATTATTTTTTTAGCAGACATTCTGAGACATACTTTTGCCAAAAGTGACACTTAGACACAGCCGTTTGCTTGGCCTCCAACAAATGAACTACTTAGGTGTTAAAGGCTCAAAGTGATGATATACGGTCTGTACACAATAACAAGTGTTTCCCTGTTGGCTCTTGCATACAAGTGCACCAGAGGAGATCACTGCACATCCCCATTCTACCTTATTACACTAGCTTATAATGAATATCAGTAATAATAATTATTATTATTAATATTATATTAATAATAGCATTAATACTAATAATAGTAATACGACGACAAAGAAGTGATTTTTAACGCCAAAAGTCATTTAATTACCGCTTTCTCCGGAGTCGAGAAATGCTGCATCCTATTTGATAGAATTTTCTGCATATGAATCAATGAGGCCATAGCTGTCCCCTGAAATTGTAATTAACTGTCAAGAAACTTGCTCAAAGAGGAGAAAAAAAACTACTATCCGGATTGTCAAAAAATTGTAAACCTCAACAACATCTACAACCACCAAGCCAGCCAAACTTGGTAATGCTTTCTTTGCTGCCACATGCACAGCAACGGAGCCTCCCATGCTATCCCAAAAAACGAAAACGCAAGGATCAGCTTGAAACAAGCAGTTCATAACATAAGAACTTTCAGGACCAGAACTAAAAAGACAGTAAAGGATTTCAAAGTGAATACAGGTGAGCGGATTTTAAGGTTGCAACTGTAGATCAAAGATGATAGAGGATAATTACCATTCAACGTATTGATAAAGTATACTTTTGTCTAACTACTGAACTTACTGACGAATCGGGAAATTTGGTAGGGAATGGTATCCTAGGACTAGTAAAATTGAAGAATTATTGGATATTTCCTTTCGATGAACTTTTAGCATATCAGATAAATACTGTTTTATTTGTTAGAAAAAAAAACATCATTGGGTAACTTATTTTAGCACTTTCTCGATGTGGTTTCTTATCTTTTCTATGTAACAATCAAGACACAAGCCAAATTAAAAATTATCCATGTAATCATTTATGTCCTCACTCGTAAACAGTTAACGCTGAACTGTATGCTTAAACATCAGAGCCTCAAAATATATATATATATATATATATATGTATATAACCAACCAATTTCACATGAGTCTCACTGACCTCACCCTTTATATCTCCTCTGTCTAGTCCTTTGAAACACGCTCCATCTATAAATTTATCTTTCTCCCTTATTCGTTTCCCTCTCATCTTGTCAGCATAAATCTGATCCTTTGCAGATCATCCCCGCTCTTCCCACTTTAATTTACCAATCATATTCGACCACCATTTCTTTCATCAACCTCCTCTCTTTTATTGAAGCTCACCATATTTTAATCCAGCCCTTCCAATTTCAACAAATCGCAATTGCATTACAACCATGGAAATTGGTGCAGTAAGCTTCTGACATAGAATCTTATACATCTTTGATTCTCTTCGTGTTGGAGCGCTCAGGATTGACTCCAAAATAACAAAGTCGGGTCATCAGCCCCACCTGTCGCTCCTCAGTTTTCCAAAACCATATACCATCCCAAATTCTGCTCTCCAACCAAATTTCTCTTGCAAAACACCCCTTCTGCTCTGAATTTGAAGATATATGAAGCCTGAATAAGCTACAAAATATTTCTCTGAGCCGATCTCTTTCTAAAGATTTCTCTTCGTCCGCCTCTTTCTAATAAAACTTTCAAATAGGAAAAGGTAATTATAATTAAGTTAAAAAACAGATATGGGCATCTAGACTCCCTATCTAAAGCTTTTAAAAGGAAATGTCGAATTGCGATTGACAATGACAAGCCAATTAATTGAAATTATGTGGCGATGAACACGGGTAATCTAGCATAAAGGATAGTGTAATAAGTTGGATTAAGTATGAACATAGAATATATCTTATTCGAATGGAAGAAGTTAGTTGCAGGAGTATGCTTGAAAGAAAGTGAGATAGCAGGTGATTGGTGATCATCGGAGATGACGGAGGCTGAAAGGTGGCAAGAAAATGGTGGAGGAATTTGATTATGTGATTTACTTAAATACAGTTTCATGAAATTCCATGTACGAAGGCCATAGAATACCATCTGGTCCTGGAGTCTTACCCCTGCCTTACTCTTTGCCATCTCTTAACAACTAACATAACTTACTCTTATGTGAATGCTTTCTCTAAACACTCGCTCCTAAACCTAGAAAGTAGCCACCAACCTAACCCTTTAATCATAGGCCTACTAACTCCGCAATGAGGAGCATATCCATGTAAATGTTAGTAATAGACATAGCAGCCTCAATCATCTGAGATGGAATTACAACCACCTCCCATAAACTCCCCATAGGCTCCTTAAGAAAATTCAGGCGTTGCATACCAGAGCAACCTGATATAATAACTTAGAACTATAATCATTATCCTTTCTCTTATTCATTCTTGCTTTATAATACCAATTAATATCTTCTTTCAACAGGACTTCTTCATTTGGGAAAGAAAGAGAAAAAAAAAGAGTGAATCGGAACAAATTCTACGAGCATTTGTACTTTGATACCATAAATATTGTCTGCATGAAAGAATAGACATGAAATTGGGAGTAATATTAGCCTTTATCTGTATGCTTGTGCACATCTATATGGAGGGTGCAGCTGAGAACAAGAGAACATTGAAACTTGCCCTTAAACACTTATCCCTCAATCAAACCAAGTCCATGATATGGAATGACTACAGACACACGAACGAGAGAGATAGCAACGAAACCACAGGCGGAAAACAAAAGCAATGCTACAAATACACACACAAACACACACAGAGAACAATGGCACACAGAGTAGCAGAGGAACACAGCCCGACGCGCACACAAAGAAGAAGAGAAAGCTTGTTCAGAAATGAATGTAAAGCTAATGTTCTTAACCCCATCAAAAATAAAATACGTTCTAGACAGATGGCTACTGAATACTAGAAAATTGAAGATGTGGAAATGGTATAGCCGGCATAAAATAACATACACATAAGCATATCAATATTCAATAGGAGCACAACCTGTGGCCGACAAGCACAATTGCAGGAGGGGATTCTCCGTACATGGTCTTCAGAACAGACAGAACATCGCCACATAAAGTCTACAAAGCAAATATGCCATTTCAAACAAAGCAACCGAATGATATAGGAATATGCATAAACAAACACAAAAACTTTGAAACCCAGTGGCCAAACTAATAACATAAACAGAACGGATGTGCTGGAACTATGTGACCTCTAAAGATATGTACCTCAATTGAGAGGTCCACTTCATCTTCTGTAGATGATTTCCCATGACCTCTCAGGTCCATGGCTACTACTCTTGCTTTCTCCTTGATCTGCTTGGCTGATAATGCGAATGAAAGCCTGGCAGATTAAGATATATCATCTACCCATAAACATGTCAATGGTGTATTCTTGAATATATGGGCAGGGTAACTTTCATTCTCAAGGTCTTGACAGTTGACACAGCAAGAGAGAGGGAGGGAGTATAATATGAAAAATATTTTTTTTATTACTGTCCTGAAAGTCCATAAAATTTAGATAAGAATGGCGTCAATATATTTTTTGGTAAAGTTACTCATCAACAACAAGATGATTGGACAAAAGATCAGGAGCTTCATAAGATAAACTCCATTCAACTCAACTGAGCCTCGATCAGTTACTTTAGTCACTAAGCTACAAGAAATATTTTGTAGAAAAGTAAATGTCAAGAAACTCATGAATCAACACCAAACTTTCTGCTAATAGTCAAAGAATATGTAATAAACAAAACATATGCAAGAACTTTGACGGGTTAATGACAAAAAAAAATTACTGAAGATTTTCTTTAACCATTGAACTACTAAATGACCAACATGCTATCCATATTTTTATTTTTAGTGTATCCTATTAATCTTTTTGATATGAAAAGAAAATTTATTAGAAGAAGATCAATTTACAAACAGATGGATAAGAGGTCCATCTATAAAAGGGAAAAATTGCAAGGATCATACATTAAACTATAGCAGCAACCGAGTCATTAATCTCATTAAGCAATAAACCTCTAATTGCGCCATTATCATATTCCCCAAGAGAAGCTAATGAAACCACTTTTTTCCACAAGATATGTCCCGGTAAGTATGGTTTTTCAAAAATTCTCGTGTTCCTCTCCATCCAAATATACCAGTAAACTGCAAAGACCCCACAAATCCCAAAAACGTCGCAGCAGATCTCCTTTACCAAACCTTCTTAGCTGAATTTTAAAAACTGAAGAAAAAGTTTCTGGACTCACCCACACTTCTCAACTTGTAAGCATGTTGTCTTCTCAAATATTGCATAGACCTATTAAACGCAAAACCTCTTTTGTAAATCCTGCTGCTGAACGATTGCTTCGACAACAGTCCAACAGTTGATGATAGAGGTTCAAGGTGTAACCGTGCAGGAAAAAAATAGTATCGCAATAGCTCTTTCATCAAAGGTCAATCTCGAAACGGATGTTGATTGGTAATGCTCCTCATAGATTCTGCCACCAAGATCTTGCTCCTCTGTAATTTATACGCAAGAAAGTATACTTTACTTTCTTCACTAACTTCCATAGTCTCAAAGAACCGTTCAACTTCAGTAAGCCAATCAAGGAAAGATTCGATCTACAAACTCCCATTAAAAATTGGAACTTCATCTCTGATTTGATACCCATCATATTCATCTAGGCGAGATAAGTGGCCTGGAAATGGTTGGATAGGGACAGCAAGGATGTAGGGTTGCTAATGCACAGCATTTGGGGCTTGTTCACACGCTGCGACACGTACGTGCATTGTTGGACTGTCACAACGTTGTCCATCAAGACGAATAGCGTCCAGAAGTTGTCTAATTGAAGCACGTATCTGCTCAACGTCTTCTAGGGCTGTGAACACTGCTCAAATGCTTCAAGGCACTGGTTTAGGGTCGATTCTTCAGCCAAGCTGAATCGAAGGTACTGGTCAAATGGTTTGAAAATGACTAGCAGTACGAATGCAATGAAACAATGACAGAACCTGGACTGCAATTTATAGAAAAATTGCGTCAACCTTTGCTGTGGTACCAACTGATGCTGGACAAAAGTGGGAAAGAAGTCAAGCTCATTACATATGAATGGGACGGGTGATTTATTGTGTTCAATCGTACGAAAAAACAACTCATAACAACTAAAATGTTTTGTGATAGATGAAGATTGCTGATTTTATTGGTTAAAAACTAATATCATATACATGATCATCCTGCCCCTTATATAGGCTGTAAAGTAGGGCTGAGTACAATTGTGGATAAAGTAAGAATAGGAAAAGACTAGATACATAATGGATAAATAGGGAATAGGAAAAGACCAGATTACGATAATTTATATATATATAAAAAAAAAAAAAAACTAAATCTGTGTGCTGATTCTGATGTAGAATTCCACCTAAGTGCACCGCATCAACACCCCAAGTGGCTTCCGTGGCGATATATAATAAAGTTAGGATACAGATACCCAGGGAAGGTGGTAACAGCTGGGTATATATCAATATGTTCAGTAAGTATCCAAATAATGATAGGTCAATTTTATTTGTTCAGATATGGATCGTATACGTGGATGATACATCTAGGAAACACAGGGGATACAATTCAGTTACATCAGCGTCAGAAGTGAAATTCGATTAGTAAGTATTAAAGATAAGCATTGAAAAGATAATACCCCAAACTTTTGTGGGGATAAAATGATATCTCCATGGGTCATGTTAGTATATCTTCTTTTCTCTTCTTTACTTTTGGCACAATCGTCTATCGAAGTATTTTTATGTCATCAATATCCATTTTTTACACAAGTTTTCTTAAAATGTTGCCCAAATAGTGGAGACAAGACTTTAGAATCTCGGGGTTTAAGGCAGAGTAGAAACAACACTGAATATTGGAGTATAAATTAAGCAAGGTATTACAACAATTACGCCTGCTATATTGCTATATGGTATTGAGTGTTAAGTCGTGAAACGATGTCGCGTTCATAAGGTGAATGTGACGGAGATGTGTATGTTGCATTGGATGTGTGAGCATAGAAGAATGCATCGATTGAAGAATGAGGTGATTAGGGGAAGTAGGAGTTGCATCCATTGCGGATAGGATAAGGGAGAATCGACAAAGGTCATGTGATGTGCCGACTAGGAGGAATGAAGACTGAAAAAACGGTAAATGGTGACGAGCAGGGGAAGGCCTAAGAACACATGGATAAGGGATGAAAGTGATATGGTGTATTTGGGAGATTGAAGAAAATATGGCATTGAATAGAACATAGCGGAGGGGAAAATTATATGTGGATGATGAGGTTTGATTTTATTTTCTTTTTCCTTTCTTCGCCAAGTTATTTTAGTATATCTCTTCTATTAGACTCGTATTCCTCTAAAGTGTCGCTTACTGGATTCCATATCTTTGGATATAGAAAGAAGTGCTGGAAGGCTTATTGTACCTGTATCCCGCACCCGAAATAATGTTCATACATCATTGGTAAATAACCAAGGCTTTATGACAAATATAAGAACTTACTTCAGTTCAATTTTATATTATCTACTAACTTAATATTTTCATGCTACTGCTTCTGTCTAATGTAATAATTTTCATGCAAATGCTTCCGTCTAAGGTAATATCATAGTGATAGATTTTGCAACCTTAGTTCCTCACTTCTCTTTCATTTGAAACTGTGCTTGAGACTTTCATCTCACACAGCTTTGATTTTAATAAATCTGGAGCCACTCCAAATCATAGTGACACCTGCTGGGTTTATAGACCCACTGGCCAGAAGCCTCTCAGGCTAGAAAAATAAAAAGGCAGAAAGACCAAATAGTACAGGAATATCTAAAACTCCGGATGATGAAAATGATATGATATGTTCACAAATGGTTCACGTAATTGTTGAACAGGACTTAAAGCCCTTTGGGTTCTTATACTTTCATGTTGAAAACATAATTCACAGTTATGAATTAATCCATTTATCTGTATGAATACACTGTCACCTTTACTCGGTTAATTTATTGGCCTACAAATAAACACACCGCCAAGTACATCGGTCTCGATTCTCATAGATGTAAGCTTCCTATGTCACATTTTTTTTCTTTTTTAAGACAGCATGAAGCATAAAGGGTGTCATTACAAGAAGTCGAGCCCGATGAGCTCTAAGTAAATCTGTCTGGTGGGCAGATAAACTAACTGTGAACAGGAGTGAAATTGTACAAACTCGGTATTAAAAAGGTCAGGGAAAGAAGGAAGAGGCATACCCAGAATAACCTCCCCCGTGTAGACAGAAAACTACTGGCCCTTCTTTTCCTGCAGTATAAATGTGAAAGACCTAAAATAACGAGAATTATTGTCAGGCAAACGTTTCACCAAACAAAAGAATTGTGAAGGGCATAAAAGGAAAAATCCCATGTCTAAGATAAAGAGCACAAGAATGCATCACTAACATCATTTGAGTTGGGGATGCAAACATCGTCCTCTTGCTCAAAGTAGTCTAACCAATCCAAAGGTGAGTACTTGTGCAAAGAAGCCCTACAAGAAGAAATAGTAAAAGTAAGGAAAGATCTTCACTCAAAAATCAGTCATAAAGCAATTAAAAAAGGAATGAAGGATCATATAGAAAGAATCCCAAGTATATTACCTGAACTCGGTACAGCCATTGAATGCATAAGTGTTTTAAGTATGAAATGCCAAATAAACCATATAAATGCCACAAAAAAATGGGAAAAAATATATATGTAAACATTTCTTTTCATTTATTCAGTTCTGATATGGTGTTGAAAATGGGAATGCATTTGGCTTTAACAACAACTTTGTGCTAGCAATGAGTAGTTTAATCCTTTTATTAGAAATTCAAGGAAAAATGGTGATGGGATGTTGATGGAATATGAGGAAAGGTGAATATTTGTCAAAATGTCTCAAATTCAACTGCAATAGTACAAGTACACTTTCGGGTTAAGCAAGTGATTCCAGGAACAGGATTTTTGGTTGAATGGGAATTGGCGTGAAACTTACCTTACCAGAGAGTTGCATGTAGGGTGTGGAGCACCAAGCATTTCAAACAGATTGAGAGATATGGTGTCATGCAATGCAATCAAGAATAGACAAGGTTCAGTTATCCTCCCTCCATCCAAATATATAGTAGCATTTGACTAGTCAAACATTTTACGAATGATGCTTTACTTGCTTGTACCTTCTTGAAATAACAGACCATAATTACTGCCTTTTCAGACATGGACTGTCTTCTGGGACAAACGAGAAAGAAAAGTGAAACTATTTCTTTCGGACGGAGGAAGTAATCAGTCGGAGCCTAAATTGCAGTAGTGTTCTTTATGTATTCTCTCATTTGCTTCACTTTTTATTTTTCCACGAGGGACTGGTTAGATTGTCTGTATTCGCTTTTCTAGTTCTTACTCTTCTTTTACCTAAAAGAGCAAGTTTTCACAGTATATTTTTTATTCAGATATCATACACTTTATATTGCCACAAATCACGTAACAGTAGCTAATTTTAATTAATTTTTAGTATTTTTAGTATCTAGCAGAAAAAATCTTACCTTCTTTGGAATTCAACCTTCTTGTTTAACAAAAACTGGCTCCAGCCGTAGGATTCAGAAAGGACTCTCATACATATCCCATAGCTTGCATAGTAGGGTCTAATCCCATCTGTTTTGGTATACAATAACAACAAAGCCTTAGTCCCAACATGATTTGGGGTCGGTCAACATGAATCGTCATATCGACTCGTCAATGAAAGGGTAGATGGTCCCCTACCCCTCACCATCTTATCACTTCTCCACTTTTCAGGCCTCCTAATCGGTGCATCACTTGGTTTCCTTCTCACATGATCAAACCACCTTAGGCGATTCTCTTTCGTATTACCTTCAATGAGTGCAACTCCTACTTTTCCCCTAATCACCTTGTTCTTCTGCGGAACTTTTCTTGTATGCCGAAACATCCACCATAGGATACTCATCTCCGCCACATTCATCTTATGAACATGACATTATTTCAAGCCTGACACTCAATGCAATATAGTTGTGCAAGTGCAGACCTAATTGTTGTGCGGTAGAATTTCCCCTTTAATATTTTAAGCTATGGGGCATTTTGAGATACAAAGAAACCTAGTGACACTCTTCCACTTAAACCAACATGCTTTGATTTTATGAATTACATCTTCTTCCAATTCTCAATCCTTTTTAATAATAGATCGAAGGTAGCTGAAAAAATCATAATCGTGGACAATCTTCCCATCCAATGTAATCACCCCTGCATCCTCAACCCTGCTAAACTTACACTCTGAGTATTTAGTCTTGCTTTTGCCTGGCCTAAAACTTCGTGATTCTAGAGTTTGTCTCAACAATTCCATCTTACTTTTAACACCCGCTTTTGTCTCATTAATCAAGCGTTAAGCTTTTAGAGCACCAGAGTCGACAAAATTCTCTTATCTTGAAAGGAGTCTTAGACTTCCAAACAAATGAGGAAAGAGGAAGGAGATGAATTGAGACGTTGGATTCAAGAGGTTAAGAAAAGATTAACAAAAATAATTCCCAAAACCCTCTAAATCTATCACAATCAAGCCAGATTATGTGCCTCCTTAACTAATTCCTACTACATCACTCTGATGAGATTTCTAATATGCTTGCACCATCAACCCTATGAAAGAACTTAAAGCAACAATCGCCTCCTAAACCCAGTTCACTCTGGACTACTGACGCTAGCTAATACCCTCCTTGATCAACAATCGCCTCCTAAACCCAGTTCACTCTGTTTTCTGATAGTTTAGTTAGTCATCGGCTTAACACTCTTATGGTGTATTTATGTGCAAGTCCTTGGTTCAGTTAACCCAAGCATTGGTTCTTCTTGAGTTTCCCCTTGCTGCTTTCTTGAATCAAGCATTCCAATTGTAACTGACCCACCAAATCAACAAGTCCAGATCACCAAATTACTAAAGACAACTCTCTACTAACTGTCAAACACGCCTGAAAGCATCATCAATCTCTAAGATCATAATGGGGCACACAATTACTATATAGTAGTTGAATACTTTTCTCTCAAAACTGAGGCCTAAATATTCAGAAAAAAAAATATGGAAAATTATTTCATCATATATTTAGACCCCCAAATGAGTGTCAGCGTGAAATAATTGAAATACTTGTACCAGGTCTTCTAGAGATAAAAGAGTTTAGTACTCTTGTAATGCAAATTTATATATACACAAAAGGAGGAGGATATCTTCCTTAATCATACATGTAAAACTCAATAATGGCATGATCATGACAAAATAGATGATCAAAAAGAGGTAGATTTTCAGATTGGATGTTCCGTGGGAACAATTATCGATAATTAGGATCAAATGGTGCTAAAATAACTATCGTGTAGAAAAGAGGGGAATATTGTACAGAACACTCACTGACTCGGAGGGCGGTTCGGAATGTGAGAAAAGGCGGAATCCGCACTCTTCACCATCTCTGGATGTGGCGGCGATTGTTGCTCGGAGCAGTCTTCTTCCTGAAGCGGCGTCATCTTCGTCGATGAAGAATCCATTGAATCCATTTCTGTGTCGCAAATTTGAAAGCAAAGTGCAGCAATTTGAACAATTTGGTTTCGTTTTTCCACTAAAGAGGGTTAATTACATTACATGTTAAACAGTGCTGTCATTGCCACTCTTTTTTTATGAGTTCACCTTTTCGCTTAGTTCACTCCCCTTGTAGAGTTAATTACATGTTTGGTCACTCACCTGTTAGACTTTTCATGTTCTGGTCATTGAATTTTTTTTTTGTTGGGTAAATATAAAGTCACAAAAAAAGTACCACAAAATTGGACTTACAAAATGATGTGTAATGATTTTATTGGTGTTTTTAATTAGAGTGTGCCGGGTCTACTATCGATGCAACCAATAAAATATCGTCACCTCATTTTGTGAAATCTTTTTGTGCCCCTAGCATTGCCCTTGTTGTTTTGCTATAGTCAATGAAGTCGTTATCTTCGAAGTATGTCATCCTTTCGTCGATGCCCCATCGAATTCTCCATGAATACGCACTTATTCTCGTGATTGTAAAGTGATTGGATATTTAACGTATTTTACTTTTTAACACCCACCAAACTCTTTCCCATTATGGATTTCTTTTTATTCTTTTATCGAGGAAGAGGTCGAACCATATACCTCTCATATGGAGAAGCATTTAGGAATGAAAAACAAAACACAAAAACATTTCGTGCTCCCTCCCTACGAGTCCAAATCTCCTCCCTCCCTCCCTTATGTGCCTCCTTCTATGCCTCCTAATTCTTATGGGTCCAACTCATCATCCTTATTTACATTTCTCACCCCAAACTTCCTTTATCTATCTCCCCTAACTCCATAAAGCCTTACTCCCCACACCTATCTTCTCATTCTTCTCTAATTTCATCCAACCCACCGTAAATTATGTTGGATATTATGCCTAGGCCCTTGAGAAAGGCCTATGCGTTATATCATAGCTTCATTGTTATAGAGATAACAAACCTGATTATTATATCTTTTGCATGTTTATTATAATGATCATTGTCCCTAACACTTATGAAGGGCTAGCATGAGTTTAATGGATAATCATATGATGATTATAGCGCATATGATGCGGATTAAACTTGTGGGTACATGTTGGAGAACAAGTACTGGATAGACCCGTTATGAGATTTATGTCATGGACAAATGTCATAATTAAATCTCATAATAGTTATATCATTTATCCTTAGACCTGAGATTATCATAGTCTTCCACATGATGAACATTATGTTTGACGTACTCAAACGCTACCCCTAACCGGGTGGTTATAAAGGCTACGATTGGCATAATCGGATTCATGTAGGGAAGAATGATAAGTCAAGATGGGATTTGTCCCTCTCTCAAGAGAGATGTCTGCTTGGCCACTCGATGAGTGAGATTGATAATAGTGTATGACCGTACCCAAATGAATTGAAGCGTTCAATGCTCATATCAATCTACTCGAGATCGAGAAAGCATTGGACAACATAAGTTGACGTGGACCATGACTTATGTCCAATATGATATCGTGTGACAAAGGGATTGTGATATGTTCTATAAGGTTACTTTGGGCTTTCAAAGTTATACTAATTGGGTAGTCATAATGGCTTGCTAGAGTCCGCTTATGACTTACGGGTTCTGACTCGTTCGGACTCGTTGCCAACTTAGTATAATCCTATTGGGTCACACACAATAGAACGGATTGAATAAGGCACAGAAAACGGAAAAAACTGGATCCTGGTGGAAGCATCCGTACGGATGGTTTGGGAGCCACCCAACCAATCCGTACGGATGGTTTGTCCGGCCGAAAACAGTTTGTTCAAGACTTCTTGTTTGACAAGGAATTATGATCCCAAAAGGAATTAGGTTTATACCCTATTATATATGTGTGCAGTCGGGTTTGAGAAAGTAAAATGGTTGATTTTAGAAATCATAACATGTTGTTTGAGAAACAATTACACACATATAGAGGGGATTATTAGTTTTGAGATTTAGAATCATCAAAACTCAATAATCAATGGAGCAAAATAATTCCTATGAAGAAATCGTTTCTTCATCAAGCCTTGGGTCTAGCAATCCAGATCAAGAAGGTGTTCTTGATATCCGTTCGACGTGTGGATACCGATAGAGGGTGTTTCCTTTAGCACCTTAAAGTCCGTGTTCATGGATTCGATCTTCAAGGGTATGTTTCTTTCATCTTGTATTTAATTTAATCAACACGCACGGATCCGGGCTTTTGGGTGTTTGATTTATATGTTTAATTCCGCTACGCATGATGCATCAAAACCCAACAGTGGTATCAGAGCCCCGTTCGTTGTTGATTATTTTAGTATATCATGTTGAAATTGTTTAATTCGATTATATAATATCTACATGATAATAAGATGTATATGTGATTTGGATTTTATATATGAGATATATAATTTATGAGCATGACATGGGGATTATGTGATTATTATATTGATTTGATCTATATGAATAATTGCATGTTAGGATTATCAATAAATAATTGGATTATGTGTATTGATAATTTAGATCTAATTTATATATATAATAAATTGTTTGTTCATGATATTGATTAGATCTAATTAAATTCGTAATCTGTAAATTCATGTTTCTGTAATCTGATTATGTACAAACATGATATTGGATTTGGTCGAATTTCTGAATTTCTGAAAAACCTGGAAATCTGGGATCCTACCAATGGATCCGTACGGATGGTTTGGATGATGCCAAACTGATCCGTACGGAATTGTTTACAGAATTCGAATCTGGAAACTGGAAACTGCTTTCAGACGGCTGGTTTTCGAAACTGTGTTTCCTGAAACAGTTTTCGGCCGAAGAATTCAAAAGGAATTGCAGAAATCAGAGTTTAAAGAGTTTAGAACTGCTGTAATCTGTGAGATTAAGAGACAATGAAAGATCTTGAAACAAGTATCCAATCTATACGGGAATGTGGATGCCTTTTGGCTTAGTTTCGACCGTATAGAGAAGTTGCTTGGTTTCTTGATCTTAGCACGGAAATGTGGATGTCTTTTGGCTTAGTTTCGGCCGTGCGGTTTGTGCTTTCAATTTCAAGATGCTCTGCGGATACAGTTTCAGAATTTTGAAGAGTTCAGAGTTTATGTGACGTGTATGAAAGAGCTGTACGGGTAAATCTGGATGCTTCCTGAAACATCCGTACGGATGGTTTGGGCATTACTGATTCTGATCTGTTTCAGACGGCAGGTTTTGGAAATCGTGTTTCCTGAAACATATTCCAGTTCATAAGTCCAGACAGTTACTGAGATCATAATCTTAAAGGAGTTTAAGGTTAGTGTAATCTCAAAGTTTCAGAATTTATCCCTATACAAAGTGCAAATAGTTTGCAGAGAAGGAAACTATATTTGGATTAATTCATTGCATGGACTAATGGCAGGCTTACGCCTTGTTTCTGGGAATGCGAATGAAATACCCAATCTGTAAATTGTTTACAGATAATTTAGATTCCGTCCCCATTATGTTGCTTCATAATTAAATCACAAGATTTTGCTTGTGTTAATTAATTGGATTAGTTAACATCATTATGCAAAGACTATATTATATTATGTTTGACATAATTAAATATATGATGCATATCTCTAAGCAAATAAACCTTCTTAAAAACTTGAGTCAAGTGCGAATCCATGATTAAAACACTTGTGAGTACATGGGTAGTTTTATGTGGGTTACGCCCTAGCGTAGGCGCATTAATTCTATTCATCTATGAGCAAGATGAGTGAATCAGAGTTTCCTATACGTTTAAAATGGTTTGACTTAATTGGGCTATCAAAACAGTTTTGGGCTTAAGGCGCAGATGAGATTAAAATATGTTTGACATAAGATGTCTAACAATCTCATAAAAGATCTAAGAGTCACATATGATGTGATTGATAAAGAGTTATCTACCTAAATAACTTGATTTTGAGCAGTCGTGCCCTAGCCGACTCAAAGTTGGGTGAAATACGGATCTTAGCCTACTTAAATTATATTATACAATTGTTGTATTTGAAGGTGTATAATTTAGTGGGAGTATTATGAAATACATTAAATGTCTCTAAATGATAATGGTATGAAATATATGTGTATATTTATTTGCATATTTCGTAGAATGTCTTAAACTATAATCATGTATAATTATTGCGATTGACCCCACTTTAAGAAGAATAAGATTAACTTCCATGACCTAGTTATGAGCTTAAGAATTGTTCTAAAGCAAGATCGGAAGTTATGAATTATTAATAAATCATATTTTTAAGAAACCTAATGCCTTAAGGGTGGACAAAGACATTGATTAGAAACATGTGGATGATTCTATAGATGTCAATCGTCCTAAGACTTGCCATCATGTGTTTGGAACTTTAGAAGTATCTAAAACGTATGAATGCTTATGCGATAAGCAATCTCATAGGAAGCGTTCCTACAAGCAAGAGAGGCAAATAAAGTTTGAGATTGATTAGAGCCTAACATTCATGTGATGAATGAAAGGTATGTTAATAAGTTCTCATGTTTTGAACATAGAGAAACATATTAATTACCTTAGTTGGTTTGGTTATCATGTTAGTTTGGAACTAACAAACGGATTTTATATCAATTCATAAACGACATTTGAGGTTTAAAATGCTATGTCTTAATATCAAATGGAAACATTCTCAAACTCTAAAGGTAAATAAGGACAAGGTTTTAAGATAAAGGCAAGACAAGAGTTGTCAAGCCTAAAGGAAATATTTGTGGCTAAAACCTAGAATCCAAAGAAAGTAATTTCTACTTTGGCAATAGGATTGACCGTTGGAGAAATTACAATTTGAATTAAAAGATCAAAAGGAAGGGTAGTTGGACTACCACTTCAAGTATTTATGTTAAAATTCTACTTAAGGAAGGTAAAGATTAACATATGTGGCAATAATGATGCAATGGTTGTAACATTATTCATAGGAACTTGCGAGTGTCTTTACCTAATAAGTTCATATTTGTTTTGAACAAATGGTGCTATGTTCTTATTTTAAGTAGAAATATTATTTTGGTTTCTTCATTACAAGATTATGGATATTTCCTAGTTCGAATAAGAAAGTGTTCCATTAAATATGATTTGCCTTATTGTATTGCTAATCATATAATGGGACTTAACATCCTTGTCTTGGAAGAACAAAATAATGAGTATAAACGTAAATAAAGGAAATCTGAAACTAAGGAAGTAAGCGTTACATTCTTAAAGCATTAGTGTCTATATCAAATGATAAGAAACACATATCTAAAATTCCATGGGACGGACTTTTAAATTTATATGATTTCGAATCATGTGATAGATGTGAATCTTAGAAATTGATCAAGATATCTTTTACTAATAGTAGTAAGAGGAAGTACTCTTTTGAACTTATACATTTTGATGTATGTAGTTTATTAAAGTAACAATGCTAGAAAGGATTTCAACACCTCATGGCAAAAGTATTGATGTACTCTGATTAGATCAAAGTAATGAATATTTAAGCCTTGGACTCGATGAGAATTATGCAGAAAGTCTGCAATTTAAGAAAAACAGAATCTGGAAACAGCAGCCGTACGGATGATGTTCCTGAAGTTTACAGATTGTCTGTAAAACAAAGTTTTTCGTCTCATGATAAGTCAAACTGATCTTTAATTATCCTTATGGATTTAGTGCTGGAAACAGCTGCGATTACACTAAATTGAGATTCGTCTAAGTAGGTTCGTGATACCATATAAGATATGGAATAAAAGAAAACTTGGTTTGTCTTTCATAAAGATTTGTGATATGATACTTTTGAGAAAAGTTTTGTCTTGGACAAAATCACACCTAAATCTAATAAATGTATTTTATGGATATCTTAATGATATTAATTTTACACCCTTTAGAGTACAAATCGTTTGTCACTATAAATAGCACTTTCTAGATAAATCGTTTATCTCTAAAGAACTAGTGGGAGTAAAATGTATCTCGAAGAGTTCGAGACCCAAAAATGACATGGAACCTAAGATGGAGATTGAACAATGTTTCACAAGGAGTTGTAGAAATTCGTTCAAGTATACACAAGAAATTTGCATAACTGATAGGATACTATTTATAACAAGAAATATTGATTTCTCGTAATAGAAAGTAATAGGGAAGATATCATTGCGAATGATTGACCTATTACCTATCAAGATGCAACGTCCGCTCCGGATTTAGATCAATGATTTGGAGTCATAAAATCTAAAAGTGTATATTGATTAAGCAAAACTAATTGAGAAAAGTTAATTCATAATGTTGATTATGATGAAACTTCATCACCCGTAGTCATGCTTAATGTTATTAGAATTCTAATTGTCATGACTTCATATTTCGAATATGTAATATGACAGATGGATGTCAAAACTATATTCCTTAACGGGAACTTACATTAGGATGTGTTTGATACAACCTAAAAGTTTTGATTGATCCATAAAATTCTAATAAAATATGCAAGTTGCAGAAATTCATGAGATGGATTGAAGCAAACTATTTGGAGTGAAATTTCATTTTGATGTAGTATTCAAAGAGTTTGAATTCATCAAGGATGAGACTTGTGATTACAATAAATTTAGTGGGAACGTAATTTTATTCATAGTCTAAATATATATATGGTTGATATATAAATCATTTTGAAAGAGTTTCTAAATGAAAGACTTGGATAAAAGCCACCTATATCATTGGAATTTAGATTTATGAACATAAGTCTAAAACATTGTTTGATAAAAGTCAAAGTACTAATATTGACAATATAGTGAAAGGTTCACTATGCAAGACTCTTGGAGAGGTCACTTGCAAAAGTCTAATGGCATTAATCTTTGCAAGATTTAGTCTTACTGGAAGACTAATGAGCAAGAGTACATGATTAGGATTCCATATGCTTCGGCAATTGGATCTATCATGTAAGCCATGTAAAAGTACTAAGACCGTATGTCTCATATACTTGGAGTATGATGAGATGATACCAATCAGATCTTAGTGAGATTCACTAGTTAAGAAACACTCTTATGTTCTCTAAAAGGAACTAAAGGATGCGTTCTTGATCTTTGATGGAATAAAAGATGACTTGTAATAGTTACATAGATGCATTCTTACAAACCAACAAAGATAAATATTGCAGTATAAATACATGTTTACGTCTAATAATGGTGTTATAAGAGTTCTAAATGGACCATTACTATTCTACAAAAGGTTGAGTATCTAGTGGCATGAGATGCAACTAGAAAAATGTTAAGATTAAGATTCTAATTAGTAAACTAGAAATCGTTTCTAGTGTCACTAATTTAATGTACCTTCATTGTGTCAATAATCGTTATTACACAAGTCAAGGGACTAATATCTTATCTAAACATATACTCAGATGTTTCTATCTTACTCGAAAAATCCTCAAAGATGTGAGATGTCAAAATATGCAAAATACCTTATGATAATAACAAGGATAATTATCCTACATAAACTCGTTTGCAATTATGATGGAGATCATAACTAAGCTCAATGGGTATTGGATACGCGTTGATTGGGCCTAGTGCAAGTGGGAGATTGTTGGATATTATGCCCTAGGCCCTTGAGAAAGGCCTATGCGTTATATCATAGCTTCATTGTTATAGAGATAACAAACCTGATTATTATATCTTTTGCATGTTTATTATAATGATTATTGTCCCTAGCACTTATGAAGGGCTAGCATGAGTTTAATGGATAATCATATGATGATTATAGCGCATAGGATGCGGATTAAACTTGTGGGTACATGTTGGAGAACAAGTACTGGATAGACCCGTTATGAGATTTATGTCATGGTCAAATGTCATAACTAAATCTCATAATAGTTATATCATTTATCCTTAGACCTGAGATTATCATAGTCTTCCACATGATGAACATTATGTTTGACATACTCAAACGCTACCCCTAACCGGGTGGTTATAAAGGCTATGATTGGCATAATAGGATTCCTGTAGGGAAGAATGATAAGTCAAGATGGGATTTGTCCCTCTCTCAAGAGAGATATCTTCTTGGCCACTCGATGAGTGAGATTGATAATAGTGTACGGCCGTACCCAAATGAATTGAAGCGTTCAATGCTCATATCAATCTACTCGAGATCGAGAAAGCATTGGACAACATAAGTTGACGTGGACCATGACTTATGTCCAATATGATATCGTGTGACAAAGGGATTGTGATATGTTCTATAAGGTTACTTTGGGATTTCAAAGTTATACTAATTGGGTAGTCATAATGGCTTGCTAGAGTCCGCTTATGACTTACGGGTTCTGACTCGTTTGGACTCGTTGCCAACTTAGTATAATCCTATTGGGTCACACACAATAGAACGGATTGAATAAGGCACAAAAAAGGGGAAAAACTGGATCATGGTGGAAGCATCCGTACGGATGGTTTGTCCGGCCGAAAACAGTTTGTTCAAGACTTCTTGTTTGACAAGAAATTCTGATCCCAAAAAGAATTAGGTTTATACCCTATTATATATGTGTGCAGTCGGGTTTGAGAAAGTAAAATGGTTGATTTTAGAAATCATAACATGTTGTTTGAGAAACAATTACACACATATAGAGGGGATTATTAGTTTTGAGATTTAGAATCATCAAAACTCAATAATCAATGGAGCAAAATAATTCCTATGAAGAAATCGTTTCTTCATCAAGCCTTGGGTCTAGCAATCCAGATCAAGAAGGTGTTCTTAATATCCGTTCGACATGTGGATACCGATAGAGGGTGTTTCCTTTAGCACCTTAAAGTCCGTGTTCATGGATTCGATCTTCAAGGGTATGTTTCTTTCATCTTGTATATAATTTAATCAACACGCACGGATCCGGGCTCTTGGGTGTTTGATTTATATGTTTAATTCCGCTGCGCATGATGCATCAAAACCCAAAAAATTAGTGTTGATCATGTTCTTTACATGAATTTATAAAATACATTAAAATTTTGAATGACAACCTAAAATTGAATGAATCTCCTCAAAATTTTGTAAAATTTAATTTCATGTTTATAAAAAAATTGATGGAACCTTTTGTCAATTGATTCTGCAAGGATGGAAACATTTAGATATTCCAACAAATAAAAAGCTACAACAATATATATATATATATATATATATATATATATATATATATATATATATATATATATATATATATATATATATATATATATAATTCATTATTGTTTTGATTTTGAAAGTGAGTAATCAAGTGGATCTGAGTCAAGATTGTAGGGATGGAAGTTGGCGGAGGAAATTGAAAACCTGATGGTAGTGGCGATCTGATCGTTGTTATGGTGGTTGCTGTTTGGGTGTTGGCCACTATTTTGGTGGGTGAGATAGGGAGGGAATGAGAAGAGAGTCTAGGAAAGGGACATTTTAGTGGAGTTCAATGATTAATGGAGAAAAAGAGAGAGAGAGAGAGAGAGAGAGAGAGAGAAAGGTGAGGGTGGGGGAGTGTATATAAAAATGTTGAGTTGGACCAATAAGAGTTAGGAGGCATAGAAAGATGCCTATAGAGGAGGGAGGAGATTTGGATTCCCTCCGTACATCCATTCCTCTCACAATTGATGCTTTAACCTATTCTACTCCAATGGTGGCTGCCACTTTCCTCACTCTTCACGCTCATTGAGTTAACATCCATCTCCATTAAAATCCGGCCTCCCTCCTCATCTTCGGCTACTGCCATACTCACCGACACCAAAAGTCTATTTCTCCCCCCATCTTTTACGCTCTTGATATCTTAACCTTTTATGGTCTCGCTTCCCCCTCCCTCTTTTTCTCTCTTCTCTCTCTCTCTCTCTCTCTCTCTCTCTCTACATCATCTTACCATGTGATTACTTCCTCTTACCTGATAGCCATCTTCGTCAAATTCTCTGACTCACATGTTTTCTCTGGCTTCTTCTCTCTATGTCCCATTTGGAATTTAGCCTTAACAACTGAAGATAAAAAAAAAAAGAGAAAGCAAATCACACCAAGAACACAAAAATTGATACCCAAGATCGTCACAATATTAGACTACTTCTAGAGGTGCTATCTGTTGGGGAAATAGGGTTTGTTGATAATCTTGGATAATGATTGAATTGTGTATGTTCACTTTCCGAACAAAGTATTTCGACCCTTTATGCCCAGGTTACACGAAATCTTTGTATGGGATAAGACAATCAAGCAATCTGATTCTAGGCAAAGAGATCAGATCAAAACTTGGAGAATTTGTGTGTGTTTTCTATCTTTATTTGAGTCCAAATAATCTGTTTATAAACAGATTTTCGTCTGGAGCAGAAGAGAGACAATGGTTACATTCACAACAGTCATGACTGTCAACAGAAAAGGCACATTTTCACTGATTCAGTGTCTGCTCGGCCGTGTCAAGGAAATGTGCTCGGCCGAGCAGGCCTTTTTTCGTGACTTCTGTTTTCTGTGAAAATCATGCTCGGCCGAGTTAAGGAAGTGCTCGGCCGAGCAACTCCTGTTTGACCTGTCTCTTAATTTTCGGGTTTTGGTGGGAAACTGGCGGGAGATTATTTGGAACACCAAATATACTGTCTAGGTTTCGAGGCGCTGCCCCAAGCCCCGCGAGGGGCGGCTCCCCCTCGACCCCCGCCCGCTCAACAAGGGGCGCTGCCCCTTGACCCCGCAAGGGGGCGCAGCCCCCTTGACCCCTGCTTCTTTATCGTGGTCGAAAACATATTAACTCAAACGAGTGTGTACTCCACACTTTCCCTTACTCGTATCCGAGCAGAATATGAAATCGCATTGGTCTCTAGTAAATCACAATTACATAAAATCGTTGATGACACTAAAATCACCCACATTTCCCCCCATTTTAGTGTAATCCTCGATTTACTAATCATATAAATATATAATAAACATAACGAAACAAACGAATGCATAAATGAAAATGTCTTGCGATTGAATTTTCATCTTAGTATAATACACATTTCAAATACTCGAGAATCGGGGTGTCCTAACGATTGAACCCGTCAACTCATATGAATACCTGAAGATACTATACACATAAGTTTCTTACAACTCTCTAAAGTTTATTCCTGACACTATTACAAGCCATGTGTCCCTATCCATTGATGAACATATAGAAAGCCAAGTCCTAGCTTCTTGAAGCGGCAAAACTTCATGTTCACATAGGTAGTTCTTTTAGTCTTGCACCTGCATTTGCAATTTTTCAAAAGAACTATTAAGAAGATATTCTTCAACCTAACTATCACTTGCAGGTCTTGAACACATACCTTGCAAACATAATAACATGTGCTCCAATCTCCATCTGTGAGCTTTCCACATTGAATTCAAGCTTCTAACGTTGTATTAGAAGGGAATTGGGTATCTCACAACTAGAGGATTAGATGGACTTTAATCCCATCCCTATTGATGACTTATTCACTAAGTCTCTAGCTAACCCCTTCGTCAAGTGGTCAGCTAAATTTTGTTGAGACCGAACAAACTCAACTGAAATCACTCCATTCATGATCAATTCACGAATCATACTATGTCTGACACCTAAGTGTCTAGACTTGCCATTATAAATCTGACTATAAGCCCTAGCCAATGTGGCTGACTATCACAATGGATAGATATTGGCGATATCGGTTTTGGCCATAATGGAATCTCATATATCAAGTTTCGTAGCCATTCTGCTTCTTTACCAGCCGCAGCCAATGCTACGAACTCGGATTCCATAGTAGAATGAGTAATACATGTCTGCTTCTTGGAAGCCCATGAAATGGCCCCTCCTCCTAGCAAGAACACCCAGCCACTAGTAGAAGATGAATCTACTTGGTTGATCCAACTAGCATCTGAGTAACCTTCTAAAATAGAAGGTTGTCCAAAATAACACAAACAGTAATTCATAGTACCTTTTAAGTACTTGAACACTCTTGTTAAAGCATGCCAATGCTGTCTACTAGGATTACTAGTGAACCTGCTCAATCTTCCTACTGCATACGCAATATCAGGTCGAGTGCTTGTCATAGCATACATCAAACTGCCAATGGCTTTTGAGTATTCGAGCTGTGACACAGGTCTACCAGTATTTGGCATAAGTTTTTCAGCTGGATCCATAGGAGTACTGACTTTAGAACAATTATCACAATTAAACTTTTTGAGAATTTTCTCAATATAATGAGATTGTGTAATTGCAATTCCCTTGTTCAACCTTTTAATTTTTATGCCAAGAATTACATCGGCTTCTCCCATGTCCTTCATAGAGAATTTTGATGACAAAAGCTTCTTAGTTTTATCAACTACATTTTGGTCAGTGCCAAAAATTAACATGTCATCTACATATAGACAGATGAATACACCTTTGCCGGATGCATCAAATTTGCTATATACACATTTGTCTGACTGATTTAATTCAAAACCATTGGACAAAACAACCTCATCAAACTTTTGATGCCACTGTTTAGGTGCTTGCTTCAGCCCATATAATGACTTAATTAACTTGCACACCTTATGCTCATTACCTGGCATAACGAATCCTTCAGGTTGCTTCATATACACTTCTTTTTCCAAATCACCATTTAAAAATGCTGTTTTGACATCCATTTGATGGATCAATAAATTGTGAATAGCTGCCAATGCTATCAACAATCTAATAGTAGTGATACGAGCAACTGGTGCATAGGTATCGAAGTAATCGATTCCTTCCTTTTGTCTAAAGCCTTGGATTACCAATCGAGCTTTAAACTTGTCAATTGTTCCATCGACTTTCATCTTCTTTTTGAAGATCCATTTGCACCCTAAAGGTTTACAACCTGGTGGTAAATCAGATAAGACCCAAGTATTATTTTCCATAATAGAACTAATCTCATCGTCAATTGCTTCTTTCCAAAAGGCAGCATCTCGCGATTTTATAGCTTCATCATAGGTTCTTGGATCCTCCTCTAAATTATAACAATAAGAGTATTGAGATTCAACCTGATCTCTTGATCCTTCAACTAAATATAGTTGAAAATCATCACCATATGATTTAGCTTTTCTTACTCTTTTGCTTTTACGTGGCTCGGGTGTCTCACTTGGTGTATCATTTGAATGATCATCCCTTTGAGATACATCCGAATTTGGTATAATATCCTTTGGCCTAGGTATTGAAGAGAAACGATTCTCATCAAATATTGCATCTCTTGATTCTATAATTGTATTAATAGAAATGTACTCATTAGGTTCTATAACATAAAACCTATATGCCTTGGAATGCTCAGCATATCCAACAAAGATGCAATCAATACCTTTTTCTCCCAACTTTTTCCTTTTAGGATCTGGAAGTCTAACCACAACCCTACACCCCCAAACTCGCAAAAATGTCAAGTTGGGTCGTTTCTTATACCAAAGTTCATATGGGGTAATCTTGTTCCTTTTATTAGGAACCCTATTCAATAGATAGCAAGCCGTTAACATGGCTTCCCCCCAAAACCCGTCACTCAAGCCTGAGTAAGATAACATGGCATTGACCATTTCTTCAAGAGTTCTATTTTTCCTTTCAGCCACACCATTTTGTTGTGGTGTATAAGGAGCCGTAGTTTCATGAATGATTCCTACGGATTGAAAGTATACAGGATCATAATATTCACCACCTCTATCTGTGCGTAAGGTTTTAATCAAGCCATTTTGTTGTAATTCAACTTCTGTTTTAAAAGTTTTAAATTTATCCAGGGCTTCATCTTTTGCATGCAGCAAATAAACATAGCAAAACCTAGAGGCATCATCTATAAAAGTGACAATATACTTTTTATTTCTTAAAGATGGAGTTGCATGAAAATCACATAAATCACTATGTATTAATTCAAGTATTACAGAATTCCTTGTTATACTTTTAAAAGGTTTCCTAGTGATTTTTGTTAACATGCAAATATTACATTTTCCAGTATCATTATTAATAGCAGGAATTAAACCATCTTTAGACATTTCAAGCATTCTTTTATAGTGCACATGTCCTAAACGAGCATGCCATAATGAGGAATAATCAACATTGGAATCAGTCATATAAACAGAACTAAAATCATTATGAACTTTATTTAAATTCAACATAAACATCCCATTGTTATAATAACCGAATCCTACAAAAACACCAGACTTTGATAAGATATACTTATCAGACTCATAAACTTGTTTATATCCACACTTGTTCAAAACAGGACAAGAAACTAAATTTTTCCGAAGTTTAGGTACATACAATACATTAAACAGAGTAACAGATTTTCCTGAACTAAATTCCAGCACCACATTTCCTTTTCCTTGAACGGGAGCAAAATGATCATCACCCATGTAGAGAACATATTCGTCTTCCACCGATTCAAATGTCTTAAACCAGCAACGATCTTTACAAACATGGGTTGTGGCACCGGAATCAATCCACCACGCAACTGCATCATCCTGCACATAAAATGCTTCAGAAATTAGTGAAACAGAATATTTAATAAATCCATTCCATATATGTTCTAAATTCTGACCTTGGTCTTGGGTATGTCCTTAGACCCCTTCCCCGAACCACTAGTGCTTGCGCCATCCTTCTTGTTCCCACTACGACAATCCCTCTTAAAGTGACCAGTTTTGCCACACCTCCAACATGCCACTTTAGGCTTCTTGTTGGGACCAGAATCATCGTTGTTATTGGAACCACGTTTTTTTTCCTCTGTTTTTGTTATTGTTCCTTTTCTTTCCACCCTCCTCAAGCATATTCACCGAGGGTCCAGCAACTTCTTTTCCTTTTCCTTTGTCACTCTCTTGTGCCCTTAGAGAATCCTCTATACGCAGGTGACTACCAAGTTGGACCAAAGACAGATCGTTTTTACCATGTTTCAAGTTGTGTTTGAAATCCTTCCAGGAAGGAGGCAACTTGTCAATTATACTTGAAACAGATATTGCCTCGTCCATTTTCAAACCATGTTGTGTAAACTATCCAAGGATTCTCAGGAGTTCATTGAATTGTTCCATGACAGGTCTTGATTCGACCATCTTGTAATTATTGAAATTACTTACGAGGAACTTCTTACTCGAAGCATCCTCTGCCATGTACTTAGATTCAAGAGAATCCCACAACTCCTTCGCAGATTCAACATTCTGATATATGTCAAAGAGAGAGTCAGACATACCATTCAATATATGCCCTCTGCAGATGTAGTCATCGTTCTCCCACTTCGATCTTCTCCTGACTGCTTCCAAATTATCGTCCTCCGACAATTCTGGCATGGGGGTAGACAGAACATACACCACCTTCAATGATGTCAGAAGGAAGTGCATCTTCTTCTGCCAACGTCTGAAATCATAGCCTTCAAATTTGTCCAACTTCCCAAAGTTGGTCGTCATCTCCTTCACAGTACTTCCTCCACCCATGATTATCACAGAATACTTTGTTCGTTTGTTGGGGAAATAGGGTTTGTTGATAATCTTGGATAATGATTGAATTGTGTATGTTCACTTTCCGAACAAAGTATTTCGACCCTTTATGCCTAGGTTACACGAAATCTTTGTATGGGATAAGACAATCAAGCAATCTGATTCTAGGCAAAGAGATCAGATCAAAACTTGGAGAATTTGTGTGTGTTTTCTATCTTTATTTGAGTCCAAATAATCTGTTTATAAACAGATTTTCGTCTGGAGCAGAAGAGAGACAATGGTTACATTCACAACAGTCATGACTGTCAATAGAAAAGACACCTTTTCACTGATTCAGTGTCTGCTCGGCCGTGTCAAGGAAATGTGCTCGGCCGAGCAGGCCTTTTTTCGTGACTTCTGTTTTCTGTGAAAATCATGCTCGGCCGAGTTAAGGAAGTGCTCGGCCGAGCAACTCCTGTTTGGCCTGTCTCTTAATTTTCGGGTTTTGGTGGGAAACTGGCGGGAGATTATTTGGAACACCAAATATACTGTCTAGGTTTCGGGGCGCTGCCCGAAGCCCCGCGAGGGGCGGCTCCCCCTCGACCCCCGCCCGCTCAACAAGGGGCGCTGCCCCTTGACCCCGCAAAGGGGCGCAGCCCCCTTGACCCCTGCTTCTTTATCGTGGTCGAAAACATATTAACTCAAACGAGTGTGTACTCCACACTTTCCCTTTGCAATAAAATCACCACGAGGAAAAGTACTTGCCATTCGTTGGGTATTAGCAGCAGCCCGCAAACGTCCGGGTCGAAATATGGCTTTCAAATTAAGTTCGGAATTAGTGGATGCGTCCAAAGGGCGTGGCGATGCCATACGCAAAAGGGAAGAAACTCATAGAATGGCAGAGGCAAATCAAGCTTTGTCATATTTGCGTTAATCCAAGACCAGGATTGATATAGATATATAGATCCGTGGATCTATACATTTCGATTGCAAAAGAATCACGAGAAAAAGACAGAATAGGAATTGATCCATATATTTCTCGAAACAATGGAAAGGAAAGATGAAACATAAATCATGGATCACTAAGCCCTCTCGGGGACTTTCTTAGAAGGAACCTCGTCGAAATACCATAGAATAAGAGAATAAGGTTTGATCCTATTCTTGGATGCAGTTACTAATCATGATCTGGCATGTACAGAATGACAATTTCATTCTCAATTTACGAGAATTTTTATGAAAGCCTTTCATTTGCCTCTCTTCGATGGAAGTTTCATTGTCCCAGAATGTATCCTCATTTTTGGACTAATTCTTCTTCTGATGATCGATTCAACCTCTGATCAAAAAGAGATACCTTGGTTATATTTTATTTCTTCAACAAGTTTAGTAATGAGCATAACAGCCCTCTTTGTGTACTCCACACTTTCCCTTGCTCGTATCCGAGCAGAATATGAAATCGCATTGGTCTCTAGTAAATCACAATTACATAAAATCGTTGATGACACTAAAATCACCAACACTATCAACCAGGACTATACTCATTACTCGTTATAATCTCAATGTGGTGTTATAATATGTTTACGACCATCACTTGGATTTTATAAGCTTACAAGAATCCTAAACCCTAAAGAAATAATATTTTACACTCTAAAATAATACATGCAAAGAAACGGGAAAAAAACCCTCCTACGAGGCTATGTGTCCGTACCATGCCATCGTAGAGTTCCCAATCTCTTTAGTTTTGCAAAAATGAGTTTTGGCACAAGAATTAATTAAAAAGATGGTGTATTGTGAGTGTATATAGTTGAGTGATAGAAAAAAAAAGTGGGATAGAGAATAGTAAGTGGATAGTTGATGTGATATGACAAATAGGTCTCACTAATATAAAAAGTATAAAAACATTTTCATTTTGGGACTTTGTAGATTAAAGTGAGACAGCCAAAATGACAATTTTTATAAATTATAGAGGGACAGAGAGAGTATGTAGCTTATGCGACCTCAACAAGCCTTTGCATCGCCCCTATGTTGTTGGGTTTTGTGCAATTATGCGCATCGAGAGATATTACATGAAGAAACCCAACCCCTAGATCCGTTTTGATCAATAATTCATAATATATAAGATGAAAGAAACTAACCCTTGCTAATCTAAATATGAAGCCTTGGATTTAGATGCTAATATGATCACCCTCTACCGGTGATCCACACGTCGAATGGATTAAAGAATACTTCTTGACTTGGCTGCTAGGTCCTTCGGATTGAAAAACTTGATGAAGAACGATTCTTCAATTGCTCCATTTGATTATTAAAGTTTGATGATTTAGAATAATCAAACCTAAGTGTATTATGTGTAATTTCTCTCTCTAAGAAAGAAGTTATGATTTCACAAATCAATGTTATGGGACTTAATCCCGGCTGCACATATTATATACTAGCGGTCTGTAAGATCCATTAGGGTTTAGGACTTATTGTCCGACAAGAAAAACCGAAAATAAACTGCAGTCCGCCGTCGCCACTGTACGGCTCAGTTGGAGCCGTATGGCTCCTTCCTAGCCGTATGACTCCAGCTCCGTACTGCCACGTTTTTCGTTCCTTTTAACTATCCGCTCTGTGCGTGTGACCCAATAAGATTATACTAAGTTGGCAACGAGTACAAACCATTCAGACATCGTAAGTCATAAAAGGACTCTAGCAAGCCATTATGACTACCCAAATAGTATAACTTTGAAGTCCCAAAAGTTTCCTAAAATAAAACATATCACAATCTCTTTGTTTCATGATGTCTATTAAATATTAGCCATGGTCAATGGTCAACTTACTTGTTCAATGCTTTCTCGATCCCGAATATATTGATAACACAAATGACATTGATCTAATCAATTCATTTGAGCACGACCATGCATTTCATCTATACTATTCATCGAGGGGCCCAAGCTTGACATCTCTCGTGAAGAGGAACAAATCCCTTCTTGGCTTATTACTCTTCCCTACATGTTTTCGATTATGCCAATCATATTCTTTATAGCTACCCGGTTAAAGGTAATGTTTGAATATGTCAAACGTAATGTTCATCATGTGGAAGACTGTCAGGTCTAAAGATTCAAGTGATATAACTATATGAGATTTAATCACAACATTCGACCATGACATAAATCTCATAAGGGGTCAGCCCAATATATGTTCTCCAACAAATACACATAAGTCTAACTATATCATATACACATAATCATCATATGACTATCCATTAAACTTATGCTGGTAATTAATCATAATTACCAGGGACGGAGATTATTATAATAAACATGCAAAAGATATAATAATCAAACATTCAATATCTGTATTAAAGCGTAAAGCAAATGATAACATTAATCTTTCAAATAACATGCTTAGGGCATAGTGTTGGTCCCAAATGGGCAACAAGGTTATAAAAATAGCTAGAGGTGGGGTGAATAGTTGTTTTGAAATTCTTTTCATACCCTTGATAAACTCAATTGCAATGCGCACTTTATCAAATAAGCGTTATGAAATGCGCCTAAATGAGTGAGTGAAATGCACAGCGGAATTTAGTTAAGTAAATAGGCGCAAAGAGTGATAAAGGGGGCGCACACACACTCTAAGTATTTTGGCTCAAAGTAAGTGAAATAAGGAACTAAGGCAAATGATATAACAAACACAACACAGTTCAATCCAATCAATCTACAATGAATACACAAGCAAATAGTGAGATAAGATAATAACTTGAAAGTAAATAACAAGAAATTAATACGCGCTATTTGGAGAGGTTCGATCGGGAAATGATCTACGTACTCTACCAAGATGGTTAGTCTTGGATTTGTAATGGAGATCTTATAATATGAGAGAGTTTTATAAATTACAACGTTTGAGCTTTACACTAACTCAAGATCTATTTTCTATGAAAGAACAAATCCTAGACAAAACCGGTGTATCTCTTAAAGAAAGATCTAAGTGATCAAACTTAACGAGGTGCGTGTGTGTTCTTAGTTTTAAGGCTCTTTAGATCTATGAGATTTAGAGCACAATAAAACTAAAGTGTTTTTGCTTGAGGATCTGGGCTAAGTATGAAGGTATGAAGATGTTCTTGAGGAATCTGGGAATTCAAAGGGTAATCTTCAAATCTTCAACAAATGCTTAAGAGAGAAATTCTGAAATGCTTAGCAACTTCAAATGCTTGAAGTTATGGGGTATTTATAGTAGAGCCCCAAAAACTAGCTGTTGGAAATCCCTTGTGGATAAGATCAAAGGACAGATGTGTTGGAGCTCATTGAGTGGAGCACGTGTCCTTTTATAGCCGTTAGACACATAACACAAATATGACCGTTGTGGACAGGTGTCCTCAAATCTAGGTGCACACATGTTATTTATCCACCGTTGGATCTTTGGCGTAGTTTGAATCTCTTAAAGTCTTCAAGTCTTCATGTCTTCAATAAATCACCAAGTGTTGAATTAACATCAATGAGGCGCGTTGAGCCATTGGGGCGCATAGGCCATTCAGGCGCGTTGAGTTTTTACCAGGCGCATAGCTAGGCGCGCTATGCGGGCTCACATGCGCAATAGCTAGTAGGCGCATAGGCACGTGGCTTGAATTAAATTTATGATTTTTCTTGAATCTTGATATCTTGCCCTATTCCTAAGCCTAGCCTATTCAAATGGACTACCTAAAAAATAAAGTATAAATACTTCTTACATATGGGTCTAAAGTCAATGAAATAAAATTTAGGTGATGGATCAATCAAATCTAATCAATCCTATACATTGAATACTAAGATATAAGTGGGCATACCCAACACATAGACACCAACATATGTGACCGCACCATAAGGCCACATAAGTTTTAGAAAGTACGCAGATAAGTTTTTCCCTTTCTTTCGCGTAACTTTGATTCATATTCTTTCTCGATTTGACTCTGATCCTAACAATCTCCATCCGGGATAAACCACCCGTGACCGACTCTCATTAAACTCTCATATGAGAATGGCTCCATCAACACATATTAGTGCTTAAATGAACAACTGATAGTGTCGGCCTGCACTTCTAATTAACCAGGTGAGTTAAAGCTAAACTTCAAAATAACTGTCAGATTCACGCCTTGAATCTTCACTTTCAGTGACCCTTTTTGAAACTTATTGCTCATATGTCCTTTTACCAACTTTGAATTGCATAATTCTCTGTGCTTGACAAAGCCTTGGCTCTTCTATACCCCTTGATATCCACCGTCTCAAAATTATGAATTTCCCCCATAATGGTTCTATTAAACCCGCTTCTTGCCCACCTCCCAAGTAGTATGGTGAATGAAATAGGTTGGTGTAGGAATTAATCGAAGGCGGTTATCACGGTCGATGGATAAATGCGGTCAAGCTGAGGTGTGGTCAAGGCTGAGGTGCGTTAATGTTGAGGAGTTGCGGTCAATATAGAATAAGGGGTTTTATTGTCAATTGTAGAGGAGGGGATTGTGAGCATTAAATAAATTTATGAATGATAAAGTGGTAAATGGAACATATCTCTCATATGCAAATCACGTGAGTTTGTTAGTTGCCATATGCAAATCACGTGAGTTTGTTAGTTGTTGGATTGAGAGAATCTACCACATGAGTCAGCCTATAAACAAGGAGGAAGGGCATGGAATTCATTGGCCATGACGAGTTATTTTTCTCTATTGTTATTTTCGTTTAAGTTCTTCATTTCTGTTCTTCCATTGTTATTCAATTCCTTGTTTTCCTTTCAGCATTTGTAGTTCAATTTCGCTTTTGTTATTTCCTTGTAATTTCCTTTCAGTCAATTAAATCGGAGAAAATCGTCCCAAAACACTTGTTCTGTTTCATTATTTCATTTATGCAATTTTGTTTGATCTGGGACCGTGACAACTGGTATCAGAGCTGTAGTTCCATGAAATTGTAGCAACGATGACCAACGGTACTCGTTTAAAGGAGGTAGATCAGAGGGTGGAAGCAAATGAGAAATGATTGGAGGAATTGTTTGGGAAACTGGATAAGACTGATATGAAGGTATCTGGATTGGATTTAAAGGTTGATGGGATCGAAAACAAGCTCGTTATCCATGATTAGAGGTTTGAAAATCTGGAGAATTCCATGGGGGAGATGAAGGTCATGTTACGAATTCACATCCTTACAGAATTGAATAAGAAGGACAAATCTATGGCAGATAATCAATTTGGGAGTGGTTTCAACTATGAAGGTTCATCCCAAGACAGTAATGTTGCAGATCTACCAAGGTATACTTCCACACCACCACGTACTCCAGTTAACACAACCACTCCACCCATACTCACATAAACCGAATTCCTCCACAATTTCCACCTAACCAACAATTTCAATTTCCACCACCACGACCACCCATATATAACCAACCATACTTCCAACCAAATCAAAACCAAGGCTATAACCAACCACCATTTGGCATGAACATGGGATGGAACCAATGGCCAAACAATAAACCACCAAAAATGGAATTTCCCAAATTTGAGGGAATAGATCTAAAGAGATGGGTTATTCAGTGTAACCAATATTTTGACTTTAATCATATTGAAGACATAAGGAAGTCAAAATATGCTTCAACCTATTTCAAGGGAAGAGGACTCAAGTGGTACCAATACTATCAATCAGGTAGGGAGCAATTGATTTGGGGGACTTTTACTGAGGATGTAATTAAGAAATTCACTCCCATTGCCCATTATGACCCACAAGCTGGTTTCAATAAATGGAAGCAAGTGGTCTCAGTTGAAACCTATTTGGAGGGATTTGAATAACTCAGGGCTGAGGTTATAGCTAGGGAAGGGGGTTTCTCAGAAGCATACTTCATTTCTAGCTTCAATAGTGGACTGAAAGATAAGATAAGGGGGCCGGTCTCAATGTCATCTCCCTCCACCTTTGATGAGACTATTTACTTAGCCAAACAGGTTGAATATAACCTCCAACAAAGAAGATCCAAAACCTCATACCATAACACTAAACCAAATTCTACCTTGAATTCAAACTCATCTTTTATTCTTAGATCCCAAATCCAACCTTTCTCATCTTATAAAATACCCATTACATCAATTACCAATACCAATCAAACAAGAACATTATTGAATGCTGAGATTCATGAAAGGAGGAAAAGGGGATTATGTTTTCATTGTGATGAGGGGTACTCTCAAGGGCACACTTGTAAGGCTAAGTTGTATTACCTGCTTGGAGAAGAGGAGGATGGGGAAATTCTAGAGGACGCTAAGGGGTTGGAAATAGAAGAACAGGAGGAAGAAGAGATATATGAGAGTGCAGAGAACTGCCAGATCTCTGTACATGCCCTAAATGGAATTGTAACACATAACACAATTAAGGTGAAGGGAATTGTAAGGAAACACACCTTGACAATACTCATTGACAGTGGGACCACCTATAATTTTGTTGATCCACTCACCTTGAAGAAGTTGGGATGTGTACAAGAGTCTTCTTTTCCCTTGTTAGTTGCTGTAGCTAATGGAAATAAGGTGGTTTGTGATAGTACATTCATCAATTTCTCTTGGGACATGCAGGGTAAGAAATTTAATGCCAACTTAAGGGTATTAACCTTGGGTGGGTGTGATATAGTCCTAGGGGTGGAATTGTTGAAGGAGTACATTCATGTGACCTTTGATTTCAAAAAAATAGAGATCATTCTAAGTCATGGCAAGAAGAAGATTACCTTTAAGGGTACCACTCAAGAAGGATCTCTGAAGATGATTAGTGGGAAGGGATTGGAAAGGCTCATCAAGAAGACAAAACAAGGATTTGCAGGTTATTCTTTATGAATGAAGAAACAATGAAGGAGGTTTACCAAGAGTGGTTCAGCAAGTGATAAGCAATCACAAGGATACGTTTGAAGAACCAAAAGGGCTACCACCAGTAAGGAGACATAACCACAAAATCATACTTAGGGAGGGAAGTACTCCTGTGAATCAAAGACCATACAGAACTCCATATGTGCAGAAGACAGAAATTGAAAGACATGTAAAGGAGATGCTTAACTCAGGTATTATCCAGTACAATAATAGCCCTTTTGCTGCTCATGTATTACTTGTTCTCAAGAAAAATGGTTCATGGAGGTTATGTATAGATTACAGGAAGTTGAATGATATTACTATTAAGGATAAATTCAATATTCCTGTCATTAAAGAGTTGTTAGATAAGATTCATGGTGCAAAGTGGTTCACCAAACTGGATCTTAGGTTAGGATATCATTAAATAAGGGTGGACAAGGAAGATGTGTACAAAACTGCTTTTCAGGACACACCATGGAAACTTTGATTTCAAGGTGATGCCCATTGGGTTAATGAATACTCCTGCTTCATTTCAATGTCTTAGTAATGAGGTATTTGAGCCATATCTAAGGAAATTTGTCTTTATGTTTTTTGATGACATCTTGAATATAGTCTTACCTTGGAAGAACACTAGTCACACTTAGAGAAGGTTTTGAAGCTTATGAGACAACACCAACTTTTTGCTAAACTTAGCAAATGTTTATTTGCCAAGCAGGAGCAGGAGTATCTGTTGGTAGTGGTTCCCTAGGCACGTTTGATAAACATTGTAATTGTTATCATTTATTTCATATCAATAAAAAGATGTTTTGATTATTATTGTTGTTCATGTTTACTTATAATAATCCCCGTCCCTAGTACTTGTTAAGCACTAGTATAAAGGCTAAATGATCATGGGATGATCATGTTAGATTTATGGGTACTTGTTTGGAACAAGGTACTGGACATGACCCGCTGTATGAGATTTATGTCATGGTCTATATCGTACATATATCTCATATTAGTTATGTCATTCGAATCCTTAGACATGAAGTTATTATAGTCCTCCACTTGATTAACATTGTGTTTGACATATTCAAATGCTACCTTAACACGGTAGTTATAAAGGGTATGATTGGCATAATCGGATTCCCGTTGGGAAGAATAATAAGCTAAATGGATTTGTCCCTCCACGGAGAGATGTCAAGCTTGGGCCCCTCGAATGAATGATGTTGATGAAATGTTCGGCCGGACTCAAATGGATTGATTGGATCAATAGCATTTGAATTATTAACATATTCGGAATCGAGAAAGTATTGAACAAGACAAGTTGACTGTTTGACCATGACTTGTGTTCAAAGACATCGTGGACAAAAGGATTGTGACATATTCTAAAGGAATGCGAACTTGTATCTAGTTATACTATTTGGGTAGGTATAACGGTTTGCTAGAACCTAATCATATCTTATGGGATCATGTTTGAGCCCATTGCCAACTTAGTATAATCCTAGAGGGTCACACACAATAGAACGAATCTTAAATAAGAGGACTATAATGGATTTTAGGGTCGAAGGACCTCAAAGGAATTTCTGGAAAAATTATGGGCTTCCTGGTCAACCAAGCGGGCGCTTGGGTTGGACCAGGCGGGCGCTTGAATGAATTCTGGAAAAGATCTGGACCTTCTGGTCAAATGAGCGGGCGCTTGGGTTGGACCAGGCGGGCGCTCGGTATGGCGGCAGAAAAATTCCTAATTCGATTAGGAAAGGTTTTTGGCACAAGTTACCCATTTGGAATAGGTCTTAATTGTGTATAAAAACCCCAATTCGGCCAGACCATCCGGACTAGTGCCTTTGTGAGTCTCAAAGAGTTTGAGAGAGATTTTATTTTGACATCCTTGATTGAGGAACAAAATAATTCACAAATAAATTCCAAATAGTTCTTTATTAAATTGTGAAAGTGTGTTTCATAATTATTGGTCTAGCAATCAAGATCAAGGAGCCTCTTGATATTCGTTCGAAGTGTGGACACCGCTAGAGGGTGAATTTTATCATCTACAAAGTTCGTGATTTTGTCCGTGATAAAACTTCAAGTTTTTCCACCAAGACCAAAGAAAACTTTGATAGTCATCAAGGGTTAGTTTTTCATTTATTCATTATGTTGTATTTGATTTAATCATATGAACGGATCCATGGCTTTGGGTTTCATTATGTTGTATTTGAGCCCATTGAATTTTTGGTCGATGTAGGCCATGATAGAATCCACCATTTTGGGCTCATTGTTCTCGGAACTCGGCTCTCCCATTTTCTTGGTGCGGGCGTTGACATATGGACTTTTGAACAAACTCTCGGTCCATTCAGATTCGTCATCATTGTTCTTGTTCTTCCCTTTGGCAAGGTTAGTGATCATTTCTTTCATTAGCTCCATCTCGGCCTCGTGGGCCTCCCTTTGGCTGTCAAGGTGGGATTGTCAAATGTCGTCTTTGCTTTGTGCCTCCTTATTAAGGGTGGAGACTTGCTCTTGGAGGAGTTGGACCATGATTGAGAGCTGTTCGAGAGACATGGTGTTGCTGCTGCCGGTCATGGTTGATGTAGGAGCTGTTGGAGTGATCTCTTCACGGACTAACCGATTTGCCGAATCCCGGTAGACTCTGTAAGTACCAATTGAACCTATATTGCAGAAGAGGCCCTTGTCAGTCTTGAGTAACACTTGCGGTCCATGAAGAGGCTTAGAACACACAGTTGGGCACACGACTCGAACCACATAAGAAAAGACCCTTTTTTTTTTTTTTTTTATAAGTCGGAGGGAATGGATCCCTTTTGGGGTTTCTAAGAAAATAATGGAATCGTCACACTAGTATATAGACCATCTCGCGGTCCCATATACTCATCGGATTCCATCGCGTTTGTGAATCCTATATGTATCGGGATTAAACTAAATTAATGTAGTAAAGCATACATGCGGGGGCGGATTTTTATTTTCGTCCAAAATAACCACTTTTGGGGACGGATTTTTATTGCGTCCGTTTCAACAAGTTGGCATGTATGATTTGAAGACATTAGTTTAGGGAAATCTCGGTACATGGAAACCGACTTGAGTCACGGAGTGTTAGACCCTAACTAGAATTGTGTGGTTTGTGCTCGGCTTGAATATGAGGCTCAAAGGTCACCCCCGGCATGTAGTCTTGAACTACGCCACGGGCTGAGGTTTACCGCTTCGAAAGAGCCAAGGTCTGGTGGAGCTTGAAACTTTCTAGGACGGGCCTCGACGGGTTTGGGGTTGGACTTGTGCGACTCGATAGTGAGCAGTTCATAGGAATATGTGCATGTAGTGTGAGGTCTAACAAGTGACAATTTTTTTTTTTTTAAAAGAAAGAAAAACAAACAAAACACATAAGCACATAAATTACAACTCCCGAATCACCCATGTGACCGGTAAATAAAACACAAAATTAAAACAGTCTGAGGGTTCAATTCTGTTCTGATGCAGGCAACTGTGCCCACACCCCACTGTTCTGCTCAGTCACTGAAACTTGTTTCTTTTCTGGGAACCAACCCAGAAGCGTGCGCCTCTGAGTGTTGATGTGGGACGCGCGCGCATGGCGCAATGATATTAGGAGGCAGGCGCTTCTGGTCACACCTGTCAAAATGTCAGATTTTGGACTCAGGGGATTGCCCTGGTCCTATGTGCATATTGTAACCCCTGCAGAAATGATTAGTGCAGAATAGTAGAAGAAGAAGATGAAGAACATGAAGAAGTGGGTGATTCTGGTCCTTGATGCGGGATGCGCGCGCCTTAGGCTGAAGAGGCCAAACGCGCGCGCCTCCCCCATCAGGAATCAGAATGCCCAGAAAAGATGTAGATTTTGATCAGAATGCAAGTTTAACCCTCAAACGTCCCTAGCGGAGTCGCCACTGTAGATACCCCGGGGAGCCACGGCTTTAGGCTATGAGCGCGTGAGTTGTCCTACGATGTCTAACTTGTTTTAGATTGTTTAGAGTCGCCACCTATGTTTTGAGGAACATAAGAAAAACCTATTGATTATAGCCTAAGTTTGATTACGAAAACAGAGATTCTTTGTTTTGAGGTTCGGAGGTTAGATTACGAGATGGGAAGTACCGAAACACCCATCTCGCCCAACTAAGGTTGGTCTTGCTTGATCAAAATCTACATGAATGATAACGTTCTTCTTCTTCTTCTTTAAGTCATAAAAAGGGGGTTTTAAAATAGAGTTTGGAATGTAGGAGATAACTCCTTAACCAACCTCAATGAAATGAGGTGATCATTAGAGTCATGTCCCAAAATGATTTGGGTGATTGCACATTTGATTAGAGTAAAAGAGAGAGAGGAGATGAAGTAGAAAAGAAAATAAAAAAATGGACTTTTACCTACAATTGAAGACCTTCAAATATTGCTTGATGAGATCCTTGGAGAACCTTTAGAAAGTGGTTTTGGTATAGTTTTTGTAAGTTCAATTTCCGGTCCTTGAAAATGGAGGTAAAGGGAGCTTTTTATAGGTGAAAGAGGGGTTTTTGGTGCCAAAACTCAGTCACCAAGAAATCCTTCCCGGGCAAAATCCTGTAAATTGAGCAAGGGAGAGAATCCTGGCCAGAAATCTGTAACTGACGCCCAGAGGCGCGCGCTTCCTGCTTTGGGGGCGGGAGGCGCGCGCGCCTGGCTCCTTCTGTCGGAGGCGCGCGACTCAGAGAAGGCAATTTTGACAGAATGGACTAGAAAGTCAGCCCTGTCATTCAGTTTAGTCACTGGACTTAACGAAGTCAGTCAGGAACTTAACGGAAGTGACAGAAACTAACGAGAAACACTTAAAATGGGGAGAAACACAAAATCAAATGTGCAATCGGGGTGAGCGGTCCAAGGCGGGGTGTCTACATCCGCCTCCGTTGACTCAAAAGTTAAATTAAAGTTGAATCTTAGCCCAATTAAATTATATCATACATTGGATGTATATGAAGGTTATATAATTTAGTGGGAGTATTTTATTTGAAAAATACATTATTTATTTCTTTAATTAAAAACCGGTACTTATTAAATTTTGGAAATTTTGCATATTTGTAGATAATGACTACTAACACTCAATCAATTTCGTTGCGATCGATCCTTGAGAAGGATAAGCTCCAAGAGAATGGTACTAACTTTATGGATTGGATCCGTAGCCTAAGAATTGTTCTAAGGCAAGAAGATAAGTTGTACATTCTCGACGGGCCTCTTCCTGCTGAACCAGAACCTACTGCCCCTAGGGCAGAAAGAGACAATTACAAGAAACATCGTAATGATTCTATAGATGTAAGTTGTCTCATGCTTGCTACTATGTGCTCAAAACTCCAACAAAGTTTGGAACACTTGGAAGCCTATGAGATAGGCGTGGAGTTACGAGCCATGTTTCAAGAGCAAGCTAGGCAAGAGAGGTACAAGACCATTGTTGCATTCACTACTTGCAAAATGAATGAAGGGCAACAAGTGAGTCCTCACATGCTGAAAATGAAAGGTTATGTAGAGCACCTTGAGAAACTTGGCTATCCAATCCCATTGGAGCTAGCCACGGATCTCATTCTTAATTCATTGCCTAAAAGTTATAATCAGTTTGTGATGAATTATAACATGCATGGAATGGATAAGAATCTCTCCGAGTTGCATGGATGCTTAAAATTGCGGAGATGAAGATTCCAGAGAAAGGTTCTCCCATGCTTTTAGTTCATGATGGGAAGAAGGCTAGTGCCAAAGGAAAGGGTAAGAAAGTTGTCAAACCCAAGATAAGCAAGGCAAGTGTTGCCAAGGCTTCTGAGGCAAAACCCGATTCACAAAAGGATGCAATCTGTTTCCATTGTCAAGAAATTGGTCATTGGAAACGTAATTGCAAGGCTTTCTTGGAAGAGCAAAAGAAGAAGAAGGGCAGCAAGGCTGCGTCGACTTCAGGTATCTATATGATAGATATTCTCCTTTCTACCACTGATTCTTGGGTATTGGATACCGGATGTGGTTCTCACATTTGTTTAAATGTGCAGGGTCTAAAGAATAGGAGACTACTTAAAGATGGTGAAGTAGACCTACGCGTGGGGAATGGAGCAAGAGTTGCTGCATTAGCCGTAGGGACTTATGAAGTCACTTTACCTTCCGGATTAATTCTTGTTTGAACAATTGTTATTATGTTCCGGATTTAAGTAGAAATATTATTTCAATTTCTTGTTTGGATAATAAAGGTTTTAAGTTTCTTATTGAGAATAAGAAATTTTCTATTTATTTAAATGATGTGCTTTATGGTATTGCTAATTCATTTAATGGCCTTTATATTTTGGATGTCAAGAATGAAAATAATGACAATGTCTATCATGTAAATAAGAAATCTAAACCTAATGATGTAAATCATACTTATTTATGGCATTGCCGTCTCGGTCATATTAATGAGAAGCGTATCTCAAAACTCCATGGGGACGGACTTTTAGGTTCATGTGACTTAGAGTCATATGATACTTGTGAGTCGTGCCTTCTTGGAAAAATGACTAAGACACCTTTTACCAAGCTAGGTGAAAGGGCAAGCGACATATTGGGGTTGATACATTCCGATGTATGCGGACCATTAAGTAGCAATGCTAGGGGAGGATTTCAATACTTCATAACCTTCACTGATGATTATAGTAGATTAGGGTATGTTTAGCTAATGAAACATAAGAGTGAAGCATTTGAGATATTTAGAATATTTCAAAATGAAGTAGAAAAACAACTTGGCAAAAGTATTAAGGCACTTCGATCAGATCGTGGTGGAGAATACTTGAGTCAAGAATTTGATGATCATCTAAAGAATTGTGGAATAGTTTCACAATTGACTCCACCCGGAACGCCACAATGGAATGGTGTGTCCGAGAGGAGAAATCGGACTTTTTTAGACATGGTTCGATCAATGATGAGTCAAGTTGATCTTCTAATATCCTTTTGGGGTTACGCTCTAGAAACCGTTGCTTTCACACTAAATCGTGTTCCAACTAAATCGGTTCAAAATACTCCATATGAGATGTGGAGCGGAAAGAAAACTTGTTTATCTTTCATGAAGATTTGGGGTTGTGAAGCTTTTGTCAAAAGACTTGTCTCAGACAAACTTGCACACAAATCTGATAAATGTATTTTCGTGGGATATCCTAAGGAAACTAGAGGATATTACTTTTACAACCGTGAGGACAACAAAGTGTTTGTTGCCCGAACTGGTGTCTTTCTAGAGAAAGAGTTTCTCTCCAAAGAAATCAGTGGGAGTAAAATAAATCTTGAAGAAATTCGAGACCCAGAAAATAACATTGAACCAATAGTGGAACAAGAACAAGAACCACAAGGAATTGTGGAACCTGTTCAAAATACACAAGCAACTCGCAGATCTAGTAGGTTACGATCCGAGCCCGAGAGATATGGATTTCTCGTAACGAATAGTAATGAGGTAGAAATCATTGAGAATGATGAACCGTCAACCTACCAAGAGGCGATGTCTTCTCCTGATTCGGACAAGTGGCTTGGAGCCATGGAATCCGAATTGCAATCCATGCAAGACAATCAAGTTTGGAATTTGATTGATTCGCCCGAAGGTGTAAAAACCATAGGATGCAAATGGGTCTTCAAGAAGAAGACTGACATGGATGGGAAGGTGCATACTTACAAAGCTAGGCTTGTAGCGAAGGGTTATAGGCAAGTTCATGGTATTGACTATGATGAGACCTTTTCACCCGTAGCAATGATCAAGTCTATAAGAATTTTGCTTGCCATTGCCGCATATCATGACTATGAAATATGGCAGATGGACGTCAAAACCGCTTTCCTGAATGGAAAACTCCAAGAGGATGTGTATATGACACAACCAGTAGGTTTTGAACAAGATTCTAAGGTATGCAAATTGCAAAGATCCATCTATGGATTGAAGCAAGCTTCAAGGAGTTGGAATCTCCGTTTTGATGAATCGGTCAAAGAGTTTGGTTTCATCAAGAACGAAGATGAGCCTTGTGTATACAAGAAGATTAGTGGGAGCATAGTGCTATTCTTTATTTTATACGTGGATGACATATTACTCATTGGAAACGATGTTCCTACACTTCAGTCCGTAAAGACTTGGTTAGGAAAATCCTTCGCAATGAAAGATATGGGTGAAGCCGCATATATACTTGGCATTAAGATCTATAGAGATAGATCAAGGAGGCTACTTGGTTTAAGCCAAAGTACATACATTGACAAGGTCATTAGAAGATTCCGTATGGAAAATTCTAAGAGAGGCACCTTGCCCGTGTTACATGGAGTTTCTCTAAGCAAGACTCAATGTCCTAAGACAAACGATGAGCGTGAGAAAATGAATGATGTTCCATATGCTTCGGCAATTGGGTCCATCATGTATGCCATGATTTGTACTAGGCCGGATGTATCTTATGCTTTGAGCATGACAAGTAGATATCAATCCGACCCTGGCAAAATCACTGGATAGCTGTAAAAGCGATTCTTAAGTACTTGAGAAGAACTAAAGACTCGTTTTTGGTCAATGGAGGAATGGAAGATGATCTCGTTGTAAATGCTTACACGGATGCAAGCTTCCAAACCGACAAAGATGATAGCCGATCGCAATCGGGTTTTGTGTTTATGTTAAATGGTGGAGCTGTAAGCTGGAAGAGTTCCAAGCAAAGTACAACTGCTGATTCTACAACAGAAGCTGAGTATATTGCTGCATCGGATGCTGCAAAGGAAGCTGTTTGGATTAAGAAGTTCATAACTGAACTTGAAGTCGTTCCTAGTATTGCTAATCCAATAGACCTTTATTGCGATAATAATGGTGCTATTGCTAAAGCAAAGGAACCAAGAGCACATCAGAAATCCAAACACATACTTAGGCGTTTTCATATCATTCGAGAGATCGTTGATAGGGGAGACGTAAATATATGCAGAGTACCTACTGATGACAATGTTGCGGACCTGCTAACAAAGGGACTTCCACAAGCTAAACATGATGGTCATGTTAGGTCCATGGGTATTAGATACATGAGAGATTGGGCCTAGGGCAAGTGGGAGATTGTTGGTAGTGGTTCCCTAGGCACGTTTGATAAACATTGTAATTGTTATCATTTATTTCATATCAATAAAGAGATGTTTTGATTATTATTGTTGTTCATGTTTACTTATAATAATCCCCGTCCCTAGTACTTGTTAAGCACTAGTATAAAGGCTAAATGATCATGGGATGATCATGTTAGATTTATGGGTACTTGTTTGGAACAAGGTACTGGACATGACCCGCTGTATGAGATTTATGTCATGGTCTATGTCGTACATATATCTCATATTAGTTATGTCATTCGAATCCTTAGACATGAAGTTATTATAGTCCTCCACTTGATGAACATTGTGTTTGACATATTCAAATGCTACCTTAACACGGTAGTTATAAAGGGTATGATTGGCATAATCGGATTCCCGTTGGGAAGAATAATAAGCTAAATGGATTTGTCCCTCCACGGAGAGATGTCAGCTTGGGCCCCTCGAAGGAATGATGTTGATGAAATGTTCGGCCGGACTCAAATGGATTGATTGGATCAATAGCATTTGAATTATCAACATATTCGGAATCGAGAAAGTATTGAACAAGACAAGTTGACTGTTTGACCATGACTTGTGTTCAAAGACATCGTGGACAAAAGGATTGTGACATATTCTAAAGGAATGCGAACTTGTATCTAGTTATACTATTTGGGTAGGTATGACGGTTTGCTAGAACCTAATCATATCTTATGGGATCATGTTTGAGCCCATTGCCAACTTAGTATAATCCTAGAGGGTCACACACAATAGAACGAATCTTAAATAAGAGGACTATAATGGATTTTAGGGTCGAAGGACCTCAAAGGAATTTCTGGAAAAATTATGGGCTTCCTGGTCAACCAAGCGGGCGCTTGGGTTGGACCAGGCGGGCGCTTGAATGAATTCTGGAAAAGATCTGGACCTTCTGGTCAAATGAGCGGGCGCTTGGGTTGGACCAGGCGGGCGCTCGGTATGGCGGCAGAAAAATTCCTAATTCGATTAGGAAAGGTTTTTGGCACAAGTTACCCATTTGGAATAGGTCTTAATTGTGTATAAAAACCCCAATTCGGCCAGACCATCCGGACTAGTACCTTTGTGAGTCTCAAAGAGTTTGAGAGAGATTTTATTTTGACATCCTTGATTGAGGAACAAAATAATTCACAAATAAATTCCATATAGTTCTTTATTAAATTGTGAAAGTGTGTTTCATAATTATTGGTCTAGCAATCAAGATCAAGGAGCCTCTTGATATTCGTTCGAAGTGTGGACACCGCTAGAGGGTGAATTTTATCATCTACAAAGTTCGTGATTTTGTCCGTGATAAAACTTCAAGTTTTTCCACCATGACAAAAGAAAACTTTGATAGTCATCAAGGGTTAGTTTTTCCTTTATTCATTATGTTGTATTTGATTTAATCATATGAACGGATCAATGCTTTGGGTTTCATAAAATTTAATTGCTATATTCCGCTACGCATGTTATATCGAAACCCAACAGTATCTTGGTCATATCATTTCTAATAATGGAGTGGCACTGACCCCACTAAGATTGAAGCTATGAAGTCTTGGCCCATGCCTAAGAATGTCAAGCAACTTAGGGGATTTCTTAGTCTTACAAGGTATTACAGGAGGTTTGTTCAAGGCTATGGTGTCATTGCTGGACCACTAGTGCAATTACTCAAGAAGAATGGATTTTAGTGGACTGAGGAAGCCACTATATCATTTCAGAAACTCAAAGATGCTATGTGCAACACTCATGTTCTTATAATGCCAAATTTCACCCTACATTTTATGGTAGAGGCTAATGCTAGAAATGTGAGGGTAGGGGCATTTCTAATGGAAAAAAGGGATACCAATTGCTTACCTAAACAAAGGATTGAGTTGAGAAACCAATAATTATCAACCTATAAGAAGGAACTCTTGGCAATCATTATGGCGGTGGACAAATGGAGGGCCTACCTTCAAGGACATCATTTTTTGACCAAACTGATCATCAAACCCTAAAGTATTTCCTTAAACAGAGAGTGACAATCCTACTCCAAAAAAAAGTGGTTAGCCAAGTTGATGGGATTGGATTATAAAATTTCCTATAAGAAGGGGGTTGAAAATGGAGTGGCAGATGCCCTCTCTAGATTACCGCAGTCAGAGGGTGAAGAGAATGGGACTTGTCTGGTCATGACCACCACATCACCATCTTGGCTCACAGAGATTTCTCTAAGTTATGAAGATGATGCGGCAGCCAAGGAATTCCTACTCTTAGCCACTGATCAAACCAATAATGGTGGATGGACCTTTCAACAAGGATTATTGAGAAGAGATGGTAAGATTTTCGTGGGATCTAAGGGAAAGCTAAGGGTGGACATCATTGAGGAAATGCATGGGGATCTGCTGGTGGGCATTCTAGTAGGGATGTTACCATGAAAAAGATAAGTCAATTTTTCTTTTGGCCCTCTATGAGACCGGAAGTGCACCAATTTGTTAAGGAATGTATCTGCCAGCTAAACAAGAGTGGAAATTGCTTAGCCCCAGGGTTATAGCAACCACTATCCAATCCTGACCACATTTGCGAAGATATCTCCTTAGATTTTATTGAAGGGCTACCTAAATCCTTTGGCAAGGATTATATTTTGGTAGTGCTAGACATATTCTCTAAATATGCTCACTTCATTATTCTTTCCCATCCGTTTTTTGCAATAAAAGTGGCTCAAATCTTTTTGGATCAAATACTCCCTTCGTCCCACCCGAAATAGGACGTTTTGCCATTTTGGATGTCCCACTCGAAATAGAATATCCTAAAATGGAAAGATTTATTATTTTTTTATTAGTAGGACCTACTTGTTATACTCACAACAACTTTTCATTTATTATTCCCCACCCACTTTCTCTCTCCTTCATACTCAAAACACATACTTTTCAAACAACTTTTTATAATAAAAGATTATTATTCCTTAATCCCCGTGTCGGGACCAAGAATCCTATTTCGGATGGGACGGAGGGAGTATACAGATTACATGGTTTGCCAAAAACTATCGTGAGTGATAGAGACAAAGTGTTCTTAAGTCATTTTTGGCAGGAGTTATTAAAAAACATGGGGACTAAATTAAATTTCTCAAGTGCTTGCCACCCGGAAACATATTGGCAAACAGAAAGAGTGAACATGTGTGTTGAAACCTAATTGAGAGTGATGACCAGACAGAGACCGTATCATTGGAGTAAGTGGTCACGCTTGGCAGAGTGGTGGTATAAGACTACCCCTCACTCTTTCATAGGTATGTCTCCTTATGAAGCCCTATATGGTGTAAAGCCTTGACAACTCAATTCACTAAGTGGTGAAACATCTATAGTAGCTGCTACTGGTGACTTTTTCAAAGGAGGTCAACCATCAATTGATTCGGAAGGAATCCTTATTGCAAGCTCAAGCTAGGCATAAATCGTTCGCTGACATAAATAGGTCAGAGAGATATTTTGAGGTAGGAGATTGGTTTTTTTTTTCCTCAAATTGCAACCTTATAGGAAGAATTCAGTTGTTATGAGAAAGAAGCTCAAATTATCTTCCAAGTACTTTGGTCCATATCAGGTGTTAGAAAAAGATTGGGAATGTAGCTTGTAGACTTTCATTATCTACTGGATCACTCATCCATCTGGTATTTCATGTCTCCTTACTCAAGAAGAAGATAGGGAGCAAAAAGATTGTGAGTAATGACCTCCCTAAAATTGGTGAGGAAGGACAATTCTACTGCAGACTGCCTCCTTACTTGATCGACGAATGATAAAGCGGGGAAATGTTGTTGTACCCTAGGTCTTGATTCAATGGTCCAGTACATTGCCGGAGGATGCCACAAGGGAGGATGCGGCTGTGATCGATGCCCAATTTTCTCACTTCTTGCCTTGAGGACAAGTCAATTTTAAGGGAGTGAGAGTGTCACGGTCGATGGATAGATGCGGTCAAGCTGAGGTGCGGCAATGTTGAGGAGTTGCGGTCAATATAGGAGAAGGGGTTTTATGGTCAATTGTAGAGGAGGGCATTGTGAGTATTGAATAAATTTACAAAGGATGAAGTGGTAAATGGAACATATCTCTCATATGCAAATCACGTGAGTTTGTTAGTTGTTGAATTGAGGGAATCTACCACATGGGTCATCCTATAAAAAAGGAGGAAGGGCATGGAATTCATTGGCTATTGACGAGTTATTTTCTCTATTGTTATTTTCGTTTAATTTCTTCATTTATGTTTATCCATTGTATTCAATTCCTTGTTTTTCTTTCAGCCTTTTTAGTTCAATTTCGCTTTTGTTATTTCCTTGTAATTTCCTTTTAGTCAATTAAATCGGAGAATATCGTCCCAAAAAACTTGTTCTGTTTCATTATTTCATTTATGCAATTTTGCTTGATTTGGGACCGTGACAACGGTGTACTTATGAATACACTATTAAACCCAAATTAAAATAAAGTGAGGGTGTGCATAAAATTTGGGGTTGTGTATAACAAGGATGGAACCCAAATTTAAATGAAATGGGTGTTTGTAGATTTATGGAATTATGGGGCGTGTATAACAATCCTCTTATTTATTGAGAAATTTTTAGGGGAAACTAGTTGTCCACAAGTTATAAAAAATCTTGTTTTCCATAGGGTTAAGGTTTAGGGTTTAAAGTTTAGGATTTAGGGTTTAAGGTTAAAAACAGGACTTTTTTTATAACTTATGGAGGAACTAGTTTCCTCCAAAACGTACTCTTATTTATTTATTTAAAGAACAATCGTCTTTATTTTTAGGGATAATGACAATTTAGGGCCTGAACTCCAGGTGGTGCGTCTAAAAGGGGCATGGTTTTTTTTTTCTTCGTTAGATCAGGGCTTCAAATGTGAAATTTTCGCCAGTTAAGGGATTTTTGATGAAAATCGTTAAAAAAGTCAGTTAAGTGCCATGTGCATGGCACGTGATCGACTAAATGGATGGATTTGTAATGATATTAGTTAGTAAGGGCTTTAGTGAAATTTTTGAAACTCAAAATGTTTTAAAATGAAATAAATATTTTTTCTTAAAAAATAACATTTTTTTCTAAATAATCAAGTATATAATAAAATAAGTAATTATCATATATAAAATAAATTTATTAAAAAAAACAAATTATTAAACAAATTAATCTAATAGCTATATTAAATATAAAAGGATTTAGATTATTTTCTAAATAATAAATTTAAAATAAAGAAAATTATAAATAAATTTAAATTTTATTCTATGAACATAATAAATTACTTTTTACATTGACCAAATTTAAAACAATATAAAGTAATTATCACTATTTGCAAAAAAAATAAAAATATATTTATTCCCATAAAATTTCATCTTTATGGAAAAAAAAAAAAACTCACCCTGTTTATCAAATAAAAATAATTACTCCCTCTGTCCCTAAATGAATGTCCATTTTCAAAAAATCTTTGTCCCAAAATGAGTGTCTTTTTTTAGCATAACTTTGTCCTTGAATGTTTTTTTTTTTGGAAAATTTTTCACCGGTCTCTTTTACGTGCAAAACTAATGTTTGGAAAGGAGATTATAAGATTATATATAAATCTTTGCACCAAAATGTACAAAAAGTTGACATTTTCAGATGTCGCTTAAAATAAAATTTGGACACTCATTTAGAGACATATGTAGTATTAACAAAAATTATTAAAACATTTCCCTTTTCATCATCTTCCATGAACACCCACCTAGGGATGGCAATTTGTCCGAACCTGCTCCGTATCCGGACGATCCGCTCCGCAACGGGGCGGGTTGGTAGACTTTTTTCAAAACCCGGCGGGTCATGGGGCGGGTTCGGTTTCACAGCTCAACCCGCGGGGCCCTGCCCCGCCCCGTATACTAATATATATACTTAATTACTATAATGCCCCTAGCCATTAGCCAATTAGCCATTTCAATTATTAATTTATTACCCCCACCCAGTCCCTATTATCGGCATAACTCATTAGGATTAGGAATTTAGGATTTAGTTCATTAGTCATTACTCATTACCCACGCGGCTTCTCTCTATCTCTCTCCATTCTCAAATCGATTTCATAGGGTTAGGGTTAGAGGAGTGTGAGATGCGGCGCTAGGGAGAGACATCGTCATCGACATCCCAGACTTCCACTCCGCCGGCCGCCGCTTCCAGTCCTTCCTCCGGTCGCCGCTTCCAGGTCTCCTCCGGCCACCGCTTCTAGACTTCGCGATTCACGGGTTAGAAGTAGAACGGTAAGTAAATCTCTCTCTCCCTCTCTCATATGTCGATTTGTCAATTTCTAGGGTTAGAAATTCAGTAATGTTCAATTAGGAGGAAAAATATCGACATTTTTTTAGGCTGATTAATGTTCAATTCGGTTGTTCTTCAATGGATATTGATTTTTTAGGCTGATTAATGATGTTTTGCACTATTATTGGCATTTTAGGCTGATTAATGATGTTTATTAAAGCCAAAAAAAAAATTGATTTTGGACCATGCGGGGCGGGGCGGATACGGGTTCACTAGTTAGCGGGGCGGGGCGGGTTCGGTACTAGGGGGGTTCTTTGAGGGGCGGGTACGGTTTTGGTCAAACCCGCCCCTTATCCGCCCCGTTGCCATCCCTACACCCACCCATCATCCACTTTAAACCACCATAGCCAATCCCACCCCCAAAATCCCTCTTCCAACATCCCACAATCAAATACGTACATCTTTATCACACACCCAGCAACATTCTCCAAATTCCTCTTAGTCCCATCATAACACATCACAGATTTCGAGGTCCACCGTCACTGGCTATCCTTAACCCATTCACTCCCCCTCTCCGGTTGGTACTCTGACGAGACTAGCCCATGGACACTCGATTACCCACCTTTCTTTGCCCATTGCGAGCACTTCCTCTCCCAATTCGCCGCCGTAGTAGACCCACCATCGTAGATCTCCACAATGGCCTCAATTACAACTCCCCCTCCGTCGTTATCTTTCAAAGACTAACTATCATAGTCCCTGATTTCGTTCTATTCTACTCAGTTTATCATTTGGGGTGGCAATTTGGGGGGTTAAAAAGATAATCATGATGTGGGTTTTGGTTGTTTGGTCGTCGGAGATGAAAGTGAGACTGGAGAAGAAGAATAGAGATGGAGTGAAGTCATTATAACGTTTCTGGTGGTGTGAGGAGGCCGGATCTGGACGATCCCGGCCAGATCTGTACGGAGGTGAGGAGTTGAAGGTTGCCGGAGAAAACGGAGAGGAGGGGGCTGAGCAAAGAGAGAGACGGGAGGGAGTATATGATAATTTAATTGTTTTTGCAAAAAATAACTTTGTAGCTCTCTAAGTTTCAGAAATTTCATTAAAGTCCTTCATTGCTAATATCAATTACAAATACATACATTTTGACGATCACGTGCCATTCACATGATACTTAACTGACTTTTCTAACGATTTCCGTCAAAAAACCCCTAATTGCCAAAAAAAATATGATTTGAAGCCCTGATCTAGCGAAAAAAAACTCAGCCCCTTTTAGACACACCCCTGGAGTTCAGGCCCTAAATTGTCAAACCCTTATTTTTAGGTATGGAAAAGTAGATTGTATTCACTAAAGAGGTGTAGTCATAATCATAAACTTGGGGCGTGTGAACCAAACGTGAAAGCTCTGACGGTTTGAGGTTTCAGGGTCGGGTCACGACTAGAGCAACCCAAGTCAATCCGAGGAAGCGCGCATTTGAAAAATTTGCCGCCCTTCAGTTCATTTCAACCCCCCTTTCCATCCAAAGGGTTTTCGTTTTTTTTTTTTTTTTTCCAACCCTTCTCGATTGTAATTAGTTTCAGGGTTTAATGGCGTCGACAGCTTCCTTCAATGTCATCGATGACGACGACGACGATGTAAATTTCTTCTTCTACCCAACACAATTTTCTCATAGTCGAATAGTGTATTTATATACTATGTTGATCAGTTTTTTTGTTTCTAGGGTTTTGATTGGGAAGCAGCTGTGAAAGCCATTGATTCCGCTTGTGATACTATTGCAAGTATTAAACCCTCAAATGGAAATAAACCACCCACCACCAGTTGTCGTCAATCCACTCTTGATAAATTTATTAAATCCGATTATTTACATTCAAATCCGAGACCAAGATCAAGATCTCCAACACCCCCTGTTCCTAATTCGTATGATGTTAAGATTGATACAGAGGCAGCGAAAACGTGGATTTACCCAGGTTGTTCGTTTTTTTTTTTTTTTTTTTTTTTTTTTTTAGGATTTTACTGCCTGCTAAATTTTGGTTTACAAACATTTTAGCTTGGTATTATGGGCTTCACTTATGGTTTAAATTTCACATTTTTTTTTTTTTATCTTTAGCTTTTGTTTGTTGATGATAATCCCTTTGTTCCATGTAAAGAGTTCAATGCTTTCTTTTTCCCCGAGTCAACTTGATTACGTTTTGATCAAAGGTATAAATCTTTACAAATTTGTTATGTTGCAATATGTATTTTTCACGTCATATCCTACACGTCAAGAATTAATACGCTATTCGCTCATGTTTATGTCAAGTAAAGAAAGTGGATTCTCCTTGGGAAAATTAAGGGAATATTTCAACCAAATGCTTTATGTACATATGGATATGATTTTGTCCCTCTTTCAAATGTTGAAGCAAAGTTTTTCTACTTCAACACATTTAGTGTCCTAACAAAGGCTTAGAGTCAAAGTATATACATATATATGTATATATGTATGTGTGTGTAATTTACCTAATAAGATTTTATCTTTTTATTTTTTCCCCACAGTGAATATTGCTCTTCGTGAATATCAGTTTTCTATTACCGAGACGGCTCTATTTTCCAATACATTGGTGGCATTGCCTACAGGACTTGGGAAAACTCTTATTGCAGCTGTCGTAATGTATAACTATTTCAGATGGTTTCCAGAAGGTGATACTATGTCATTACCTATCTCCTAAGAAATAATTATGCTTTCCCCTTCAATTAACATTCTACTACTATTTGTGGCATCTTTCATGTTCTTTTGAATTTACGCAAGGCTTGTTAGAAAATTACTTACTTTTTTATGCTTGTAGGATTTGGAATGCCTATCTATTCCTTGTCATAGTGCAATACTTTTTGATTACGGTGCTCGTTTGCTTCTTAACGGGTTCTGTTTCTTGCGTAATTAAATATTCACATCCAAGCAATGGTGTTTCAATGTCAGGAAAAATTGTCTTTGCGGCTCCTTCTCGACCACTTGTAACGCAACAAATAGAAGCCTGCCATAATATAGTTGGAATACCACAAGTAAGACATGATCTGAATTTCTCTATAGCCGTCTTTTTTCAATTGTGTTGACATTAGCTTACTTTTCTTGGTGTTTCAAAAGGATGATTTGGATCATCATTTTTTTTTTTTTTTGCATATTATGAGAAGTTCATAATGTACTGATTGCAGGAATGGACCATTGATATGACAGGTCAAACAAGCCCCACAACGAGAGCATGCTATTGGAAGTCTAAACGAGTTTTCTTTGTTACCCCACAAGTTCTAGAGAAGGATATACAATCTGGTATCACTTACAATTAGTTCCATTGTTTCTCAATAGCGTATATAAAGAAGAATAAAAAATGTTATCTTGTTAGTATTGGGTAACACACCATGCATTCGGGCAATTTAGTAAAGCAATTATGTACATAGACACGAATACACACATAATGCATATATAAATACATATATACTCCCCCCGTCCCAATTTAAACTTCAAAAAACTTTGGGTTCAAAAATTAAGAAAAAGGTGATGTGTTGTGAGTGTAGATGGTTTGGTAGGAGAGAGAAAGTGGGGTAAGGAATAGTTAGTGGGTGTTTCTGTGCAGTTGTAGATAAAAGAGGGCATACGAATTTTTTCTTTTTTAAGAAACTTGGAGCAGTTATGATACTTTGAAGGTGTTCCAACTCCATCGGTCATGTGAGTTTCTTCAACTCATGATTGTGGCAGTGCAAAAAGGGTGGTGTACTACTTTTGTTTTGCTCCTGAAACATTATTCATGCGTTAATGATGAGTTACAACATTGCTTCACTTGTGTGCTTGAGGTCATTCTTGATCATAATTTGCGTGTGCTCATCCATACTGAGGGTGCATAGAAGAAAAAAACTTGAAAGGGTGGCAGGATTTTGGGCCTTTGTGTAAATTGCTGAGGTATTCAGATTTGCTGTTGTAGACATGATTCATTAACTTTTAAGAGGATCGTTTTTGGTAGTTTCTTAGTGGACTAGGAATTGGACCAATGTAAAGATGGGAACTGTGTAGCTGCACATTTGGCATCTTCTGCAATGTTCTCTCAGTATCAATCCTTTTGTTTTTAGTTTTTGTTATTTTACATTAGTAATAAAAAAGTTAATTGTTCTGCATTATTTTGGTTGTAAAAAGCAGTGAAGATAATAAAAGAGATGAAGGTCTTTGTGTGACACATTCTGCACCACCTCTACAGTTTGTGCGGCTGTTTGACATGGATATATTTGGAAGTCCATCATTTGAATCTAGATATTCTCCCTCCGTCCCATAATAAGAGGCACAAATTTCCTTTTTGGGTGTCCCACTGATAAATCACATTACCCAAAATGGAAACTTATAATACTTCTTTTTTCTATGGGACCCACTTGTCATACTCACTACAACCACCTATTTACTATTCCCTACCTCACTTTTCATACTCACAATACCTACTCAACTACCATTTTTTTTTAAATATATATCCTCTCACCTTAATAACTGTGCACTTCCACTTTTGGGCCCCATGAGACGAAGTATGTATTTTATTATCAGTAGCTATGACTTGTTGCCCAACACATCTTGCCTGTGCGCTTATTGAAATTTCTATATTGTATTTGATTATAGTTCCCTTCATTATATGCAGTATTTGCTATGGAACCTCTTCTCATTAAATCTTACTGATCAAATATATTTGCTCGTGAAACTAGCTGGAGTTTGTTTACGGTAGTCTTTTTGCTCAGGTTCATGTTTGGTGAAGCATTTGGTATGTCTGGTAATTGATGAAGCCCACCGAGCATCTGGAAATTATTCCTACTGTGTGGTAGTTCGTGAGGTTTGTTGCTTATCTCATTCTACTATCATTAATCTTATCCGCCTGTTCTACTTTCTACATGACATGGCCATGGAGTACTTGTTTTCCATGATAAATAGAGTTAAAACGTGTGCATACCGTCTCTTCTGGACTGGAGTTATGTATCAAAGTTATGTATCAAATGCATGACCAAGCTTAGTAGTAGGCTTGTAGCCATGTGTATACGAATGCTGAATATTTCTTTCATGGTCTCTTTAGCATGCACGGGAAAGGTTAGTTGCCGAATTTACTGCAAGTAGGGAAATTTAGCATCTTGTAATAGATATATTCTCCCCTTTTCTAATAACTGGTCTATGTTTATAGACCTACTATTATTAAGATTAACACAGTGTCAAACGATGTACACAGCCTCCTAGAGCTACATTATCATTCAGTCGATACTTCTTATGTCAATGCCTCTTGTTGTATACTCCCTCCTGTTGGGAATTCCGACACCTAAACAAACAGATCGCAAGATAATCCACGCAAAACCACAGCACAATAAGAATGACAATCAAGCAAAAACAATTAAGAACACAAGAGATTGATAACTCAGTTCGTCAAGATAATTGACTACGTCTAGGGGCATTACCAAGCTAGGATCTTGCACTATAACATATTAATTTGGTGATACAATGAGTTTGGGGGAGGAACATGTTTATATAGACTCCCAGGAATAAGCCCTAAACCTTAGACAAAAAAGTTTCCCAAACAAAATAGAAAACAACATATCCGGGCCTATGCGGCCGCATGCCCCTTATTTTCCTTCCCATGCTCGCATTCCCAAATCTGAATAATCTTCTGCCCCCCATGCGCCCCAGTTAAGCGCGCGCATGGCTGCCTATGCATCCGCCTTATGCGGCTGCATGGCACGCCAGAAAGTCCTCGTTTTGCTCCTTTTGTCCACCTAGTTTTTGGTTTGGCTACAATACTAACACCTCTGTCATGAAATGATCTTCCCACTTCTTATTGTTGTTACTTCGAAGGTACTTTGAGCAATAAATTTATGTAAATTTAAGGGCAAATTGCCAATTAGTTACCTGAGTTTGTCGTCAAGTTTCAATTAGTTACCCAGTTTGTGTTTCGGTCAATTTAGTTATTGAATTTGTCTTTTGTTTCAATTGGTGTAAAATCCGTTTGTTTGTCAAAAAACTAACGAAAATTGATGAAAAACGTAACAAAGTTCTTTCAAATTGCAATGATCAACCCTAAAGTTTAAATTATTCCATTACACCCCAAACTAACGAATGTTAAAGCTATCTTCTTCTCAAAACCCGGTCATCACCACCACCCAAATCCGGCCACTACCATAACCACCTATCTTCTTTCCAGCGGCGATCCTCCCCTGCACACCATATTTTCCGGCATTGTCCATATTTTCCGTGAAAAAAAATCAAAAAATCGGACCAGAAAAAATACGATTCCTGCTTCGTTAACCGTTGGATCGTCTTCAAACTTCTGGGAATGTTCGCATCACCTAGGCGCACCTTTTCACCGTTGGGATCTGCCAAAAAATCACCGGAGCGGGATAAGTCCGCCGGAAAAAATCTGGCGAAAATCTCCCAAAAATCGCCTTTCTCTCGCTCCGGCGGACTTATCTCCCTCTCCGGTGATTTTTTGGTAGATCCCAACGGTGAAAAGTTCACCTAGGTGATGCGAACATTCCCCAGAAGTTTGAAGACGATCCAACGGTATCGTATTTTTTCTGGTCCGATTTTTTGCTTTTTTTTTTCGCCGGAAATATGGACAATTGCCGGAAAATATGGTGTGCAGGGGAAGGATCGCCGCTGGAAAGATAGGTGGTTATGGTAGTGGCCGGATTTGGGTGGTGGTGATGACCTTTAGGGTTGATCATTGCAATTTTGAAAGAACTTTGTTAATCAATGTTAGTTTTTTGACTCACCAATTGAAACAAAAAGACAAATTCAATAACTAAATTGACCGAAACACAAACTGGGTAACTAATTGAAACTTGACGACAAACTCAGTAACTAATTGTTTGCCCTAGTTATTGATACCCCATTCTAAATACTATCAGTAACTTTATTAGATGTTCGTTATGATAGTTAAATTGACATGTAATTATTATGTATCTTTATATCAACAACAAAAAAGTAGGAAGATCACTATGGGATGGAGGGAGTATATTATATCGACCTAATAATTTCAATATGATGCTCTGGATGTGTAGTTGATGGCTGTTCCAGTACAGATGAGAATATTAGCTCTTACTGCAACTCCAGGAGGTAAGTCTCCTATCAATTTGGTATTCAATGATAATTTTTCACATGCATGTATTATATGTGTGACATTAATGTGTGTTTATTCAGCTAAGCAGCAGAAAATTCAAGAAGTAATTGATAACTTACAAATATCTAAACTTGAATATCGAAATGAAAATGATCATGATGTGGCTCCGTATGTGCATGATAGGAAGATTGAACTTATAGAGGTACAACCTGGTTTCCATAATTGACTGTAGTCTATTGTTCGATGAGTTCTTTTATGATACTCCCTCCGTCCCATAATAAATGTTGCATGATTGACGTTTTGGTCAACATGATTTAATTTTGACCAATGAATTACCTAAATTTAATTATTCTCATGAAATTGTGAAAATTGTTGATGGCAATAATTTTAATTGAGAATAAAATACATATTTTGTAGAATTTCATGTAGATAATTAAACTGTCGTTAAATTTTGGTCAAAGTTTGATCAAGTTGACCAAAAAGTCAAACATGCCGCATTTATTTTGGGACGGAGGGAGTAATTGAACTCTGCTCTGTGATTTGGTGCTAGGTTCCCATGGGCAACGAAGCTGTTGAAGTAAATAACCTGCTGTTGGAAGTAACACGCCCATTTGTTGCCAAGCTTTCTGCAATGGGAGTGCCTGTGAAGCAATCCTCTCCGCCAGTAAGAGTTTCTTAAATTTGACGCTTTTGTCTTGAATTGGAGAACATTTACTCCTCAATTTTCCGGTTTCGTCTTCCTAGAATGATGGTTTACTCATCGCTATTCTTTTAGTTGGTGATATACTATTCTACTGTTCTATCCGATTGAAAATATGAATACATGGCTACAAACTTTTCATCTGAAATCTTTACCTGTTCAGTATCATGGATACACCTGTTCTTTCAAAACTTGGATGCTATTAATAAAGATTAAAGAGCGATAAGCACACTCTTTATTGATCGTGCCATGGCAACTAATATGTCTTGATCGAAAGATATACACTTAGAAAGATTTTACTTCATCCCATGTGCTTGTGCTTGTAAGTACTTGGTTCTCTAAACCAATGTCTTTGGTCTTTGACAGCCAAGCACACCTGAATTGCTCAATTTAAAGGAAAAATTTCACGAGCCACCGCCTCAAGACCTACATCATATTCAGAAGCACAGAGATGTAGATACATGTATTGGTGTCCTCATTACGCTTAATCATATAAGGAAGTTGCTTTCTAGTCACGGAATAAGGCCCGCATTTGAGACGCTTGAAGAAAAGCTGAAGCAAGGGTACATCTTTTGTTTTTTTCTTGCATTGTAGCAATGTCTTCATCTTGATTCATGCAATAAGGATGTGGTGGCTGCGGAGTTTTATGTGTGTGTGCGTGTATATACCCCCTCCGTCCCATTTTAAGAGTCAAAAATTTCCTAAATGGGTGTCCCATTTTAAGAGTCAAAATCCCCAAAAGGAATGTTTTTAACACTTCTTTATTCAGTGGGTCCCACATGTCATACAACAACTGTCCACTAACTATTTCATACCCCACTTTCTCTCTCCTACCTACTCTCTATAGTGACAACATTCTATCCCACTATCTATATTTTATGATAAAAAACATTATTTCTTTAATTCTTGCTCACAAAATTTTTGACTCTTAAAATGGAACAGAAGGAATGTGCGCCTATCTTTCAGGCATTTGATTTGAATGCGCTTTGAGACGTTTCGTTATTGTTTTGGTTGATGATCTCAATACTAGATCTCATATTTTTCAATGCTCAATAATTCCAGGTCCTTTGCACGATATATGAGTAGAAATGAAGTTATGTGGAAAGCGAAGCTTCGTATGCAACAAACCTTGTCTCATGGTGATCATAGTCCCAAGCTCTCGAAAATGTTAGAAGTACTGGTTGAACACTTCAGTATGTAACATGAAACCTTCTTTTTGTCATCTACTCCCTCTGTCCCATATTAAATTTCCTACTTTCCTTTTTGGTCTGTCCCATATTAAATTTCCTACTTTCCTTTTTGGTCTGTCCCAAAGTAAATGTCGCATTTCTTAATAAGGAAATAGTGATTGATGGTCATAGAGCAATTTCACAATTGTACTAGCAATGTACGAACAAGTAAAGCACATCTCATAAAAACGTGACAAGTCATACGCGACATTTATTTTGGGACGGATTTTTTGATTCCAACAATAATTTTTCCTCTTTAGGTTTCACTGCCATGTTAAAATTTTCCCTACTTGATTGAAATAACATAGTTTGGTTCCAACAAAATCTCTATTTTCCTGTCTCACGATGCTCTAGTTCAAGAACATGTTTTTGTTTCCAAGATTTCATTGCAAAATTAAACTATTGTCGACTACATTCTTTAAATTATACTAATGAGCGAATCCTCTATTTATGTTCTTAATAAGATGTATGTTCTTTCTAGATTTGTTGATAGCAGCAAGCTTTACAAATTTTTAGCTCTGACAACTAAAATAATTGTGCAGAAACAAAAGATCCAAGAAACTCAAGAGTTATCATTTTTTCAAATTTTAGGGGAAGTGTCAGGTGAAACCATATTATTAATCTCAAGTTAGCTTCTCCTTTTGGTGTTAAGCATCCTTTGATCTGTCAATGAAACTTAACCATCATATATTTTGAAATTTGCTCTTAATTAGAGACATTATGGACGCACTAGCGAGCATTGGGGAGTACGTTAAAGCTACTGAGTTTATTGGCCAAAGCTCAGGTCAGGCTATTTACCTGTAGTGTTTCCGATTCTTAACTTTTTCTAGTTTGATCACTGGACCGATTTATATGCAACGTAAGTTGTTCCTGAGACACCTTTCTTAGACTGTATAGAATTACATTAACTGCCATTGAGTTACGTGGATCAAAGGAGAACTTAGGTGAGATGGACGAGAAGTCTATTTTACCGAAAAACATGTCACAGAACCTATGCAAAAGTCATTAATTAAAAATCATAGGATTATTCTCTCTCTCTCTCTCTCTCTCTCTTTTGGTTTCCTTAGGCGGGATGGCTTATTTTCTTTATTCGTACTCCTTATTCTCTTTATTATATATTTTTTTTTCAAAAACAAAAAGAAACAAATGCAAGTAACCGCCCACAAGCTCTTAATAATCTGTCAAAATAATGAGAAGGTTCCAACACACAGTTCACATGATCAGTTACGATGGATGGATCTTGCAACCAAAAAGGGTTGGTACTTGCTCTCCAATGTGTAGGGTGGATTTTCTGGCTTCGTTTAGGGGGACCTTCCCGAGAAGTGTCTCTGACCAATTTCTTTTCCGTATCTAGCCTCACAAGGTCACTTCTTTTAGATGTGTGAGGATAATATGGTTGTCACATTCTAGGCTTGAGGACGAAGTATCTTTGTGGTGGACCGAGTATTAAGTTGACGTTCGGGTGCCTGTCTTCATGAGAGAATTTAAGTTTCTTTTAGAGTGCCGAGTGGTTTAAGGGGTGAAATAGGAAAATATTTTGGGGAACTAGGCTTGGTAACTGGATATTGTGAGGGAGATTGAGGAGATAGAAATCATACAGCTAAGTGGGTCTCTGAAGGGTGATAGAACTGGCTCATTTAAGGAACAACTATGAGGAGATTCTTCTAAAAGAGGATATTAGTTGTCATCAAATAGCGAAGGTTAGGACAGGGGCACTATAGTTTCGAGTTATTTTACAGGGTGAGTAGTGGAAATCGTAAGTGAGTTTCATTAAGGAGATTGAGTTGAAGTTTGGAGAGAGTGTTAGTCACCCGAGCATGATCATCGAGGTGACTGGGTTATGGGGAACTTTATCAAAATGACAGACCAATGTAATTTTAGAAATTGGTTATTGGTAGTATTCCTAATGGTGAAACAATAACATTTTCTTGAATTGCAGAAGGATAATTAGATTTTCATTAAATTATGGTCAAAGGTCAATTGAGTTGTCCATGAAGTCAAAGTGGGACTATCTTTCCGGACGGAGGGAGTATTAGAGATGACGGGTGATCTTCAAGTTCTTTGTGGGTTGGGTAAAAAAACACTTATGAAGGGTATAACTTCTAGAAACAAAAAAAATCAAATCAAAATGTACATCCAACAATTATAACACACACTCCCTTCATCCTGAAAAGATAGTCGCATTTGACCTTTTATGTTCAACACAAGTACACTTTGACCAAACATTAATAGCAATGTAATCCTCGTAGTGAATTTTTAAAAAATTGTTATTGATAAATCACTAAATAATTTATCAATAACAATTTTTTTTTTTTAATAATAAGATGATTAGATTGACACTAATATTTGGTCAAAGTGCACTTGTGTTGACCATTAAAAGTCAAATGGGGCTATCTTTTGAAATGGAGGTAGTAGTAAACTTAACTAAGAATACTCTAGATTCTAGAATACTTCAGATTTCTGCATTAGTCGAGAAAAACTCGTCCTCGAGTTGTAGCTGTCCACCTTTGAATGTAGTAAGATGCTTGACATTTAACACATCAGAGGTACTGAGACGACTTGGTGATTGCAGTTGGTATGCAACCTTGATTGGGGACTTTCAAACTACCTGGGCCCAGGAAAAACTAAAACTGATACGACTTCTAAAAATAAAAACTCATCTGTAGAAATTAGAAAAACAAACATCCAAAATTAAAACACATACAAATGGGTGTTTATTTAAGTTTTTATTTACTGATAAATGTCAAAGGAGTTGGCCAGATGACTATTCACGTTTTTGCTTTACTCACAAGAGCAAGCATTTCCGTTGAACTCCAAGATTTTGAAGGGCACATTTCTCATTTTTTTACTTTTTCTTTAATTGCAAACTTTCTTTGAGACTCGTCTATTAATTCACTTCACTATGAAGATTTTATCAACCTAAGTTTTCTTCTAACAGGTAAAACATCAAAGGGCCAGTCACAAAAAGTTCAGCAGGCTGTATTACAGGTAACTACTTATACTCCTATTTCCTTGCTTATTCAAAGGGTTTCGTTAACATCCCCCCCCCCCATCCCGCAGAAATTCCGGGCTGGTGGATACAATGTTATTGTAGCAACATCGATTGGAGAAGAAGGCCTAGATATCATGGAAGTTGATCTTGTTATATGTTTTGATGCTAATGTCTCACATTTGAGAATGATCCAGCGCATGGGAAGGACTGGAAGGAAGAATGAAGGGATAGTGGATATCCTTTTCGTGTCTTGTTGATTTGTTCTGTGGGGATATTTATTGATACTCCCTCCGTCCCGGAAAGATATTCACATTTTGTTCTTGGTGGTCAACACAAGCAAACTTTGACCAACCTTTAATGTCAATCTAATTATTCTACTGAAAAAATAAAAATTATAGTTGATAAATCACTTAATCATTTATCAATATTGATTATTAGAATTTCATTGGGATGATTATATTGATATTGAAGGTTGGTCAAAGCTCACTAGTGTTGACCATCAAAAACCAATGGAACTTTCTTTTCGGGACGGAGGGAGTATGAAAATTCACTAACTACTTCCCATATTCAGTTCACATCATGCTTTAAACAATTATTAACCATCACAAAATTTCCTTAACAAGCTTACTTGTTTTAGCTTGTGAAGGCTTGGAGTTGAAAGGTTACTTGCAAAAGCAAGCAAGTAGCAAAAACATCAAAAAACATATGCAAAATGGAGGAAAAAGTAGCTTCCAATTTCATTCTAGTCCAAGGATGGTAAGAATTAGATTATTAATAGTTTCCAATTATATTTGGATGATATTACCATTATGTTAGTTCTTTGTGATTTTGTTACTGCAGGTTCCCCATGTTTTTAAACCTAAAGTTCAATATATCGAGTTTTCAATTGAACAATTTGTTCACCGTGGAAAGAAAGTAAAAGATGATGAGCCTATAAAAACAACAACGTTAAACACTAAACTTACTGATGCCGAGATTGATTTGGTTGCGAAATATTTCAATCCTTCAAGAGAGAACAAATGGAGACCATCCTTCATAGCCTTCCCTCAGTTCCAGGCTTATCCATCTAGAGTTCATGAAGTAGCTCATTCTGCCAGGACAGGGATACTAATTGATACAATGCAACAATTGCAAGAAATATCTTTTTCTTGCGACAGCATAGCTTTTAGTTTTGAGGTTTGCTCCTAAATTTAATCTTTATTCATATTTTACCGAGTTACTATAATTTTATGCTATCTATCCTTATGGTTCAGGGTGCAAAAACTTCTGAATGGTGTTTTGAGCAGTCTGGCAGCAGTCCTAAAGGTAATAATAACCAACAGCTTGAATTGCTTGAGCATATTAACATTTTGAGCCATTGTACTTTTCTTAAACCTCGGTTTTAGTAACCATGCATCTTTTTAACACTTTTAAACATTGTACTTTAAATACGCTCTCACTATCGGCAAAAATAGGGATATTTAGTGCATATCTTTAGCAATTTTAAATAATTTTCAATGGCCTCATTTCAGGTTTGCAGCTTTCTCGTGAACTACCAGAAGGGGAACTAATAAGACAAGAGCCAGAAACTAACAACATAATACATGCGGAAAAATCAAGAAGTAAGGCTCACAGCCTTCCAGATTGTGTAGCACAAAATCCTCCTGTCCATTCGTTCCTCTTTGGTTCAGATTTTGTATCAGTTGATTCGCTCGGAAGGGTTAAGGTTGTATCTGTTCCGGTACTCCCTTTGAACGATGTTTGTCACTCGAAGTGTTCAAGTCCAAGCAGTCCCTTGGTCTTCAACTGTTTTAAGGAAGATGATACCCATTTAAGAGCTTCACTTGGAGAAAGTGAAGGGATATGTATGAAAGTCAAAGCCGTTTCAATGTTCGAAACAAGATGCCTTGAAAGTCAAGATCTTCGGACACCTGTAACCAAGAGGAGTCTTTATATTCAAACTGGAAAAGATCAAACCGTTGAGACTTCTGATATTCTAGAAAGTAAAACTACTGCAGAATTACTGTTGGAAGATGAGTGCAACACTAATTTAAAAGATGTTGATCTTAGTCCTCGGTTAACTAATTATATTGAGTGTGGTGTTGTTCCAGAGTCGCCGATAGATAGTGGTTAGTTTTCCGATCCTCAGAATGTTAATCTTCTTATCTTTTGTAGTTTGAGTGTTGGGAATTTCAATGACACCTGAATTACTCCCTCCGTCCCAGAAAGATAGTCCCGTTTTGTCATTTACGGTCAACTCAATTGAATTTTGACCGTAACTTTATGAAAAATCCAATTATCCCTGTGCAATTCTAAAAATTGTTATTATTGTATTTGTAATGGTGATAATATAATAATTTTAGAATTGCACAAGAATAGTTGGGTTTTCATAATATTATGGTCAAAGTTCAATTGAGTTGACAATGAAAGTCAAAGTGAGACCATCTTTCCAGAGAGGAGGGAGTATTCTGTAGATGTCTTTGAACACTTCTAAGATGTTTTTGAAATTGTGCAGGGATACTAAGGAGTAAAGAAGATGAAGACTTAATGGTTACTGATCTTGATACATCCACCAAGTTGCATTCTGAGTCGATCACTAATTTATCAGTTCCAATAATCAATAACAAGGGGAGTAAAGTCAGTAATCCTAATGAAGGAGATGTTGTGCATTCATGGATTAAAGATAAATTACGATCTCCAGTTCTTGACTTAGTCAAATGCTCACCTAAAAGATGCATTTCGGATTCCAAACTGATTGATGGAATCCAAACTCCTCAACAGAATCTGTCAGATGGTAGTTGTAGCAAGGATTGGGCTTTGAGTTCGGGAGAAAAATCAGGAAGTGTTAAGCCGAAACAAAAGCTTAAAAGGTTGTTGAAGTATGGGGATATCAAACGAAGTCCTCATGCGATTGAAGAAAAGGTGGGCCCATCCAAAATTGAAGTGAGATCTGACGGAAAACCCAATATTTGTGCTGATAAGCATGGGAGAGGTAAACCATATTTTTGGTCAAAGTTCAATTGTCAATTACAATTTTTAGAATTTCACTAGGATGATTAGATGACATTTATATTTGGTCAAAGTTCAAGTCAAATGTAACTATCTGTCTGGGGCGGACGGAGTAATTCACTTGGAATGCAATTTTTGCAATGATCCATTTAGCTTTACTTTGCATTTGTTGTGTTCAGGTGATAGCAAGCAAGCAAACGGTGTGAGAGTGTTTATCGAGGAGGAAGCCGAGTAAGTCCACTTTAGCTTATAAAAGAAAAGCAGACGGACGAGTCAATAAGGAAAAATTTGCGTAAAAAATGAATTTTCTTTCATTGCTATAATTAGAATTTTACTTTGTCCTTGTGGAATAGTTAACAGGAGAATTCTATTTCAACAAACAAAAACATGGGATGAATAAATTTCCTTCCACATTGCTATTTGAATGTCAGAACATGATTATGACTTTTTAAATCTTATTGTCGTTCATATATTCTCAGGGTGTCTTTAGAAGTTCCAGTATCTGACGATGAGGAATACGATCAAGAGAACTCTTATGATGATAGTTTCATAGATGACAGGTTAGATTTCACTGTAACAAGTACTCGAGCTGAAACTACATCACCTGATATGATGGCAATTTACAGGTTTTCTTATAAACTTGGACTCTTTTCTCATGTTTTTGTGTTTGGCTTTATTGATACTTAGGGCTGTTATACGAACCGAGCTGGCTCGAGCTCGGCTCGGGAAAGCTCGAGCTCGAGTGAGCTCGAGGCGTTGCTCGAACCGATTGTCAAGCTCGTTTTTGTTATCGAGCCGACCGTGTTCGACTCGTTTAGCTCGTTAAAAGCTCGAGTTCGGCTCGATAAGCTCATTAAACTTGAATTTTTGTTTTCGAACGGCTCGAACTCGGCTCGATAAGATCAATTTTTTCTTAAAAAAAAAGCCTAAGCTCGAGCTCGGCTCGTTAAAACTCGAGTTCGATATCGACTCGAGTTGTTTGCGAACAGCTCGCGAGCTCGATTCGACTCGAGCTCGAACAAGCAAGTGGGCTCGAGCTCGATAAGTTTTAAACGAGCTCGACACCCCAAAGCTCGACTCGGCTCTTTTACAGCCTGATACTCATCTTTTCTTGGCCATATCGGTACATTTGTGGCATACTTTGATCGTTGCACGATAGATTATTGTAGCTGATTATAGAAGCTATCCCTCTGATGTTTCACAACCTGTTCATCACTGTTATACTCCCTCCGTCCCAGAAAATTAGTCCTATTTGACTTGTTGTGTTCAACATAAGTGTACTTTGACCACACATTAATGTCAATCTAATCATCTCATTAAAAATTCTAAAAGATGTTATTGACAAATCAACATTTTTAGAATTTCACTAGGATTGTTAGATTGACATTAATATTTGGTCAAAGGTCACTTATGTTGATCGCATAAAGTCAGATGAGACTAATTTTCCCGGAAGGAGGGAGTAACAAGTTCCAAGTATCTTCTTTTTGCAGGCGCTCTTTACTCAGCCAATCACCATTTGTGGGAAAGCCTGACTCTTCATCGGAACTTAGTTCTAGCTCTACTATTCCGACCACTGGGTTCCATGAAAGTGGGACCCTAAAACGCTCTCCTCATACTCCTCAGACTGACTTCAAATCAACCAATGAAAATCCATCCGTTGAATTGAACTCCAAGAAAATTTACTCAGAAGCTATGTCAATCACAGAAAACAGACTGTCAAGAGAAAACGCCAGCAAAACAGAGAGTCGAAAAAGAAAACTGGATTCAGTACAATGTGGGTCCCTTCCTATTCATAACTTAGAGCGGGAATTTTTCTCTTTGCCGGATCAAGTAAGCAAAAATGAAGGAACCAGTTTTACATTTGATGATGATGATTTTTATGAAGACATTGATCTTGATGCATTGGAGGAACAAGCTGTCAAACAACTGATTTCCAAATCAGAGAACAAAGTTACAAAACCAACCCCGGAGAATCTTATTGTTCCTCCAGGCTCCCCAACTTTTGATCTTGGAATCTGATTATGAAAATTTTGCAGAGCTGACAGAGGATTTGTTTCATCTAAGTTATCAACTGCAAATTGAGGTTCCTGGGGGGGGGGGGGGTCTTGTTGTATCTATTATCAGAAGCAACATTTAGTGTGTGTGTGTGTGTGTGTACACATATACATTTGCTTGTAATTATCAAATGGTGAGTGTTAAAAATGCTTGAATCAAGTGAAATAAAGCTATGTAAATACATTTTTATGGTGAAATCAATCTGTTTTTATCAAAATCGTGTTTTTCAAAACGCGTAAGTCCTCCTTGCTGGTGCTAATGTTACCAAGTGCCAATACATGAATACCCCGATCCGATTGCGTGATGCAAAGGAACTATAGGAAAACCTTTTGTATCGAATGGGAGCACTCGTTATGGACACAACTTATTATGAAAACCAAAACCAAAGATGAGGTGGGGAATATTTCTATTTCTATTGATTCAAAATCACTCAATTAACAATTTGACTTTCTACATGAAATTGTGGTCGTGTATGTGTGTATGTAGATGTTGGGATTGAGCTAAACTGGGAACTTGACGGGGAAAAAGATGTAGCGGAGGAGCAGGTGCGGGCTATGCGGCCACATGCAATGCTGGGAGCTATGTGATCTTATGGTGCGGCCGCATAGGCACGAAACTCAGTTTCTGGCTTATTTCAGAATTCCTTTTTGTCTAGGGTTTAGGTTTACTTCTTGAAACTAAATATAAACAATATTCCGCCCCAAAACTCTTGGCATCACCAAGTTATATTCTTATAGTGAAAATTTTAGCTTGGCGGTGCCCGCGGACGTAGTCAATCATATTGACGAACTGTTAACAATTCCTCATGTTTTTTTTTATTGCTTTATAGTCGTTCTTGTTTGGTTGGTTCTATTTGCATCTTGATGTCTGAAGGTATGAGGATTCATCGTTAATCCTCAACAACTGGTATCAGAGGTTTGACTTTGCGATAGATACTAGAGTTTAAGCAGCCAAGATGGGCGAAGAGAAATCAGCGGTGAAAAAGTTCGAAGGATCAAATTATGGATTCTGGAGGATAAATATAGAGTATATCTTAAACGGTAAGGATCTCTATAAACCTCTTAGTGGAGTTTAGCGTGAGAGCGATTACGTTTGATTATAATATTGTTATCTTCTTGCTTGAAATTTTAAGCAGTGTTACGACCCTTAGCGCGTCTTCAGGTAAGGAGAAATGGAAGAGTGAGGATGTTAAGGATTTACTTGTGGGTGAAGAAAACTGCAAGAAGAAGTTAGGCATCAGTTTAAGGGCGGCTGTGGCTATTAGTAGCATGGGAATAACTGACACGATCAGTAAGAGGAGGACTAGTCGACGGATGTGGCAGCTGATAATATCAAAGATTTATTGATTTTGAGTGTTAGCAGTGTGCAAGAATCATGAGTTCTAGATTTTGGAGCATCATTCCATTCATGAAGAAGCGCAGATGGAAAATTATACTTTAAGGGATTTTAGAAAGGTGTATCCAGCAGATGACGAGTCTTTGCAAATCAAGGGTAAGGGGGGAAGTCCGAATAATGGCATTGAACGGGTCGGTTTTGCAGTTTCATGAGGTCAGACACATTCCGGGTATTAAAAGATCTTATTATTAAGTGACAACTTCATGAGGTCAGACACATTCCGGGTATTAAAAGATCTTATTATTAAGTGACAGCTCGATGAAAAAGGTTATATAGTAACCTTTGGCTAGAACATGTTGGGTTTTGATACACCATGCGCAGCGGAATAATAACATGAAATCAAACACCCATGAGCCCGGATCCGTCCAAGTTGATTAAATTAAATGCAAGATGAAAGAATACTAACCCTTGAAGATCACATCCATGAACATGGAATTTAAGGTGCTAAAGCAAACACCCTCTATCGGTATCCAAACGTCGAACGGACTCAAGAACACCTTCTTGATGCGACTCCTAGATCTAAATGCTTGGTGAAGAAACGCTTTCTTTGTAGGAATTATTTTGCTTAATTGAATATTGTATTTTGATGATTCTAAATCTCAAAATAAATAATCTTCTCACTCTATGTTTTATTGTTTCTCAAACAATTGTTATTAATTTCTAAAATCAACCATTGAAGCTGTCAATCCCGGCTGCATTTATTTATATGAGGGTTTGACCTAATTCCATTTGGGCTCAGGATTCCTTGTCAGACAAGAAGACTGAACAATCTGGTCTGGGCCGGGATAGGTAGTCGTACGGCTCCATTGGAGCCGTACTCATCCTATAGAGCTGTACCAAACCAGTTTTTTTCAGTTCCCAGATTTTTAGCCTTTTCAATCCGTTCTGTTGTGTGTGACCCAATAGGATTATACTAAGTTGTCAGCGAGTCCAAACCATTCAGAAATCGTAAGTCATAAGTGGACTCTAGCAACCCATTATGACTACCCAAATAGTATAACTTTGAAAGTCCAAAGTTACCTTAATAGAACATATCATAATCCCTTTGTCGCTCGATATCATATTGGACATAAGTCATGGTCCTCGTCAACTTATGTTGTCCAATGTTTTCTCGATCTTGAGTAGATTGATATGAGCAAATTATATTGATCACATCAATTCATTTGGGCATGGCCATGCACTATCATCAATCTCACTCATCGAGTGGCCTAAGCAAATATCTCTCCGAAGAGGGACAAATCCCATCTTGACTTATCATTCTTCCCTACAAGAATCTGATCATGCCAATCGTAGCCTTTATAATTACCTGGTTAAGGGTAGCGTTTGAGTACGTCAAACATAATGTTCATCAAGTGGAAGACTATGATAATCTCAGGTCTCAGGATTCAAATGGTATGACTATTAGGAAATTTAATTATGATATTTGACCATGACATAAATCACATAACGGGTCGGCCTAGTACCTTGTTCTCCAACAAGTACCCATAAGTTTAATTTGCATTCAATGCACATAATCATCATATGATCATCCATTAAACTTATACTAGTTCTTCATAGACGTGTCCATGCCGGTTAACCGCCGGTTAGCCGGTTATAACCGCCGGTTAATTTTACCGGTAATCCCTAACCGTGGAGTAACCTTCTAACCGCCACATCCGGTTACGGTTATCCGGTTAACGGTTAAACCGGTTAAGCCGGTTTTGCCGGTTAACCCGGTTATGAGACTTTTTCAATTATTTATTTTTTTTATTTTAAAAAGAAATAGTTTTTTAGGATTTTGTTAGAAAACTGACTAAAAATCATTAAGAAACTAACTGAAAATGAAATAAAAACACCTATTTTGTTAGAAAACTAACTGAAATCGTTAAAAAACTGACTGAAATTGTTAAAAAAACTGACTGTAATTCTTAAAACTAACTCGAAAATGGTAAGAAACTGACGGTTAGTATAGACGGTTGAACCGGCGGTTAGCTTCCCGGTTATAACCGCCGGTTGACGGTCATCAAAATAGACTAACCTTAACCGAACCTTGAAAATACGGTTGACGGTTGAGACGGTTCACGGTTAACCGGTTAGCCGGGTTTGACCGGTTTTGACCGGTTAAAAAACCTCCGGTTAGCCGGTTCCGGTTAGATTTTGGACACGTCTAGTTCTTCATAAGTACTAGGGACGGAGATTATTATAATAAACATGTAAAAGTTATAATAATCAAGTTTGTTATCTCTATAACAATGAAATCATGATGTAACTTAAAGGCCTTCTCAAGGGCCTAGGGAATAATATATCCAACAATATACTATAAGGTTACAATGAAACCATGGTGTTTCCCGGGGCAATAAAAAAGGGACATTGTATACGACTAGCAATACCAAGGATAGCATTGCTCTGGGGGGGGGGTGTTTGTTGTGAAAGGAGTGATACTAATTTGTGACATTATCGATTGGGTGACAAAATTAAGAATGGGATGCGTGTACTTTGTTCAAGGGATGACAACCGGGCATAAAGACAATGGACATGGGGGTCAACGAAGAATGTATTTTTGGAAAGGAAGGGGGAAAAATATCTCAAACACATATAGGGATTTGAGGGAAATGAATTTAAAGTTGATCCATACAGATTTGTGGGGGCCAGAAGTGGTTACATCTCTGGTTGGTGCAACATATTACCCGACTTTTGTCACGGATCATCAATCTTTCTATCTTTCTTAATTTCATTAAACAAGTGGAAAGAAATCTGTTTTAGTTCACAATAACTGCTCTTTTGCGAATTTTATATCTACTTCTATGGATATCATAATCCAATCGCACCGTTTAGATTCTTCTACTATGAGTCGTGAATTTGTATAAAAAATATCGACCCGATCCAACGGTTATCGAAGCCGTAAACTCAATTTTTCCACATCTGTCATGAAAAAACTGTGTTGGAAATTTGCTTCTTTTCCATCATTTTTCTATCACTTTTCAATATTTTATCCCGTAGCCACCACGCCACGAGATTCTTGTAATCTGAAATCCTTTCTCAACAAATGAATTAATCTTAAGATTGTTGGATAGAATCTTACAAAAGAAAGGAAAACGATTACAATATAATTGAAATAACAATTACATAAATATGAAAGCATGAAAAAGAAACGATCGTATTTGATCTCTTGTATCCTAGTCGTGTGTGACACACGCTCATTAAAACTAATTCGTCCCTCTATCTACGAGTGCTTGAGCTCTTAACATACGGTAGTCTCCCAGGATAAAACGGACGAACCAGGTGCAACTCCCCACTTGAGCCTCCAGGCGAAATGAACCATGATTGGACTAGATCACCAAAAGAATGTTCAAGGAGGCCAAAGAAAGAAGCACAAAACAAGAAGAATGAAGTAAGAATTGCTAGAACAAGTGTTTCATTTTGTGTGTTTTTCACTTCTTTTTCTTTCAAAGCCTAGTAGGTTTCTTTTATAGCTCAAAACTCTCAAAAAGACGAATTCCCCAATTAATCCACATATTGATGATCAACTTAATTCAACAATTAAAATTGTCATCAATCTCTTTTGGAGTTTCATTTGCAAACAATAATGGATAATTAACTTTGGAAGTTACTCTTTAAAAAACATATTTTTTTAATAGAAAAAACAATTATAATAATATTTTATTGCCGATCTTTTTTACAAAAAGGTATAGAAAAAATGTTTAAAAAATTAAAGAGGTCCGTCCCTCTTTTCTTTTATATACTCAACAAAATTTTATTACTTTTATTCACTGAATTTGGCTAAAAATCCAGTCAAAACTCAACTTTTCTTGTCAACTTTCCGTTAGTAACGGTTAATTTTGACGATTTTCTAATGGTTTTGCTAACGGTCCGGTTCTGGTTCGGTCTAAGCGGTTTGCAATCGCCGGTTCGCAGTTTTCAGAGGGATGAACCGGAACCGGCCCGTGTTACAAACGGTTCCGGTTCACACGGTTCCAGATTTCGTCAAGGTTGAAGGCGGTTCTGGGCTTTTGGTTCCGGTCCGATTTGGCGGTTCCAATCCGGTTTCGGTTCGGTTTGGCCATCCCTACTCTACCCCACTTCTATATTTAATAATAAAAACATCCATTTCTTAATTTTTGAACTCAAAAAGTTTTTGACTCTTAAAATAGGACGGGAGGAGTATATTTGAATGACATGCGGTAGTAATGTAAGAAATACTCTCTCCGTCTCATAATAATATGCACAATTGTGAGTGTGCATTAAAATTAAAAAGAAATTAATAGTGAGTACTAATTGTTGTGAGTATGAAAAATGAGATTGGAGAGAGAAAGTAAGATAAAAAATATTAGTTGATAATTATTGTGAATATAACAAGTGAATTTCATTAAATAAAATAAATTCAGTTAAAGAACATACTCACATTTAAAAGGAAAATAATTTGTAAAAAGTTGTTAGTATTAATTTCCAACACGGGATGGGAAGTACTCCCTCTGTCCCGATTTAAGTTTTTTTTTTTTTTTTTTTTTTAGTTTGTTATAATTTAAGGTTCTTACTTTACTTTATTACCTAAAATAGAAAATATGAGACCCACTTGTCATTCTAACAACAAAAACTCCCTACCCACTTTCTCTCTCTTACTTTACTTTTTGCAAGTGTTCTAATAGCGCTAGGCGTTCATGAAGCGCCTAAGTCCTGCCTAAGATATTATAACTATTTTTAATTCTCGGCCCCGCTTAAGTCCGTTTAGACCTCGCCTTGCGCGTCGCCTAGCGACCGCCTAACGCTTTATAAAACTTTATTTTTTATAATCACAATATTTATTTTTTCTTAATCATTGTGCATAGTTAAAGTAGGAACTTGTAGCAGTTAGTTGGACGGAAGGAAGGAAAGTGTTTCTTTCTATCGGGGAAAATATAGAAATATGCCCTTGTACTTAAATCAAGGATGCAGATATGCCCTTATACAAGTTAATTGCCATATTAGCCCCCGTACTTAAAAAAAATGAGTGGATATTAGGACACCGTCATCTTTCCGTCCAAATCTTAACGGAATTGCTGACTGGGCATCCTAGTTGGAATGTAAAATTGACTATGTGGAAAAGAAATTTCCCAAGTTGAATTTGATGAGTATGATGGACTCAAAACTACGTCGTATTGATAGATAAAGTCAATGTTCGTTAAATAGTTAACAAATATGTTAAATAATTGATGAAATGTCAGTTTTTTAACTACTTTAGTTAGCAAGTCAGTTAAAACCTCCCAAATCTTCTTTAGTCATCCTCACCAACTATCATATCCTACAAAAACACCACTGTCACCCACCATCATCCACCACCACCACCATTAAAATCAACCACCATCAATTATCAAACACATCCCCAACCAACCACCGTCAACACACGCCCACCACTGTCTAACCATCACCTTGCCACCATCTAAAAACCATCGGTCACCACCATCTCAAATCACCTGGCACCAACCAACAATTGCCCTTTTGAAACCAGATTTGAGTTTTAAATCGCTACACACACACACGGCAAACATTCAAACCCATTATCAGATTAATAGGACTGAAAATTCCTCCCCAGATCTAATTAATAGATTCGAAAATAAAAATAAAACTCCACAAAATTAATAAAATTAACGCAAAAACAACAAATCAGACATAAAATCGAAGGCACGCACACATTTGGATTTTAAAATCAACGGAGGGGATCGACAGTGTTGTTGTTGTTGGAGGGGGAGAGAATGGAGTTTGGCGGCCAAGGTGAGGGAGAGGAAAGTAAAGAGGGAGGGGGCATCTGCACTAGGGAAGTGACGATGTCGATGTTGTTGGATGACGATGTTGACAGGGGTGGATCGGTGGGGTGGCGCAGAGGTGGAGGTTTGAAGAAATTGGGCGGCGCAAACGAACGGAAGACGAAGGGGAACTGGGGTTGGATGGAGGCGTGGAACTGGTCTTCAGATTAGGGTTGGGTTTGTTATAGGGATGATTTTAATTTTAACCCCTTTTACCTTCTAAAATATTTCACATTCTATGAGGGGTGTAATTCTAAATAAGTATTTTAACTTTATATTATTGTTAAGTGCCAAAACGACGTAGTTTTGAGTCCATCGTACTAAACAAATTCCATCTAGGCAATTTTTTTTTCCACGCAATATATATCACATGCCAAATAAGTAGCTTAGTCAGCAATTCCGTTAAGATTTGGACGGAAAGATGACGGCGTCCTAATATCCACTCATTTTTCTTAAGTACGGAGGTTAATATGGCAATTAACTTGTATAAGGGTATATCTGCATCCTTGATCTAAGTACAGGAGCATATTTCTATATTTTTCCCTTTCTATTGTGTGTGTCGGTGTGTATATGTGGAGGTAAGTGGCACGCTCTTCAATGTCCACCTCCCTTCGGCTCCAACTAAATCCCAATTCTTTTTTTGTTTATTTACTCTGATATGAAGAATTACATTCCTTTGGGACCACCGCCCAACTTGCGCCAGCGCCTTGGCCGTACTGTTTTTACTTTTTCTTTCTTTGACGCCAATTTGGCAACTACCATACCAGCACTAACTGACCCGACCCCATCAACCTACATTTTTCCTGTGTCTACATCCGTCAATAATTCAATACTCCCTCCGGACACAAATATACCTAAAAAAAATATTAAGTTTTTAATTTAAATATAAGCAAAAAGTTGGATTTCAACACAAAACACATTAAATGTAACTTTATTTAATATTCTCTTATCAAAAATACCCCTAATTAATTACTCATTTTCAATTTTTTTTTTTTTTTTTTTTTTTTTAAAGAGGATCGATAGTGGTTCCCCACTTATCCCTTTATAATAATGATGTCCTAGGAGGCATGGGAAGGGATCGAACCCGAGACCTCACACATTGTGAAGTTTGGCTCTACCACTGAGCCACTCCTTATGGACACTCATTTTCAAATACAAGTATACATTTATTACACATTTAATATGAGGATATATTAGTAATTTTAATATATTATCATTATAAAATCAAGACAATTAACTAAATTTAACTATTTTTTAAATAAGTGTGATTTTAGTTACTTTTGCTTATATTTGTGACCGGAGGCAGTGACGAAGCCAGGATTTTTCGAAAAGGGGTCAAGGTTGCTTTGGGATAAGTATTATTGTTGAGGTTTACAAATTTAGTATACAAGGAGGTCGAATAGTGCATTTCTTCTCAAATTTAAGGGGGTCAAAATGAATAAATTCATCATTTTTTTTCTTCAGTAAATGTCATTTTCTAAAATTTTGAAGATACTAAAATTGACACATTTCAAAATTCAAGGGGGTCGACCCCCTTCCCTTTGCCCTAGCCTCGCCACTGACCCGGGGGAGTACCTAGTAAGTAGTAATGGTAGCTCATACTTTAATTTTTTTTTGAAAGTTTGTTCCATTTTAAATTTTATATTTAATTAAATGAATATTGATTATTTTAATATTAATTTATTTTTTCTAGTAAAATTTTAAAAATTTTAATTGACAAATCCTTAAGTGATTTGTCAACAACATTTTTTTTAAAATTTCATTGTGCTCATTAGATTGACACCAATGCTCGGTCAAAGTTCATTTATGTTGAGCATAAATAGTCAAAATTGGACAATCTTTCCGGAACAGAGGAAGTAATTTTTTGTTTTTAAAATTTTAACTATTACTCCCTTTGTCCCTAAATGTATGTCCAATTGAGGGACATCAAAAAATCTCTACGTACATACAATTTAGTTGCAAAGATTTGTATATAAGTATTTAATCTTCTTTGCAAATATTTAGTTTTGAAAATTTAAAGAGACTGACGAATTTTTTTTTTGGTAAAAAACCTTTAGGGACAAAAATTTCTTGAAAATGGATTTTTATTTAAGGACAAATGTAATAGTAATTAATAATTTCTATTTAATAATATTTTAATAATTAGATTACAGAAAATATTATACAAATGACTAAAAACTTAGTTTTTGTGAGCCTATTATTATGTTATGCCTATTGTTTACTGTCTCATGTTATCTGCATTTCAGAATAAATTTTGAATTTGCTTTTGAGATTGAGAAAACATATTCCCTCGATCTCGAATAATATTCTCTCAATCTCTGAGGTATATAGTATTTTCTCCGTCTAACAATAATGTGCACAAATTTTCCATTTAGACGTCCCATTGATGGATCCGGAACCGCTCCACCGAGTTAGCTCCACCCATCCACCCAACGGCTCCGATCATGGCCACATACACACACTCATCATCTGTGCGGCTATGATGATTTTAATTTTTTTGTGGGTGTAGCTAAAATGAGGTGGTTCCAATTGGAACCATTGGGTGGAGCTAACTCATGGGTGCAGCGGTTCGAAATCCCCCATTGATAAGTTATACTTTTCTAAAATAAGAATTTCATATATTTTTTTATTCAATGGGGTTCACTTGTCATGCTCACCACAATTCTCTATTATTATTCCCCATTGATAAGTTATATTAGTTAACTATAATTAAAATATTTTTTTGAGAAATAGTATTGGTTCCCCGTGCAAAGCACGGGTTACCCGCTAGTGCTATCAGTGTTAATAATAATAATAATAAACTAGCATCGACGTTGCCGGTGTGGGTGGTAAAGTGTGTCAATGTAGGTTTAGTTGATTGCAAATACAAGAGTTTTTTTAGTGTTGGTGTGTCATATATTCAAAAAGTGTCAATGTACTACTCCCTCCGTCCCAATTTAAAGTTCTTAGTTTGACTTTGTACGTAGATTAAGAAAAAATAAATGTTGTGAGTATGAAAACTAAAGGGGGAGGGAGAAAGTGAGTAGAGAATTTTTATTGTGAGAATGACAAGTGGGTCTCACTTTCCATTTTAGGTAATAAAGCAATATAAGAACTTTAAATTGAAACAAACTAAAAAGGAAACTAAGAACTTTAAAGCATGACAGAGGAGAGGGATATGTTTTAAAGAGTGTCAGTGTAGAAAGATGAAAGAGTGTTAATGGTTTCATTAAAAGAGTAGTAGTATTAAATTTGGTTATTTACAAAATGTAACTGTTCTTTAAAATATTTTTTGTTTATTTGTAAGAATGTCGCCCCACATTTTAAAATGAGTTACGATATATCAGAAATGCTATTACCTCAATCTTAAAATAAATGTCAAAAATTGTTTTTGATTCAAACATTTAGATATTTATTTTAAAACAGAAGGACTTTAATGCATTTTAAAGTAATTTTTTTATAAAAATTCCGATGCGTAAAAACTAAAATTTTAAATGCTAGAAAAATTTGTATTTTTCAAGATTTTTACGTTAACAAGTACTCCCTCCCCAGTCTCATTTTAAGCTTCAACATTTTTTTTAATGAGTGTCTCATTTTAAGCTTTAAAATCTCAAATAAGATTTTGTTTTTTAATACTTCTTTGTTTAATGGGTTTTTTCTCCCTTACTTACTTTTTATTAGGGGTGAGCAATTTTTTTTTGGAACCGGACCATACTAGTAAAGACCAGACCAGTACGTATGGTTTGGTTCCGGTTCCAAAATATTATAGTACTAATATATTGGTTCGGTCCTAGTTCTTAGTGAAATTAATTCTGGTTAGAACTGGACCAGACCAGCTGATCACATATAATACATTTTTATTTTATACTCCCTCCGTCCCACCCGAAATAGGATTTTGGTAAACTTGACTTTACTTTGATCAAGTCTTTCTGAGAAAATATAATAATCCAAATAAAAATTTAAAAATTGTTATTGTATCACAATTAATAATACTCTAAATAACAATTTTTAAATTTATATTACGATAATTATTTCTTATTTAAATTACATGGTCAAAGTATAAAAAAAGCTACGAAAATCCTATTTCGGGCGGGACAGAGGGAGTATGTATTATCGTATAGTAAATAAAATTATATACATACTTTTGTATTATAATTTTTTAATGGCCCATTTAAATTGTTTTAAAAAAAGACCCATGTAACTATTTGTAAGATGATCAATATATGTTTCTCTTTGTTTGTTAATCAATAGCCGTAAAATTTAGTACTATGGTGATTATATTTTGTGAATGGAGACCTTTGGTCGTATAATTTGACGGTACTTCAGTTTTTTGGCGGGTTTTATGAAGATTTATAATTAATATTAAATTTATATTTATGTTTGATCTTGTCAATGCTGTGAGTTAAGAATGTTTGAAAAGAAATAGACTTCAAATGAGTAATAAATTGTAGGATCAGACCAGACCAGTAGAACCATAAACAGTGTGTTGGTTCTTATAAGTATTGGTTTGGTTCCGATTTTAATTTTTTTTTGAGAACCAGAGTATTGGTTCCGGTTCGGTGATATTTTGTCAAAAAATAGATCAGACCGGACTATGATCACCCCTAATTTTTGTAGTCACAAGTCACAACACATTACTTTATTTTTTATATTTTATAATAAAAATATATTTTTTGAAGTGTCGTGTTTAAAATTTTTGTCAACAAAACACGTGGGGGCGTTGTAGAAATTGGACAAGTGCCGGACTCATTATAAATGCCCCCGGAATAGATGGGGACAGACTCCCCAATCTATTCGATCAGCCAAAGTAAAATTGAGAGAGTTTATCGGAAAATCTAAATCTCAAATCTACCGGAATTAATGGCGCTCCGAACGGCGACAACCAAGAGTAAAACCCTCGGCGTTATAAACGGAGCTCGAAGCATGTCTTCGTGGTGGAAAAACGTGGAGCCAGCTCCTAAAGATCCCATTCTCGGCGTCACCGAAGCTTTCCTCGCCGATCCTTCCCCAGATAAGCTCAATGTCGGAGTTGTACGTCTCTCTCTCTCCCTTTTCTTTTTCCATTTTCTAATATGAGAAGTGAAAGTAGCTAGTATTTTTTAAGTTGGTCATGCAAATGGGATGAAATGATTTTTTTCACTGTAGTGATTTTTGTTTTTTTCATTTGTTTACTTGATTTTCTATTTGTTGATTTCGTGTGTTGGTTTTGAGTTTGAAACATTTTTTTAATTGAAGAGAAAAAGACCCCCTTTTTTTTAATCCAGGAAAAAAAGAGAGGATGAAATGATTTGTTTTCCATTTGCTAATTAAGGAAAATAAAATGAAATAGCTCTTTATGAGTTGGTCATGGAATTCGGATGAAATGATTATTTATTGCAGTGTATTTATTTATGAATAATTCTAAGGGCACAAAAAATTCACAAAATCTTGCTCACAAAATTCCTAGGTGTAATGATTTTATTGGTGTTTTTAAGTAGAGTGTGGCGGGTCCATTATCGATTCAACCGATAAAATATCACCACCTCATTTTGTGCCTCTGGCATTGCCCTTTATTTATTGATTGATTTTGGGTTTATGTGGTTTTACTGATTTGTTTGGTTTTTGGGGGTGGTGAAGGGAGCATACAGGGATGATAATGGAAAGCCTGTGGTTCTTGATTGTGTCCGGGAAGCTGAACGGAGGATTGCCAGAAATATGAACATGTATGTAAATACTTGTTTCCCTTTCTTCAAATTTTTTATTGCTACTTGTTTGATTTTATTATTATTATTATTTTATTTTTTTTGTATTTTTTTGCTACTGTGTACACGGGTCATTCCTTCGAGTCCTGAGCTAAAGGACTATGTACCAATGTGACAGAAAAGTTTGGGCCTTGTTTGCCTTTGCTGTTCATTTCTAGGGTTGTCAATATTTTCCTAGTTTTTACTTTAGCAAGTCTTATACAAAAATAAGTTTTTCCATATACTAAATAAGGGGTCTTTAGTGGCTTTACTAATTTTAACTAGCTGAGTTATTTTACCTGACAAACGGGCAATTTTAAAGTCACTAAATTGGATTTCTATTGTCAAAGAAAAAAAAATGGGTTTTTCATAGTTTACAAAAAAAAATATACAAGGTTTTGTATTTTACTTCCTTCTTTGAGCCCGTCTTCCTTTTTTTTTTTTTTTTTTTTTTAAATAAAGAAAAATCATGAAATCCAATCAGGCTGAATGATCCCGTCCATGTTTATATATTTTGGCTACTATTATTGGATTAATACGTTTGGTATATCTCAAATATGTAGATAAAATTGATAGGTCAAACTTTTAAAGAAGTTATACATGTTTGTACAGTCTTGAAATTGCGCAAAAGTTAAAATGTTACTCCCTCCGTCTCAAAATAGATGTCGTTTTGGAGTGTTTCACACATTAAGAAATGACATTATTGCATGTGAAGAAGTCCAAAATACCCCTAAAGTAAATCAACTACCTAGGTAATTTAATGGTTAGGTATGAGATGGTCCACTATCATTATTAAGGGTATAATTGGTATAGAACCACAAAAAACTTTGAAAATAGTGAAACGACAAGTATTTTGAGACAAAAATTAACTCACAAAACGACATCTATTTTGAGACGGAGGGAGTATTTTTGAGAGTGATATTATTTTTATTGAGACAAACCGAAAAGGAATGATAAACTTTCTTTGTGATGGAGGGAGTAGTTGATTTTGGTTATGAAATGCATGCTATGGCACCTTAATTTTCAACTACTCCCTCCGTCCCACCCGAATTAGGATTTTTGGGTTGGGCACGGGGATTAAGGAAAAAGTGCTAGTGGAGTAGGTGTTGTGTGTATGAAAAGTGAAGTAGGAGAGAGAAAGTGAGGTAGAGAATAATGAGTGAAAAGTTGTAAGTGTGAATGTGGGTCCCATTAAATAATACACTTCCATTTTTGGGTTGTCCTAATTCGAATGGGGCACCCAAAATGGAAATTTGTCCTAATTCGAGTGTTGCATTTGACTTATCAATTGTGGCAGATCCATTTTTTTTTTTTCAGCGGAAGCCAAAATTGGTTTCACATTGTGATATTATTTAATACATTTGCAGTGATACATAGTATTTTATGCATATATAAAGTAAAAGAATACCATACAATGTGAATATTAGAATATAATCCTTGAAAAATCTATTATACTTAAAATATATTTATGTGTGAAAATGTGATATGGCTTAGACAAGTGAGAAAAACTTACGGTGTTGTCCCAAGTGTTGGCAATTCCAATAAAAACACTTTGACGACAATCAAACAAACAAGAATATCATTTTAAAAGAGTTTTTGCAGCGGATAAGTAAAGAACACAAGAGAGAGTATATTATTTTCAAGTTATATAAATATAACTTGAGGGTGCCCGAAGGCGAAGGCCTTTCAATAAGATTTTACTTCAAATTACATGTGCAAAAGTTTTTGCAGCTGACTAATCTTTCTCATTATCACGAAGTGAAGCATAATTCGAGCCATCAAAAATAGGAAGTCTCTCGAGTGATGAATTAGCAAGATCTAAAGCCATGACAATTGGACCGCACACTCAGTGTATCAAGTGTCCCGCTCTGATACCAATTGAAAATGTGATATGGCTTAGACAAGTGAGAAAAACTCAGAGTGTTGTCCCAAGTGTTAGCAATACTCACGACAATACTCCGGAATGTGTTCACTCTTTGTGGAGATCTTTGCTTGTTGATTGTGTGTTTTGTTGTTGTAAGATCTTTGCACTTATATAGGCTGGGAAACGTGGTGGCTACTCCAATTGGCCAGTAAATCCGCCACGTGTGGATGTTGGAACCACTTCCTCTAGTTGAGCTCCACTCTTGCTATTCTAGGCGGACCTAGTCTTCTCCAGCTTCTCTTCTTGTACTCTACCGCTTGTTGGCCTTGTACACCCTATCTTCTCAGATCTCTTGTAGAGATAAACTTCTAATAAACTTTCTTGATCTCCACTCTTATGCATAAATCCGTATTTATGCATAAGTCTTTTATTCTTCCACTTCCCACGTTTTTAGCTCCACTTCTATCATTCTTTTGGACGTGTTAAACACACTAACAACAACACTAAAATGAAAACAATTAGCATTAGTAACAATTAGTTTTGTGAGTAATAATGTAGCAATTATATTACTATTTTACTCGACAACACGAGAGACAATACAAGCGTCGACACAAGTGTCAGCACTCACAATGTGAATTTCATAAAATAAAAGAAACAATTTGTGATAATGAATTATATAGTTAGTATTCCTCCTGCCTCCTGGCTTGAGAAAAGTTTGAATTAATGAATAAATAGTAATTTATTTTGCTTAAAAATATATTTATGTGAACTTCATTCAACATAAAGAAACAATTTGTGCTAATGAATAAATTGTTAGTATTAAGAAAAGTTGGAATTAGAAATGGTCGGATCATATTGTAGTGAGTGGAAAAAGTTGGAAGAAAGATTAAAGAGGATGGAAAAATAATTATGAGTAGTAGTATTATTAAAGTTGTGAATTACTGGATAAATAGTTCTAAAGGAAATTAGAATTAATGGAAAAATATGTAGAAGAACATAAGAGTTAATGGAAAAAATAGAAAGGATATTCGCTTTGATAGGATTTACAAGTACCTTACTTGACAAACGTCACATAAATGTTTAGGCATCTAGGAGAAGTAGCTAAATGCTCACGAGTACCTAACGTTGTTGGGTTTCTTGGAATGAAAGTGTTTAAGATGAATAGGTCGTGACGAGAATGATCCCTCTCTAACCTTCAAGGTTGTGTTCATGAAGAGTAAAGCATATAGAACTTGCTAAGAAGTCCGTTACGCTACAAACGATCAAAACATTCAGTTGCACATAATCTCATAAAGATTGCAAGTAGTGATTCAAGGAAACAAGTGATAATAACAACACTTTTGGTGTATAATTGAGTGACGAAAGAGAATATAAATGAGGCTTCATGAAAATTTTAAAGACAGATAAAACAACCCTCAAGAGAGTATAAAGGAGGCTTCATGGAAATTTCGTAACATAGTTGTTTAACTAGTGGACATGACATTAAATTACAGCTACCTGCAATATTTTTGCAGTTTCTCTTATTGTTACTGAAGCAACCGTACAACATTTTGTAGGGAGTATCTTCCCATGGGAGGAAGCGGTAAGATGGTTGATGAAACCTTGAAGCTGGCCTATGGGGAGGACTCAGACTTGATTAAAGATAAACGAATTGCAGCAGTACAAGCTCTCTCTGGGACTGGTGCATGTCGTCTCTTTGCAGATTTCCAGAAACGATTTTGCCCTGATTCACAAATTTACATTCCAGTTCCTACCTGGTCGAAGTTAGTATCATGAAACTTACTTTCCTAGATTTAATTGATTTTTCATTTCTCATACTCTGCATATATCGACATACTGCTTTTGATTATATCATGGGTTTTGGTTTTAGAATTGCGTTTTAATTTGAAATTTGCAGTCACCATAACATCTGGAGAGATGCCCAAGTGCCTCAAAGGACATTTCATTATTATCACCCAGAAACTAAAGGGCTGGACTTTGCCTCCCTAATGGACGATGTTAAGGTATCAAAAATACATCAGAAGCCGGAAACTTAGGGATAAAGATGCTAGATTTTCTTGTAAGATCGTAATGTTGATTTGTTGTTTGCTGCCTATTACACAGAATGCACCAAATGGATCGTTCTTTTTGCTTCATGCATGTGCTCATAATCCTACCGGAGTAGATCCGACTGAAGAACAATGGAGAGAGATATCCTATCAGTTTAAGGTCGGGAAATCTGAATTTGCATGTAAATATTTCTCATTTACCTGCTTTATATTGGTACTTGATTCTTTGTGTTGCCAATTTCAGGTAAAAGGGCATTTTGCTTTCTTTGACATGGCATATCAAGGTTTTGCAAGTGGTGATCCAGAGAGAGATGCGAAGTCTATAAGAATCTTTCTTGAGGATGGTCATCTGATTGGTTGTGCTCAATCTTATGCCAAGAATATGGGTCTTTATGGCCAGCGAGTTGGATGCCTTAGGTAATTCTCTATTATATTTATATTGCTGTCTTAATTTGGAGCTGTTTTCCTTCATTTCGGTTTTATTTTGACAAGATATGTCCAAATGCACAATCCCCATTGTTTTGCTGTGTTCTAGCACGTTATAGAAAAGACTGTCTGAGTCTGAATTATGCCCCTATCTCTTAAATCAGTAGTGTAAAATATGTTTGTACATAGACTAGACATGCATAAATTATGCTAGAGACCATAGGCAGAACTATCTGCAGTCTGCAGATTCATCATGACCCTTAAATAGCCAAAGTTCCTACCATGGGGATGTTAGATCATTATGCTGTACATCTACAACTTCATTTTATTCACCAATTATTATAACAATGGAACAATTGTTCTCCTATCAACGCTCCTGGCTCTGTTCACCTATCAACAATTGTACCGATTTAGTGGATGGTAATGGTGTCCTCAAAGTTGTAATGGGTCCATCGTTCTGATCTGTTTGAGAAGTAAACTAAATGTGAGAAGCAGCTGTTATAACATTCTTACTAATGCCCGTCTACTAATCCATACAATACTTTTCCTTAACATACAGATGTTCCCATTTTCCATATTGTTTGTCGCCGAAAGAAAGTCTCCTTCCTAAATTTGAGTGATTAGAATATGTAAACTACCAACACTGTCCTTGTGGTAAAAACAATGAAACAAACCAATGCCACCATCAGATTTCCCGCCACCAAAAATTTGTGGTCACCTTAAATTTTTCGATGACTGGAAATTGCCGATGACCTTTAAATACCCTGAGACAATACCTAATAAAAAACGTAATTTTGTTTTGCTTCTCTACAGTAGTGTACATCTTCTTTCTTCTCTTGAGACAAGTTAACATGGTATCAGAGCCCGTAGAGTGATACCGAGCAATTAGAGCAGTCTCAAACAAAAAATAACCTATATCGATGTTAGCCCTATGAGCTAACTAATGTCGGTTCGATTAAGCTTAGACCTTCAAAGCTTTGATGCATGATTGAGTGAGAATGATGAAGTTAATGTGGATGAGACAAAGGTTTTGATCGTGTGGCTTAGCTAACCCATGAGTAGTGGTGGCCAGCAGAACCATCTCCAGTATCCAACGCACGCGATGGCAGGGGGTTATCGAGGAATGTTAAAATAAGATGGCAGAAATGTAAATTGTAAGCTTGATTTATGAATAAGGACTCCTAAATAAGACTTCCTAGAATGGAATGATTAGGGAATATTAAAAATATAATGGCAGAAATGTAATCTTTTTTTTTTTTTTATTATATTTTTTTTATGTGAGGGAATGAAATGTTCTATTGTTAAATGTCTACACATGTAGCTTGTTTGGAAGCTTTTCCATTCTTTGTTTAGGAATGCGTGAGATTTCATGTTCTTTTCTTATTGGGTGCAGTGTGGTATGTGAAGATGAAAAACAAGCTGTTGCCGTGAAAAGCCAGTTGCAGCAGCTTGGAAGACCCATGTATAGTAATCCACCTGTACATGGTGCACTTATTGTTACAACCATCCTTGGTGATCCCGACTTGAAGAAATTGTGGCTCAAGGAAGTTAAGGTAATTCCTTATTTGGTGGGTTCTTTTCTTAATTTAGTTTTTATTGTTTGGGCTGAAAACATTATGTTTGCATAGCTGCACGGATTAAAAAAAATGTGCGATCACCAACCACTTGAACATGCTGACTCTGCATTGTATCTGAAGATATATATCTCGACTTAGTTATATATTTTCTGAATTTCAAAATTTTAGGAGAATTTTTTTAAGATAAAGTCTCTACATATTTAAGGCGTTTATCAATCTATCTCTGTTGTTGAAGAATAAACAAGATCTTTCTTCTATCATGTGATTAGTTACTAAAGAAATGATTAAGCTATTCAAGATAAACTAAAAGAAAAAGATATTTAAGATAATTTTCTATTTACCAAATGCTCCCTCGGTTCCTATCTTAGATTCGCATTTAAAAGTCAAAATAGTTAAGCTTAATGTAACAAGGATAGGCCTTGGATAGTCATTAGCTTGGAGCAGAACTAGCTCTAATGGGACTAATAATGTTGCTTTCTTATGATTACACCTGAAAGTTTATACTCCCTCTGCCCCGGAATAAATGTCGGACTTTCCATTTTGGTACTTCCCAAATAAATGTTGCATTTCTATAAATATTTCATAAAGTTTTGGCATCTTCCTAAATTGGCCTTTGTTAAAACAAGATGCTACACACGTTATGCCCTTTCTTAAAACAAGCTGGAAAGAATGGGCCAGTTTAGGCAAACATCGAAAAGAGCTTAAAAATATTGACTTGTCAACTTTGACATTTATTCTGGGACGGAGGGAGTGTTGCGCAAATGCTTCAAATGTGGATTTGTCAACTATGACATTTATTCCGGGACAGAGGGAGTACTACACAAATACTTCACCATTTAATGACTGTCTTCTTCTTTCTAGGTAATGGCTGACCGTATTATTGGAATGCGAACCGCCTTACGGGAAAACATCGAGAAACTTGGGTCCCCCTTACCATGGAAACACGTAACGGAGCAGGTAATGCAATTCAGTGCAAAGCTAACTCATTCAACCTTTACCTTGCTTAATGTTCATTTACTTTTCCCTATGGTACTGGTTTTTTTATCTACTAGTTTTACATGGTGTGGAAGCAGATTGGCATGTTCTGCTACAGTGGGATGACGCCTGAACAAGTTGATCGCTTGACAAATGAATTCCATATTTATATGACCCGAAATGGTCGAATCAGGTAAACTTTTCAGTTTGGTTCAACTATTTCTTTTGACTCGAGTTTCAGTTCTCTTACATCCTCAGTCGCAAAAAGGTTATATGTTAATGTCAGCCTGACAAATTTTCAAAAAGATAAAATAAATAAGATAAAAAATGGTTGCTCCCAGCTTCAAGACAGTTTCCACTAATTTCTTTGACAATTTTGAAACAGTATTTTTTAAATATTTATTTTATAAATTCACTCTTACCATTGACTACTTTATGTTCCACTAAGACTCGAAAAGTACTCCATCTGTCCCCAGAAAGATAAGCCCACTTTTTGTTTGTTTGTTTGTCTTTTTTTTTTTTTTTTTTTTTTTTTGAGCAACAATTAATTTTTTATTGATTATCCTAATGAAAATCTAAAAGTTGTTATTGATAGCATTTTCTTTATTGGTATTTATTGGATATATATTTTTATACAGTATGGCAGGAGTTACTACCGGCAATGTTGAATATTTGGCCAAAGCTATCCATGAAGTCACAAAGGAGGCTGCTTGAAGAGTCGGATTAATTGGTTAAAGAAAAAAATAAATAAAAATAAACAGATCAATTTCAGTAAATAATTGCTTGAAACTGTGACGGCGGAGAAAGATTAGCGTGACATACTATATAATTCTTGAGAGTTTGGTTTCAAATTTTGTTCTGTTCAATCAGATAATAATTTTTCTTCTTTGGGTTCAAAGAAAACTATAGTAAAAATAAATTGACAGTGGAGGTACCTCTTAATAAAATAAATTAACAATGTTTAGGATGACCAGTTTCTGTATTTGATTTGATTTGATTATTGAAATTTTTAAGGACATTAAATTGTGCAAGTATAATAATTGAATTTATTTGGGCCTAACTAAGGTGATTAAAGTTAAATTGGGTACAAGCCATATTTTATAAGTATGTGATTTATTATTTATGTGTACATATTTGGGAGGTTTTGAAGTTAAGTTGATTTGTAATGAGTGGGTTAATTCAGAATATGCCAAAATACATTTATCCCCCTAAAGTATTCAGGGAATTCCACTTTGCACCCCAAACCGAACTTTGTTCCAGAGTAGTACATTAATTTGCTTTTCATCTCACTTTGACCCCTAGCACCTAAAGGAGTTAGAAATCTAATGAGAATTAGTCATACGTGCATGTCACATGAGGGGGGTGTTGATCTTTTTTTTTTTTGAAATGAGAAGGATAAAAATGTCAATTTGCTATTATGGTGGCAATCGTTTTCTCCACCCAACCCCACTAGTCAATAACCACCACCACCACTATTTTCCCCAATATCCGGCAACCACCGCCACCCATTTCCGACAACCACCACCACCCGATTCTGGCCGCCATCACCCAATTCCAGTCGCCACTACCTGATTCCAGCCATAACGCTATCAATTTCTTATTGAAGGTACAATCAATCTCTCTACCCAATCCACCAGTCATCAAACCCAAGACCAAAATAAACTAAATTGAACACCAATTTCATATCCTCCAAACAAAAATGAAAGGCCAAGTTATTAATAATCAAGCACGGTGTATCTATAGGCTTTACAAGACAACCTCAACGGGAGTAGCAGAAAAAATAAAAACCCAAATTTGAGTTTTCATTAAACACCCCCCCCCCCCCCCCCCCCCCCCCCCCCCCCAAACCTTGGATTTGAGATAAGAGGGCAAAAAGGAGAGGATTATTGGGATTGAGGGATGGGGGATAAACATACTTTGGCCTTCAGAATAAGTGTAGAGTTTTTTTTACGTTATTACGGAGGAACTTTAAGTTGATTTTGCTAGTTTAATAAAATTATAATGTTTGTTTTTGCTATACCATTATAAATATTATTAATAACAATTTTTTCTTGTCATTAGAATAATTGAATTAAAAATATTTGTAACGACCCCAAAACCCGTCCCTATTTATTTTATATTTTTGGAGATTTTAATTTGACATTATATGTGCATTTTATATGTTGTATCATATTTTATGATTTGCACATCTTACTTGATTATTTGTGTTATTTACTTAGTTAGTAATAATAATGATTAAGGAAGTTAATTGATTAAGTTGAAACTTTAGGGTCCTAGTTGCAAATATAAGTTTAGGGGTTAAAGTGTTAAAAATGAAACTTGGGTGACTAAAGTATGAAAATTGGGTAAAAATCTTTTTATAACATGTTTTTCCTTCTCTCCCTCTGTGTTCATTTTTCCAGAACATTCTCTACGTTTCTCCTAGGGTTAAGAAAGAAAAGGTAAGTTCAACCTATTTCGATTTAATTCTTTTTATTTACTTATCCGTTTTAAAAACTAATTATATAAAAATGATCAGGGCGTTGAATAGGTCATTTCTACCCGAACAAAACTTATTTCAGCGATACTTTTTCCCGAAATAGGTAAGTTACTAATTCCCCTTTAAATATTAAAATGGTTATATATGTTATACTTGATACTTGTACTTGTTAATTTTGTGATTTGAATGATATTTGTGATACTTGTAATTTTGGGACAAAGTGAGTATTTGGTATGATTGGTTTTGATGGGTTGAAAGGTTGAGTTGTGTAGCCAAGATGTGTTACAAACGTTTTAGTAATGTAAGTACTATACTTTTGGGACGGTGAAACGAAGGGAGTAAAATTAGTAAGTTTTGGGCCTGGCGGGTGTGTTGGGCGGTCGCCCAAATAGGGCGTGCGGCCGCACACTTATCTGGAAGGTTTTTGTCTTGGGGCAGAGTGTTTTGGGCGGCCGCACAGGCTGGTTTAGGCGACCGCCCAGGGTTGCTGAAAAATGAAGTTGTTCTATTTCAAGTGATTTAAAGTTCAAGCTTGGTCTAGGTCTTAGGTGATATCCTAGAGTACCTAGAGGGTTGTTGTGGAACACCCTAGTGTTTGAAATTGGTTCCCTTGTGAACAAATGTGTTATGGAATGTGAATAAGTGTTACATGGGGTATTGTTGAACATCTTTTGATGTGTGTTGGATTGGTTCATCTTTGTGATGTGTTTGGCTTGATTCTCTACTTTGGAATCATTGCCCCCGGTTGTTGTTTAAGCAAGTATTCATTACTATGCTCGTTTGGAAGTCCAGCTGGTACTTGTTGTAGAGTCGGGCAGCGGTATGGATTATAATGGCAAACGAGCCAAGTTCATTGTAAGGCTTCTACCATTGGTTTCCCATTTTTAACCCCCTTCCTTGAGCCACGGATTGGGTCTGGGCTAGCTCTCCCTTATGTGAGTTTAGTCACCGTTTGGGTTATGACTATGTGTCATCCCCCCCCTTGTTGTTGTTGTTGTTGTTTGGTTCATGAACCGGTTTCAGCCCTTTGGTGCTGCTCAGTTGATACCTCTCAGATGGTTATATGTTTGATTCGAGAACCTTGGCTCAGCATCCACAGTATGAGTGTTTTATTCTGCTTTACGTGTGGAAAGATGAGTTGGCTTTGCCTATCATGTTATATGCTATGTGGATGTTTATTGACATTGTTCAATTTCGAGTATCATTTCAGCATGTAACGTAGTTGCATTTTAGTAGCTTACTGAGATTCATTCTCACCCTTATTTGTTTACTGTTTTAGATAAAGGAGAGCCCAGGGGATAGGTCATTGCACAAGGGAAGACGTCGAGGTGGTGATTTTGTATAAGACATTTCGGGATATGTGTTATGTAAAGGCTACATTATGTAAATGTATAACCTTTTGGGTAGTGTACCCGTGACTTCATCTTTGTATCACTTATTTTTGGAACATGTTGGTGATTTGTAAATTTGTAAGTAAAGTGTGTAAGCCTTATGGCTAAGTACTTTGGGTTGTGAAAGTTTGTTTGTGTGAAATGAAATCAAGTTTCAAGTAAATGTGTTTGGTTATATGAAACTTTTATGAAAGTACATTTCGAAAAATTTTCCTAAAATGTTTTATGACGTCTTCCGTGCGTTTCCCGAGCGTGGGGCCAAGTAGGACCACGGGTACGGGGCGCGACAGTTGGTATCAGAGCTAGGTTGTAGATGGTCTAGAATGACTAAGTGACCTAGGAGGGTAGTTGTGTATAGAGTGAGTAACGTTGAGTGTCTTATGCAGGTACTTATTGAAAATGGGTGAAACTGAAAGAGATCAGGCTGGTTCTTCAGGGCAAGGGGATGTCAGAGAAGAGGCCCGAATCATGTTTCAAGGGATGTTCGAAGCAGCCATGAAAACTTTAAATGATCAGAGGCAAGGAGGAGAACAAGTACCTCCGAGATATGGGTTAGAACAGTTCCTGAAGATGAAACCAATGGGTTATGAAGGAGAACCAGAGGTAATAAAGGTCGAGAAGTGGATAGAGTCGATGGAGAAAATATTTGATGTCTTGAGATGTTCAGATGAAGAACAAGTCAGGTTTGCTACTTATAAACTGAGTGGAGCTGCTGAGCACTGGTGGAGAGCTTTGAAAAAAAATTGGGATGAGAATCATGTACCCTATACTTGGGAGAATTTTCTGAGGAAATTCAAGGAACATTTCATTCCTCGGGTAGATCAAGACAAGAAGGAAATGGAGTTTCTTAACTTGGAGCAGAACACTATGTTTGTGGCTCAGTATACATCCAAATTCACGGAGTTATCCAGGTACTGTACTCACTTGGTGGCAACTGAGGAAAGGAAGGCAACTAGATTTGTAAAGGGTTTGAGAACTGTGATTCGAAGTCAACTAGTATCCCACAAGTTGTAAGATTTTCAAGATGCTGTTGATAGAGCATATCAGGTGGAGCATGATATAGAAGAGCATAAGAGGAAAATTGAATTGGAAGGTACAGGAAGGCAAGGAAGACCTCAACCACAGCGTGGTGATAATCGAGGAGGTCAGGGAACACCATCACAATTTAGAGGGCAACCGCAAGGACAACCAATTGTCAGGAATCAAGGTAGAAGAATTTGTAATTACTGTCTGAAGGAAGGGCACACTGAAGAGCGATGTTGGAAGAAGCAGGGAAAGTGTTTGAATTGTGGTCAGCTTGGCCATTTTCAGAAGGATTGTCCAAGATCAAGGATTGTACCATATGGGAGTGGAGCAGGATCATCTCACGGTCAAAAGAGGGATGCCTCAGGGAAGCCTAAGGTGCAAGGTCGTGTTTTTGCTATCAATCAACAACAGGCTTCAAATTCTTCTAACGTGATAGGAGGTATAATTTCTGTGTCTAGTTTGAGGGCACGAGCACTTATAGACCCTGGCTCTTCGCATTCTTATGTGTCTGTGCATTTTGCTTCTCGATTGCATGTTTCTTCTGAATCTCTACCTTATGTGTTAGAGGTGTCTACTCCTATAGGGGACTGTTTGGTGACTAATAAGGTGTTACATGGCTGTGATGTGCATATTTGGGAGCATGTTTTATTTGCTGATTTAGTTGTTTTGCCATTACAATATTTTGATATTATCTTGTGAATGGATTGGTTGAGTAAATACCATGCTTCAGTTGATTGTTATAAAAAGGTGGTTACATTTTCTATTCCTGATGTGCCTGAATTTACTTTTGAGGCTGTTCCTTTGGGTAAGGGAATTCGTATTATTTCTTATGTGAAAGCTAGAAAGTTGTTGCATCGTGGTTGTACGGGGTACTTGGCTAGTGTTCTGGATACTACTAAAAAGTTGCCTGAAGTTGAGGATGTGCATATTGTGAAAGAGTTTCCTGATGTGTTCTCTACTGAGTATTCTATGCCTCCTGATAGGGAGATCGAGTTTTGTATTGACTTACTTCCAGGTACTACCCCGATATCTGAGTCACCTTATAGAATGGCTCCAGCTGAATTAAAGGAGTTGAAAGTTCAATTGCAAGAGTTTCTTGATAGGGGTTTCATCCGACCCAGTGTATCACCTTGGGGAGCTCCTGTGTTGTTTGTAAAGAAGAAAGATGGGTCTTTGAGACTATGCATTGATTACAGAAAACTGAATCAGGTGACTGTAAAGAACAAATATCCTTTGCCTCACATTGATGATTTATTTGATCAACTCCAAGGGTCAGTTGTCTTTTCGAAGCTTGATTTAAGGAGTGGGTATCACCAGTTGAAGATTCACTCAGAAGACATTCCTAAGACTGCTTTCCATAGTAGGTATGGTCATTATGAGTTTCTTGTTATGCCTTTCGGGTTAACAAATGCTCCAGCTGTTTTCATGGATATGATGAATCGAGTTTTCAAGCCTTATCTTGATTCTTTTGTGGTTGTGTTTATTGATGACATCCTGGTTTATTCTAAGTCTCGGGAGGAGCATGAGCAACACTTGCGAATGGTTCTATCTATTCTTCGGGAGAAGCAGTTGTTTGCAAAATTCAGTAAGTGTGCTTTTTGGCTCGATGAAGTTTCTTTTCTTGGGCATGTGTTTTCTAATAGAGGTATATCGGTTGATTCATCAAAAATTGAAGCTATTGTGAATTGGAAGAGGCCAGAATCAGTCACTGAAATTCGAAGTTTCTTGGGGTTAGCTGGGTACTACAGAGGATTCATTGAAGGGTTTTCTAAAATTGCTACACCATTGACTCAGTTGACTCGAAAGAATGTACCATATGTGTGGGATGATAAATGTCAAGTTAGTTTTGAAGAGTTAAAGAAGAGGTTGACCACCGCTCCTATTCTTGCGTTGCCTAATGGAAATGATGAATTGGTAATTTATAGTGATGCTTCAAAAGAAGGCTTGGGGTGTGTTCTAATGTAAAGTGGGAAGGTAATTGCGTATGCTTCAAGGAAGTTAACTCATAGTGAGCAGAATTATCCGATCCATGACATGGAGCTAGCTGCGATTGTTTTTGCGTTACACAAATGGAAGCATTATCTATATGGAGCAAAGTTTGAGATTTTCACAGATCATCAGAGTTTGAAGTATCTTTTCTCCCAGAAAGAGTTGAATAATAGACAACGAAGATGGATGGAGCTGTTGAAGGATTATGATTGCACCATTTCTTATCATCCGGACAAGGTAAATGTGGTAGCTGATGCTATTAGCCGGAAGTCTTATGTAGCTTTATTGATGATCCGGGAATGGAAGATGTTAGAAGATGCTCGAGATTAGTGTCCTTTTGAATCGAGGCATGGGGCTATATTTGCGAATATCAGAGTATTGCCAACCTTAATTCAACAAATCAAGGGTGCTCAGAAAGATGACCCCGAGTTAGTGAAGATTATGGGAAAAATCAAAGATGGCAGATTTGAAGACTTTTCTCTCAGTTCTGAAGGAGTATTGACTTTCATAGGTAGATTGTGTGTTCCTAATGTTGATGGGATTAAACTTCAAGCTCTTGAGGAAGGCCATAAGTCGAGGTATACTATTCATCCCGGGAGTACCAAAATGTATCAAGATTTGAAGCAACAGTTTTGGTGGAACAACATGAAGAGGGAGATAGCGGATTATGTGTCGAAGTGTTTGACTTGTCAACAAGTGAAAGCTGAACATCAAAGTCCCGCGGGATTGCTTCAACCTTTAGAGATACCGGAATGGAAATGGGAACATGTTACTATGGATTTTGTGTCAGGGTTACCTCGTACTAGAAGAAGGCATGATGCAGTTTGGGTGATTGTAGATAGATTGACAAAGTCTTCTCATTTCCTACCTATTGAGATTGGTTATTCGATGGAAAGGCTTGCTACTTTGTACATTTGAGATAGTGAGGTTGCATGGAGTTCCTGTTAGCATTGTTTCTGATCGTGATCCTAGATTCACTTCTCGGTTTTGGCAAGCTTTTCAGAAGGCTTTGGTTCATAATTGAGGTTCAGTACTGCTTTTCATCCTCAAACAGATGGCCATTCAGAAAGGACCATTCAGATTCTTGAGGATATGTTGAGAGCTTGTTCAGTTGATTTTGCAGATTCTTGGGATATTCATTTGCCTCTCGTAGAATTTGCTTATAACAACAGTTTTCAGTCGAGTATTGGGATGGCTCCTTATGAAGCATTGTATGGAAGAAAGTGTCGTTCAATTATTTGTTGGGATGGAGTTGGGGAAGCAAAGATTTGGGGTATTGATATGGTTAATGACTCAGTTGAGAAGGTTAAGCTTATTCGGGATCGATTGACTAATGCTCAGAGTCGTCAAAAGAGTTATGCTGATCACCGAAGGCGAGACCTTGAGTTTGAAAAGGGTGATTTTGTGATTCTGAAAGTTTCACCAAATGTGGGAATTAAGAGATATGGGAAGAAATGCAAGCTAGCACCTAGATTTGTCGGTCCTTTTGAGATTTTGGGAAGAGTTGGAGATCGAGCTTATCGTCTTGCGTTACCTCCTTCTCTTGACAATATTCATAATGTGTTTCATGTTTCTATGCTTCGAAAGTATGTGTATGATCCATCTCATGTGTTATCTGAGATACCTGAGGATATTGAACCCAGTATGTCCTATGAGGAGCATCCAGTTCAGGTGATTGATTCTAAAGTTCAAGAATTGAGAACTAAAAGTATTCCTCTTGTTAGAATTGTGTGGAGGAACCATAATGTGGAAGAATCAACTTGGGAGCTTCGGGAGGAAATGGAAAGAAAGTATCATTGGTTGTTTGATTAGCTTGGTAAGTTATCCTAAAATTCAGGACAGATTTTCTTTAAGGGGGAGTGATTGTAACGACCCCAAAACCCGTCCCTATTTATTTTAAATTTTTGGGGATTTTAATTTTACATTATATGTGCATTTTATGTGTTGTATCATATTTTATGATTTGCACATCTTACTTGATTATTTGTGTTATTTACTTAGTTAGTAATAATAATGATTAAGGAAGTTAATTGATTAAGTTGAAACTTTAGGGTCCTTGTTGCAAATATAAGTTTAGGGGTTAAAGTGTTAAAAATGAAACTTAGGTGACTAAAGTATGAAAATTGGGTAAAAATCTTCTTATAACATGCTTTTCCTTCTCTCCCTCTGTGTTCATTTTCCCAAAACATTCTCTACGTTTCTCCTAGGGTTAAGAAAGAAAAGGTAAGTTCAACCTATTTCGATTTAATTCTTTTTATTTACTTATCCGTTTTAAAAAATAATTATATAAAAATGATCAGGGCGTTGAATAGGTCATTTCTACCGGAACAAAACTTATTTTAGCGATACTTTTTCCCAAAATAAGTAAGTTACTAATTCCCCTTTAAATATTAAAATGGTCATATATGTTATACTTGATACTTGTACTTGTTAATTTTGTGATTTGAATGATATTTGTGATACTTGTAATTTTGGGACAAAGTGAGTATTTGGTATGGTTGGTTTTGATGGGTTGAAAGGTTGAGTTGTGTATCCAAGATGTGTTACAAACGTTTTAGTAATGTAAGTACTATACTTTTGGGACAGTGAAACGAAGGGAGTAAAATTAGTATGTTTTGGTCCTGGCGGGTGTGTTCGGCGGTCGCCCAAATAAGTTGTGCGGCCGCACAATTATCTGGAAGGTTTTTGTCTTGGGGCAGAGTGTTTTGGGCGGCCGCACAGGCTGGTTTAGGCGACCGCCCAGGGTTGCTGAAAAATGGAGTTGTTCTATTTCAAGTGATTTAAAGTTCAAGCTTGGTCTAGGTCTTAGGTGATATCCTAGAGTACCTAGAGGGTTGTTGTGGAACACCCTAGTGTTTGAAATTGGTTCCCTTGTGAACAAATGTGTTATGGAATGTGAATAAGTGTTACATGGGGTATTGTTGAACATCTTTTGATGTGTGTTGGATTGGTTCATCTTTGTGATGTGTTAGTCTTGATTCCCTACTTTGGAATCATTGCTCCCGGTTATTGTTTAAGCAAGTATTCATTACTATGCTCGTTTGGAAGTCCAGCTGATACTTGTTGTTGAGTCGGGCAGTGGTATGGATTATAATGGCACACGAGCCAAGTTCATTGTAAGGCTTCTACCATTGGTTTCCCATTTTTAACCCCCTTCCTTGGGCCACGGATTGGGTCTGGGCTAGCTTTCCCTTGTGTGAGTTTAGTCACCGTTTGAGTTATGACTATGTGTCATTTCCCCCCCCCCCCCCTTGTTGTTGTTGTTGTTGTTTGGTTCATGAACCGGTTTCAGCCCTTTGGTGCTGCTCAGTTGATACCTCTCAGATGGTTATATGTTTGATTCGAGAACCTTGGCTCAGTATCCACAGTATGAGTGTTTTATTCCTCCTTACGTGTGGAAAGATGAGTTGGCTTTGCCTATCATGTTATATGCTATGTGGATGTTTATTGACATTGTTCAATTCCGAGTATCATTTCAGCATGTAACGTAGTTTCATTTTAGTAGCTTACTGAGATTCATTCTCACCCTTATTTGTTTACTGTTTTAGATAAATGAGAGCCCAGGGGATAGGTCACTGCACAAGGGAGGACGTTGAGGCGGTGATTTTGGGTAATACATTTTGGGATATGTTTACGTAAAGGCTACATTATGTAAATGTATAACCTTTTGGGTAGTGTACCCGTGACTTCATCTTTGTATCACCTATTTTTGGAACATGTTGGTGATTTGTAAATTTGTAAGTAAAGTTTGTAAGCCTTTTGGCTAAGTACTTTGGGTTGTGAAAGTTTGTTTGTGTGAAATGAAATCAAGTTTCAAGTAAATGTGTTTGGTTATATGAAACTTTTATGAAAGTACATTTCGAAAATTTTTTCTAAAATGTTTTATGACGTCTTCCGATCGTGTCCCGAGCGTGGGGCCAAGTAGGACCACGGGTACGGGGCGCGACAATATTGCTCAAAGTTAACGTTAAAAAAAAAATCAAACATTTATTTCGGAACAAAAAGATATACGGTTATTGTTCCAAATATATTGCAGGATAGAATTGTTCCAAATATATTGCGGGACGGGAGGAGTATATGGTGATGTCTCCAATATTATATATATATATATATATATATATATATATATCTCTTAGCTTCCCATACCATTGTTAAATAATTGAAAGGGAAAAATACCAAAAACCCCCTTAAAAAAAATCATATCCAAAAGACCCACAATTTTTTTCTTGAATCTAAAAAGTCATAAATTTATATTATCAATACCCAAAAGTCCAAATGTTAACTATTTAACTAACGCCGTTAAGCTTGAACATTTATACTCCCTCCGTCCCGCCGGAATAAGTATAATAATAATAATATTATTATTAAATAATAATAATAATAATAATAATATTAATAATAATATTAGTAATAATAATATTATTATTATTAAATAATAATAATAAATAATAATAATAATAATAATAATAATAATAATAATAATAATAATAATAAGAAGAATAAGAAGAATAAGAATAATAATAAAGAAGAAGAAGAAGAAGAAGAAGAAGAAGAAGAAGAAGAAGAGTTATAGCAACAACAAAAATTAATCATTATTATATAATTATCTAATTTTAATAATAAAAATATGAATTTTGACATATTATAGAAGTGATTGGAAGGTGTTTCTTTAAGTTTTTTTTTTTTTTTTATTATTATCATAATGCAATATCATAAAATAATAAAAAAAATATGATGATATTCTTTTTAATATTACTCATTCACTATTTTTTTCATATTATTACTTTTATTATTAACTTATTATTAAAAATTATTAATTAACTAAAATAATAAAAAAAATTAAATATATTTTTTGTTGTTATAACTATTATTATTGTTATTATATATCTAAGAATATTAAAATTAAATTATTTTGCATTGAAAAAAACATCTGTATTTGTAATACGTCATTAATTGAAGAAAAAATTGATTTTTTATTAATATGAATACTCAAACCTAACTGCTTTAGTCAATTAGTTAATGTTTGGGCTTTTTGGTATCGATAATTTAATTTTAGGACTTTTTAGATTGAAGAAATATTTTGTGGGTTTTTTGGATATGAAATTTTTTAAAGGTTTTTTTTTTTGGTATTTTTCCCTAATTGAAACCTTTGGGATCTTAAAGGGAGTATAGTTTCCGATCGGGAAAAAAAAAATAATTCTATTTTTGGGTGTCTCACCCGAAATAAGATACTCTCTCCGTCTCATTTGAAGCTTCAACTTTTACTCAAATGGGTGTCCCGTTAAAAGCTTCATCATTTCCTAAAATGGTAAAAAATGTAGGTACCACTTGTCATACCCACTCCTTCTTCCTCTCACATACTTAAATTAATGGGCCCACTTGTCATACCCACTAACTTTCCCCTCTCACATTTAAATTGTAGGTCACTTGTCATACTCACTAACTTCTTTCCTCTCACAAACCTTCTTACACTCATCACTTTCCTTAGTTTTTGTGCCATCACCAAAATGGTGATGCTTCAAATGGGACGGAGGTAGTACGTAGTATATCAAATTAGAAAGTTTTAATTACTTTTTTATTAACGAAATCTACTTGTCATGCTCACAACAATTTTTTATTTAATATTTTCTAGCCTCTTTTTTAGGGATGACAATTTGACTGAACCCGATCCGAACCCGAAGGTGACCCGCCCCGAAAAAGTATGGTTCGGGTTACAGTTTTCATGACCCGTGCGGGTTAGGGCCGGGTTCGAGTTTTGATATTGACCGCCGTGATCCGACCCGACCCGCACCCTCATGTACAAAGTCAAGATATTATGTTAGTTAATCATATTATATGCTTTTTAATTTATTTTTGCAGTTGTTTTTTAGTGAGGTTTGATTATTTTAAACTAATTTCTATAACTAACTAAAATTTAAGCTTAGACATAGATTGAGCTCAAGGAAATAAGAGCTGAAAATTTTATAATTTGATACGCTTCGGGTCGGGTTCGGGTTCCCTTGCTTTCGGGTCGGGTTCGGGTCACTCCATTTTACATGAGGGCGTGTTCGGCTTTGACGAAACCCGCCCTGAACCCGACCCATTGCCATCCCTAGTCTTTCTCTCTTCTTCATACTTACAACACCTACTTTTTAAACTTTTCCCGTAAAATAATACTATTCCTTAATCACTGAATTGAGACCAAAAATCCTATTTCAAATGGGATAGAGGGAGTATATTGTACTCCCTGTTAGGGATATAGAAAGGTTTTCTCAAAAATGCAGAAATAAATAAAACGAAAATGGGGACGGAAGTCGAGTCTTGTGATGGCACAATTTCCGCAAGAAGATTTTGCCCCACTACGGTGCTTACGGTTGCTGGCAATCCTCTCTAAGATAAAACGACTTTTTAATTTCTGATAGTAGCACTACAAATCAGAAAATCTACGAACTAAGAGTGTTTGAAACTTCTGAACTTTGGAAAGAAGGAGAGAATTCCACGATATGCTCTTTAAACAGATTATAGAAAGCTAGAATGCTTGGTGTATAATGAATGGAAGACTGGGGGGCTTTATATAGATTTCGAAGAGTTCTGGTGTCCTTTTTGGGAATAGGTACAATTTCGATCGGGTGAATCTGGGACGTCCGATCGCACCTGATGGAGGGAGCAGATTCAGCGAACCGCCCCATCCCTATGCGAATGGGTGCCCCGAACCGGTCAGTGACCGCTCCAACGGGTATGTCCAGATACACTGAACCCATACGCCCCAGATTCCGACCCGCGGTCTGACCGCTCCAACCGAGCCACACCACCTCCACCCGAACCGGCCGGTTCGACCCACGGGATGAACCAACCACCTGGTTGAGCTGGTCAAAAATTTAAGGCTCCACAGCTCCCAGCGACCGATGCGTACGTGCAAAGTGCGCCCTAAACCGCCCATTCCGCCCTTCGCGCCGCTTTGCGGGTTATAGGTTGATTTTGAGCTAGCTCAAAATTAACCCACTTGCCCACTAGCTTAGCATGGTTGGCCCAATGGACCACTTAGCTTGGAAGCCCAAGTCCACACTTGATTGGTACCTCCTTAGATGAGCTATAATAAATACACTTATCTTTTCCATTTTCCAACCAATGTGGGATACATGACTTTTCATATTCATAACTCTTCAAATCTCATTACTAAGTTACACACTTTGAGCATTGATTTCTCATTCACCCGGAAATGGTTTTGTGAAAGTAAATACATTTTCTTAATCTACTCACATAGTAGATTACAATTTTGTAACTTGTTTCATTTTCAAATAAATGATACCCACTTGAAAATTGGGTCAAAGTTAGGTCAAACCTAATTTTGTAAACCCATTTCCAACAATCCCTCACATGAATGAAAATTAAAAATAATGCATGTATGCAGTTCGTTCAGAAGTTCCGGCGAACCATTATTGCATCAGGATCGGTAGCTTGTGGCTTTGAACCTCTCTTAGTAAAATACTATCGGATATACTAGCCCCTTAGTAGCGCGATGCTTTGAACTAATGACTATATAATGTATACCAAGACAATAGTACTTACACAATAACAGCTCTAACGCTTTTTTGTTCTCACGTTTTTGTCCATTTTGGCCCTGGACCGTATCTTATTCATAAGTTTTCTTTTAGAAGCGGCCTTATTACTTCTCACTTATATAGGTGATTCTCCTATAAAGAGTATCCTGCTGTACTCCACCATTTAGGTATAGGAATCATTAAAAGTTTTCTCAACTTAACCCACCACTGTTGCAGGTACTTACACTTGGACGTTCTAGGAATGAGTATGAAATAGGTTCCAAGTGTTTCAACTAAACTTCATAACTTGGTTGTCTCATTGAACCATGGTTTTGGGATCTCCAATTCTCAAGGTTGAGTGTCCGCTATGAGTTCTTTTGTTGTGGATTTTAAACCCATTCCTCTTAACAACTTTATCAATTGATCTCTGTTTATTCCTTTTGTAAAAGGATCTGCTAAGTTATCTTTTGACTTCACATAGTCAACTGCGATAATTCCATTTGAGATCAACTGTCTAATGGTATTATGTCTTCGACGAATGTGTCTAGACTTACCATTATACATGCTACTCTGTGCCCTTCCAATTGCTGATTGACTGTCGCAATGAATTGGAACCGCTGGCACAGGTTTACTCCAACAAGGAATATCTTCTAGAAAATTCTTTAGCCATTCAGCTTCCTCTCCAGCTTTGTCTAAGGCTATAAACTCAGATTCCATTGTTGATCGAGCTATACATGCTTGTTTGGAAGATTTCCATGACACCGCTCCTCCACCTATTGTGAAAACATATCCACTTGTGGATTTGGAGTCCTTAGTGTTAGTATCCTTCTAATACTGCTGGATATCTATTAAAATTATACCATAATTTAATGTATACTTTAAATATCTCAATACCCTTGTCAGGGATTTCCAGTGATCCTTACTGGGATTACTTGTGAACCTACTTAGTTTGCTCGCTGAATATGCAATGTCTGGACGAGTACAATTTGTCAAGTACATTAGATTACCTATTATTTTTGCATATTCCAGTTGAGAAACGGGTTCCCCTTTATTCTTGACTAAATGTAGACTCAAGTTTACCGGTACCTTAGCCGGAAGGTCATCAAATGCATTGAATTTTCGAAGCACATTTTCTAGATAATGGGATTGTGACAAGACTATTCCTTCTGATGTTCTAGAGATCTTTATTCCTAAGATCACATCAGCTAATCCCGTATCTTTCATATCAAAATGCTTTTTTTAACATGCTTTTAGTATTCCTGATCAATTCATGAGTACTACCCATTATTAACATGCCATCTACATGCAGACAGACTATCACAAATGATTTCGATGTCCCTTTAATGTAGACACACTTGGCACATTCATTTATTTTGAAACTGTTTGACAACATCATTCGGTCAAACTTCTCATGCCATTGCTTAGGTGCTTGTTTTAGTCCATACAGTGACTTTATAAGTTTACACACCTTTTTCTCTTAACCTGGAACAACAAATCCTTCTGGTTGTTCCATGTAGATTTCTTCATCTAGCTCTCCATTTAAGAAAGCTGTCTTCACATCCATTTGATGTATCTCAAGGTTATGCACAGCAGCGATGGCGATGAGAACACGAATGGACGTGATCCTTGTCACCGGAGAATATGTATCAAAGAAATCATATCCTTCCTTTTGTCTAAACCCTTTGGCTACCAACCGGGATTTGAACTTATCAATGGATCCATCAGCCTTATACTTCCTCTTAAGGATCCATTTACAACCCAACGGTTTGCATCCTGGTGGAAGATCGACCAACTCCCAAGTATTATTATGCATAATGGATTCTATCTCACTGTTAATTGCTTCCTTCCAGAACGGAGCATCCAGACTAGTTAAATCCTCTTTAACAGTTGCGGGTTCGCTTTCTAACATAAATGATAGAAAATCAGGACCAATAGACTTTTCCACTCTTGCCCTTTTACTACGTCTAGGTCCTTCTTCTACTTCCTCTTCCTGAGAGGGACCGTTTGTAGTTTCATAAGTTCTCTTACTTGAACTTGTTTCTTTCCGTTCCTTAGAAGGAAATATATTTTCAAAGAATACAGCATTCCTTGATTCTATTGTCATTCCTTCATTCATATCTAGAATTTTTGACTTGTGCACAATAAACCAATATGCACTACTATTACTTGCATATCCAATGAAGATGCAGTCAATTTTTTTAGGTCCGATTTTGACATGTTTCAGCTTAGGTACTTCAACCTTAGCCAAACACCCCCACACTTTGAGGTGTTTATAAGACGGCTTATGTTTATGGAATAATTCATAAGGAGTCTCATCTTTACCTTTTTGAGGTATTTTATTCAGAATATAGTTTGCTGATAGTATGGCTTCCCCCCACAAATTTTGTGGTACACCAGAGCTTATAATCATTGCATTCATCATCTCTTTAAGAGTACGATTCTTGTGTTCAGCAACCCCGTTAGACTGAGGTGTATAAGGAGCTGTTGTTTGATGAATAATGCCAGATTCTCAGCATATATCTTCAAACGGAGCAACATATTCACGTCCCCTATCACTTTGAATCTTCTTAATTTTTACATTAAGTTGATTTTCAACTTCATTTTTATAAGTTCGGAAAGCCTCTAAGGCTTCATCCTTACTTCTCAATAGATATACATTACAATATTTTGTGCAATCATCTATAAATGTAATGAAGTACTTTTTCCCACCTCGAGTTTGCACAAATTTTAGATCACAAATATCTGTGTGAACTAATTCAAGAGGTGTTGTGTTTCTTGTGACTGAATGAAATGGTGCTTTAGCCATTTTTGCTTCAACGCAAATTTCACATTTGTCAGTTGAATCTGATTTAGATATAGATATTGATTCTTGATTCACTAACTTCTTAATTGTCTTGAAATTTAAGTGTCCTAATCTATCATGCCATAAGTTATGACTATCCAACAAGTAAACATAAGAAACAATACTTTTATTCTTCGCATCTGGGCGGTAAACATTCATTACATTCATTTTGAAAAGGCCTTTGTCAAGGTAACCCTTTCCAATAAACAGACCATTTTTGGTCAATACGAATTTATCAGACTCAAACACTAGTCTAAATCCAACCTTACTTAATAGAGAGCCGGAAACCAAATTCTTGCGGATGTCCGGGACATGCAGCACATCCACCAGAGTCACTTCTTTGCCTGATGTCATCTTCAGTACAACTTTTCCAAGTCCCACGACCTCGGAAGTAGCGGAGTTTCCCATATATAGCTTCCTACCATTGATAGGGGTGTAGGATGAGAAACTCTCCTTGTCAGCACAAATGTGGCGAGTAGCTCCAGTATCTATTCACCACTCCCTTGGGTTGTCATCCAACTTTACTATGTTGGCTTCGAACACCACAACAGCTAAATCAAGGTCCATGTCATCAACCATGTTTGCTTGATTCTTCTTTTCCCTTTTAGGGAACCGGCAATCCTTCGCTAAATGACCGGGCTTACCACAGTTGTAGCAGTCCCCTTTGAACTTCTTGGCCGGTTTCTTACTAGCATTCCCAGAGCGTTTCCGCTTGTTGCTAGTACTGGTTTCAGCAAGGTGGACCTTTGCTTCCATCTTGCCTTTGTTAGCCTTGGCCTCAGCCTTGGCTTCATCATTCCTGTTCTTCTCTTCTATTTGAAGTGGATAACTAGGTCTTCCAGAGTCATCTCCTTGCGCTTGTGCTTGAGATAATTCTTGAAGTCCTTCCAGGCTGGTGGAAACTTTTCAATGATTGATGCCACCTGAAATGGTTCATTCATAACCATTCCTTCAGCAGTTAATCCGTGAAGAATTAACTGAAATTCATCAACTTGGGTGAACACTGATTTGGAGTCGACCATCTTGAAATCAAACAATTCTTTGGCCGTCTCCACGAGATTGTACACACCATATACAGGCTATCATCAAGCCCATTCAAAACGTAATTTCTACATAAGAAATTACCATGATCCCATGCCTCTTTGGCTACCCGCCTTTGCAGGTCTGGATCATCAATCGGGATTGCGGGGGGTCCTCTTTCAAGAACTTGTGCAAGCTTAGGGTGGTCAATAGAATAGCATCTTTTGCTGCCATCTTTTGAAATCCACCCCGATGAATTTGGCGGGTTTCTCACCATGAGCCGGGTGAGTCGGAGCAGGAGGGGTGTAACAACTTGATTCGTTACATCAGCGGTACCAGAGGTTTTGGAGGTATTGGTATCTTTTGTCATTCTCAAGAAAACAGAAAAATCTTCTTGCGATTGTTAGGGATATAGAAAGGTTTTCTCGAAAATGCGGAAATAAATAAAACGAAAATGGGGACGGAAGTCGAGTCTTGTGATGGCACAATTTCCGCAAGAAGATTTTGCCCCGCTACGGTGCTTACGGTTGCTGGCAATCCTCTCTAAGATAAAACGACTTTAATTTCTGACAGTAGCACTACAAATCAGAAAATCTACGAACTAAGAGTGTTTGAAACTTCTGAACTTTATCACAAATGTTGTAAACTAGGTATAAAATGGCCAAAACATATTGCTACCAATCCATGAATCTAAAAATTTAGCTACTCGTATTCATAACAAAAGAAACAAGAAAAATAATAAAGAACATCAAAACCTGGAATAAATTGATGAAAATCTTGATACAACTCTTGAATCCTTGAATAAAGTATATATCTAGTATTGTGGAGAAGTCGTCACCAAAGGAGATGATGGGGTTCCACCATCAGCTACACTGGCCATCGGGATCTACTGCCAAAGGGCACGACGTCAAGCATACAATTCCGAAACCCCAACAACAAAAGATATTTTGGTAAAAGACTTGTGTTTTTTTTCCCTTAGCATGAACTTGGAATTCTTTGCAGAGCCTCGATGCATAATGGAGGAGATGTTTGGGGGAGGAACGAATCGGAGCGACATAGGGCTGAATCTCAGTAGATCGTGGCAGCAAGTTTTGGCCATTTTATACCTAGTTTACAACTTTTGTGATATGAGTTAATATCATACATTAATGTTTAACACATGGTTTTGAAACACAAGTGACATAGGGCTGAATCTCAGTGGATCGTGGCAGCAAGTTTTGGCCATTTTATACCTAGTTTACAACTTTTGTGATATGAGTTAATATCATACATTAATGTTTAACACATGGTTTTGAAACACAAGTTAAAGTGTTTTGACGACAGGTTCTGATTGTTCAATCTTGAGCAAATTGCTATCTGTGGCCTACTCATGATAAGATAGCCTGTTTGACCCAAGGCAAGGGTCTCACTTTCTTTACCCCCGTGCCGATGTATTCACTGCCGACCTTGTTGCTTCCACTTCTGTTCCGGATCCCAGCGACCGATGCGTATGTGCAAAGTGCGCCCTAAACCGCCCTTCGCGGGTTATGGGTTGATTTTGAGCTAGCTCAAAATTAACCCACTTGCCCACTAGCTTAGCATGGTTGGCCCAATGGACCACTTAGCTTGAAAGCCCAAGTCCACACTTGATTGGTACCTCCTTAGATGAGCTATAATAAATACACTCATCTTTTCCATTTTCCAACCAATGTGGGATACATAACTTTTCATATTCATAACTCTTCAAATTTCATTACTAAGTTACACACTTTGAGCATTAATTTCTCATTCACCCGGAAATGGTTTTGAGAAAGTAAATACACTTTCTTAATCTACTCACATAGTAGATTACAATTTTGTAACTTGTTTCATTTTCTAATAAATGGTACCCACCTGAAAATTGGGTCAAAGTTAGGTCAAACCTTTGCAAACCCATTTCCAACACTCCCTCCGTCCCAGAAAGATAGTCCCCTATTTTCGTGGTTATTACGAAAGAACTTTGAGCAATTATAAAAGCTACTTATAATTATATTAATGTGAATCTAAAAATCAGTATTAATAGTATTTATAATGGTGTATCAAGAACAATTTTAAAATTTTAATTGGAATAATTAAAAGTAGCCTTAATTATTGCCCAAATTTCCTTCGTAATACCCATAAAAATAGGAGGACTATCATTCTGGGACAGAGGGAGTATTTGTTTTCTCCTGACTCCCATTGTCAATTGAAACCCTAGAAATCATACGTATTTATTAGGCTAGAATCAAAGATGTTCAACTGTTGTTCAAACTTCAATCATTGTAAATCCAGATTTGTGGATCTAGCCATATCGGTATGTGAATGTTTCATAATGATATAAAAATCTTAAAATTTGCTCCGCATCGTTCTAGCATTTATACACGAATTTGTAGACTTAATTTTTGGGTTGCATATGACGCAAGAAACATTTGAGTACATTAATCATATGGGATTAGTTTGTAGCCCAAAATTGATTTCATGCTCTGCTTTCAAGATGACAATTTTTTTTCTGAGTGGCTAATGATTCAGTTGATTTTATTGACAAAATTTCCAAATTCAGCCATAATAAGTGTGCATCTTTCTGACATTAATGTTGCAAACAAGACAATTAATCAAAAAAAAAAAAAAAATCGATGCAAAGGTAGAATGGACATTTAGCTTATTTTGGACCAAAATTTTGGTCTAAAAATCAGTTATTTTAGATCGGAAGAAGTAATTTATTAATACATTACATCATAGATTACTAACTCTTACACATGATGAGTTAAATTGGTAAAGCTATATACCCTCCCCCAACCACCCAATAAAGAAAAGGGTAAAAAGGGGAAATAAAAAGAAGGCCAAATAGATATTAGTACTAACTAACAAGGGTATATAATTAGTACTAGTATTAGATCAAGAAGTAGTTCTCTGCCTCATCCATTTTGTTGCAGACCATTTCTCTCCTCCCACTACCTCACAACCTCCATGAATGCTACTTGGATCTGATTGTCCATCTAGCCCCTGAGAGAAAGCCCAAAAAATGACGGATCAAACACAACACGGAGTAAAATATTTTATTTAGTCAACTTGATTGAACTCAGACCAAAGATTAAAAGTTTCCGTTATCAGTAATCTTTAATATACATTTTCCAATAGTTCATGCTAAATATGACTTTTTATAATGATTTTTCTTGTTTCGTAATGACTGCATGAAAAAGTAAGAGAGAGAAAATAGAACGTATATGGGCTCAAAGAGAGAGAAAGTGAAAACCAGGAGAATAACTATGAACCACAAAACAAATTAGTCTTCCAAACAAGGCTATTATTATCGGTACACTAGAGGTGTTAACATTGATTCTCTCCAGCTATACATTGAACGGGTTAATTCCGCTACCCACTCTAGGGTTTGGACAAATCTCACTGTCCCTCTTGAAGTTTTGTTTCATCTCACTGTCAACGTCATGAAAAGAAAATGACTATTTAGCCCCTAATTCTCTATAGTGACTAATCTATTATATGGACTTTAGAGTGAGGAGATTTAGGGGTAATATAGTCATTTAGTTTACATGAAGTTGACCGGGGGGGGGGGGGTTGTGAGATGAAACCAACCGTTTAAAGAGGCACTAAAATTTATCAAAACATCAAGGGGGAGGGGGGGGGGAAATGGAATTAACCCTTCATTGAAATCTAATTTAGAGTGAAAGAACAGTAAAAATGGAGTTCGAGTAATACATAACATAAATTGAAAACATTATTGCCTTTCAAGAACTCAATATTTCCTCCAGAAAAAAAAGGGCACTCATGGTTATGCATACTTAAGTACAACTTTATTGTCATCCAAATTAAAAGTAAAATAAACTATTCACATTAATTTATGTTTATGAAATTTAGAATATTTTTATATGAATAAGAAATCAACATAGCTATTAATTAAAAAATTTAAACCAAGAAAGCCACATTTGTGCAAAGAAAATTCAGCAGTTACTTTTCTTGAATACACTCTTAGCAAAGGCATTTTGGAGATTTTTTTTTATCATATAACTATCTATGTTAACTTGGCTATTTCAGATATCCATGAAAGTCTAAAACTGACAAAGGCATGATTAGCAGGTGATAGAAACAAACCATGCTCCAGAAGAGAACAGCGTCTCCTTTATTCGGTTTTACGCACATCCCTTTAACCATTTTCCCACCACAGCTACATTCGCCCGAACCAGCCTAATTAAGTTAAGACATAAGAGAGTAAAAACATGAGATCGCTAACTATCAAGATTTACTAAAAAGGAATGAGAGATTGACAGATTATGTCACTACTGGAGGAAATGGGATAGAAATGAAAGAAATGTGGTTAACATTTTGCATTTAGTGCAGAATTAGATCTTATGAAGGGGCATCAGTGCAAATTTAACGGCTTAAAACTGATGGGGACAGACTGAAGGGGCAACTTGGCCAAGAAAGTCATGTTGAGGGACCAAATGATTAACATATGTTCGTCAGGGACCAAATTAATAAAAAGTACAAAATCAGGGACCAAATTATTTTTTGATCCTATTTATAACAAGATGGGCATGATAAATATCTTTGCTCCACTTTGTGGGGGATTGTTAGCATATTAAAATGTATTTATGAAACTAGCATGTCTTGGTTGAGTAATAATACACATGGAAAACACTTAACAAAAAAAGCTTCTTCTTTTCTACTATTGCCATATGTTTATTCACTTAATATCGTCTAGATGGCTCAATTTGATCATAATTTGTCCTCCTTCCGTCCCAAAGTAAGACCCCATTCTCAAAATGGCAAGTTATGAACAGTGGTTTGAACTTTTTGCCCTTATAATTCTTGTATAATTAAAAGAAAACCAACACCTAACTCACCTACTTTTAACCCACTTGAATTATGAATAGTGTTTTGCACAGTTATGTCCTCCACTAACTTGAATTAATTACTCATTTTTAATGTGTTTTTAATAAGCGTGCAAATCCAAGGTAGGACTCTTACTCTGGGACAGAGGTAGTATTTTCTTTGGTTGAGTTTAAAATCTCTCCCCAAATTCAAACAATTTCTTGGAAGTTCTAGCTAAAGTCATTTATGGACCATAAGCAAACTAGAAATAAAACATGCAAGAAGCGGTGGATAAAATGCAATTACCGCCGGAAAGAAAGTTTCTCCTCCCTCAACATTATCGGTTAAATACATAAGCATTGTCGCTACTCTTTGACCTCCACGCTTCAAATTGAACTGTAGTAAAAGCCATTATCTCTTTATATGAGGGAAAGACTTGCACGAAAACTTAATTAATAGAGGGTTGAGGATAGATTCCAGCACTGAATTAAAACAGAATGAATTAACAACTTACGGTATCTGAGAAGTAGTCATGATGAGGTCTGTAAAACTGATTCTTTTCATACCTGTGCTTCTGCATATGTTAGACTTAACTCTGAAACATAGAATTAGTTTTCTTGTTCATAGAAAGTGTTTGGCACATCAATAATTAAATAGCGCACCTTAACACTTGAATGAGTTCCCCGTTTTCAACCGGTACTTGAGAATATACAGAAATCCGTTTTTCAATTGCCTACACATGCAGTAAATACAGAAACGTATTACATGAACATCCTCCCTTTTCTGAGATTTCATTTACCAGTAAACTAGAAGTATGCTGACCTGTACTATTGGATGCTTCCTCTCTTCAGGGTTCAAAAACATACCTGAGCTAGTCCTGACGTCACTCTTGATTCCCTAATACCACGTGAAGAGAAAAAGAAGTCAGAAAAATACTAACACAGAGTTGCTACATCCCAAACAAACAAGAAAAGGAAAATGTCTTTCACAAGGTAAATTTACATAAACCATTATACTACCTCCATCCGGAAAGTTAGTACCTATTTTTTCATTGGTAATTTGAATGAATTACGCCCAATAAATTAGGCTAATTTAATCATCCTATTAAAAATCTAAAACTTGTCAATGATACATCACAATGAATATTATGAGTAAGAGAAGTAGGAAGAGCTGATTCCCTGTTGATTACAGAAAATGGAGGTTGCAGAAACCGTTATCACCCTCCCTGATACCCATTAAGTTAGCATTAGGAGCCCAACACATCAAAGAGAGAGAGAGAGAGAGAGAGAGAGAGAGAGAGAGAGTATAGAAACAAGGGAATGCCAAATGCAGAGAGGATGTATCCAACCAAACATCTTCCCAAAATGAATTCTATTCCCGGTCCCTACCTTATACCGAATGCAAAGGTCGAACAAATTGTGTCACTCATGTATACATCCCAAACTTAGTCATGATCAATTTATATATAGAGTTTTGGTTCTAGAGGAAACTGCCAAAGCCATTTACTAAGGAAGGATCCCAACCCTCCTCATAAGAAACTCCTCATTATTGTCTCAATAGCATTTGCTACTCTAATATGAAATTTAAACAATGTTAACATTAAAGAGGAATACTAGAAAGACAAGCTCAAATGAGAGTAATACGGCCTTGTAAGGAAACGCCAGTTTCCAACTCTCAAGCCATTTACAAACCCTCTCGATCACCGGATCCCAAGAGGAGATAGTCTCAAAAAGAGAGGCTCTAATGAGATAAAGGCCACAACAAAGGGGGCACACCTATGAATCTTCTCGTCCCCCGCATTAATCCTTGCCACACCACACTTCTGCTGATTAACCCACAGCCACGAATGGTCTGAAAATGGTGGAGAGTAGTGAGAACATTATTAAACTTACAAACTCCCTCTCCAAGAGCTTCATCACACGGGCAACCGAATGTAAGATAGAGAAATCCTATGCCGACCAGTCCTAGAACCGAACAGCAATCAGTCAGTAATAACATATATTCCCTCCGTCCCACTCGAATTATGACAAATTTCTATTTTGGGTGTCCCATTCAAAACAGGACAACCCCAAAATTGAAATGTTTTATTTAGTGCGACCCACTTTCACACTCACAACAACTTTTCACTTATTACTCCCTACCCCACTTTCTCTCTACTACATTACTTTTCATACTCACAACACATATTCCACTAACACTTTTTACTTAATCCCCGTGCCACTCCCAAAAATCCTATTTTGAGTGGGACGGAGGGAGTATAGTTGAAAATATTAAGGATAATATCAAGATTTCCGCTTCCAAACTCCAGTTCAGGCTGGGTTCTTCGGTTTTATCCACTAACACATGGGTTTTAAGAAATAAGAATCATTGAATTACTATTAGTTGACTACTACCATCACCACCACCGCTCCACCCCTACTTCCGCCCAATCACTATTGTTAATGCCACCACCACTACTGCCATCTCCACCACTACTCCCGTCTCACCACCAATCTACCACAATCACCATCACCATGTTTTCAAAATTACTAGCAATTCTTCGTATAGCAATTTCCAATAATTGAGTTCTACAACGAAGGATGCAATGTCCCCACCACTGCCCATGTTTCTTAAGAGTAAGTGTTATAATATACTCCCTCCGTCCCAGCACAAGTGACACTTGTAGTCAACTTGATTACACTTTAACAAATAATTTGAAGAAAAAATAATGATCTTAGTGAGAATTTAAAAATTGTTGTAGTATCACGATTGATAATATTTTCAATATCAATTTTTAGATTTTAATTAAGATGGTTATTTTTTATTTAAATTATTGGTCAAAGTGTAATCAAGTTGACCAAAAGTGTAACTTTTACTGGGACAGAGGGAGTATTTAGTTGTACATGGAAATGCCAATTTCATCAATTCATGAGGAAAACAAATTTTAAGCACCCTTGCATGGATGGCAGATAGTTTTGATGGGAGAGAGGAAAACAAAAATTAAAACGTAAGCAATAATAGTTTCCAGCCATGTGTTGCATCTGTCAACAATTGGAAATGGTAGATTAGGCACAAATAAGCAAATAAAAGTTAAAACAGGGGTAATTTTGGTGACCAAAAGTGAAGTTCAATGCCCAAAATAGTAAATGTCAAAACATCTGGTACCATACGGGAAAAGTGGTAAAAGTTTAGAGACAAAATTATTAACTAATCCTCAAAGTTATGATAGCAATTTCATTTTTCAGCATACCTTCCCGGTTTTCGCATCCACAACAGTAGAGATATGTAGACGGGGCATGGCTACTGCTCTCAAGTAGTCACATTCCTACAAGGTTCACGGTAATTACAAAATCAAAATTAGAGCTTAAGCATAGTTTATAAGTGTCCATTATTGTCTACAATTTAGCAAAATTAATCGGGTTCCTTGACTGGAAATCGAAGATCTATTAAAATTAATTTCAATGAAATAATCCTGAGATAGTTGCATACAGACCTCATAGTAAATTCAAAATATTAAATTAAACCTGTCCTTTTCTCTTCTGAAACCTAACAAACCTTGTACAAGTTTTGAAATGTCAATCTAAACCATCAGTCAACCAGCTATTAAGAAACTAACGGATCTTCACCATTGCTGTCAACTTTGTGCGATAGCTTTAATTGGGTGGGGGCTCTTAGACCAACCATTATATAACTATCTCTACCATTAATGGTTTGCTGGATGAAAGTAATCATATAAAGGTTCATTTCATTGACTGACAATAAATAAATTTTGCTTGATAACACCTTGTGGCGCATGTACCTAAAACTAATTCAAATAAATGCACATAAGAAAAGAGATCACACGCTCCCTACGTCAGAAACGATTGTCTTATTTCACAACTCAAAATATTTGCTAAGGCTTGATATGTAGTTGAGTCCCTATCTAATAGCTTAAGCTTTTAAATCAGTTGCTATCTTAACACGGTATCAGAGCTTTGGTTTAGCAAGGGTCATGGGTTTGAATCGTCCCGATTGCATTTGTTACGCAAATTATTGTGTGCATGATTGCACCATGTTTGGTTTTGTGATGCCGCGGTTGTGGCATATTTTTTAACCCTCCACGTGTGGTTGGGTCACACGTGAGGGGGAGTGCTAAGGCTTGATATACATAGTTGAGTCCCAATCCAACAACTTAACCTTTTAGATTAGTTGGTACCTTAGCATGCATTCTACGGTTGATACATTATTTGCTTGTGCTTTCTTGCAATTGTATTTTTGTCTTTTGTAGAGCTAGGACTATCTTTCCGAGAAAACCCAAAAGGTGGGACAATCAATTTGGGATGAAGACAAATGTTTCATGTGCTTGTACTAAGTCCTACTTGTCGGCCACAATTGTCCCCAAAATAAATAGGCTTTTGGACTCTAGGCCCCCTGGGCGAGATCCAAATGCCATAAAAACCCAAGGCCAGATCAAAATCCCATTTAAACCCACCATAGCCCACAACCCGCCCCAGCCTTGCCCATGCCTAGCCCCGCCCATGCCCAGCCCATCCAACCTCATACCAGAGCCCGCCCATACCCAGCCCGCCAATGCCATGCCCAGCCAACCTCATACCCGAGCCCAGCCCATGCCCACCGTTTGGATACAAAATTAAAATGTTGAGTATGGGAATTGAACCCATGTTAGCTATATGGCAAAGTATTGCTTAACCACTATACAAGCCAATTATTTGTTAAATGTTTTGCAATGTTTTATACTACTACTTCTACAAGACGAAAATAAATGGAAAAAAATAGATTTTCAACCAATTAGTATAATTCTTGATTATTCCCAAAAACATCAACTTTTTATTAAAAAATATAAAGTATCTAAATATTTATTATAAAAAAATATGAAAGACATAAAAGATAAATTAAATTATAATTTTAAAATATTGTATTTGATATTTTTCTTATATTTTCATTATTAGCCTCCAGTTAAATAATTTATTTACATAAAATGACACAATTTTAGCTTTTTATTGCGGAATTGTCATTGCATCCCTATACCTAAGAGTATAAGACCCGAATCATAAAACTCTCATATTTTATTCCCTCATCCACTTTTATATTTACATATAAGATTAGAATGAGTATATTTTACAAAAAACAAAAATGCACTTATAAGACCTTTAAGAGACAAATAAGTCTGATATGAGACCTATAAATGGTCTCATAAATCTGATATTAGACTTATGAGAGCTATTTACAAGGTCTCATGTCAAACATATGAGATCTATTTTACAAGGTCTCATAAGTCTATAAAAAGTCCATTTTACAGGTCTCATAAAAGACTTATGAGAGCTATTTTAGAAAACAAAAATGCACTTCTGATATGAGACCTTGTAAATGGTCTCATAAGTCTAATATCAGACTTATGAGAGCTATTTACAAGGTCTCATAAGTCTCATATCAGACTTATGAGATCTATTTTACAAGGTCTCATAAGTCTGTAAAAAGTCCATTTTACAGGTCTCATAGAAGACTTATGAGATCTATTTACAAGGTCTCATGGTCTCATATCAGACTTATGAGATCTATTTACAAGGTCTCATAAGTAGTTGTTGTCTTATATCTTTTAGGTATAGGACCAATGTAGTGGTAATTATGTAAATAAATGCCTAAGCTAGTATTTTAGTAAATAATAGACTTAAATGGTGTCATTAATGTAAATAAGTGTCTTAACTGAAAGGTAATAATGAAAAAATATACAAATTTTTCAATTATAGTTTCATTTATTTTTAGGCCTTTCATAATTTTTTTAATAAAAAAATTAGTTTTTATATATATATATTTGTTTACAAAATATGATAGTTTTTTTGAATATTTATGATTTTCATTAATTGATTATAAAATCTCTATTTTTTTAAATTTAGTTTCGTCCAGATTAGTTTTAGTTATATTACATATTGTAAAATGTGACCAAGTTGTGGATTGGGTTAGTGGTTAGGACATAGTTCTACCAAGAAGAAGTCTTGAGTTCGACCCCTATAAGCTTCATTTTTTATTTTTAATTAAAACAGGCGGGTTCTGGGTTCTGGATCCGGGCGGGTGGATCCGTAGCAGGTCGGGGCATTGGGCCTGAGTGGTCAAGTGGGCCGGGCAGCTTGAGTGATGGGTTTTCGGGCTTTTGTGGAATTTTGATTTGGATATTGGGTGGAGGTGGAATTTTGAATCTCAGATGGACTTTTATGGAGAAAAGATCTGGGAGAAGGGGCCTCAAGGAATTATTCCAAATAAATAAATGGGGAAATGACAATTTAGGGTCCAAAGTTTGGGGGGTGTGTGCCAAAAGGGGTCTGATGTATCAATTTTGTCAATTTAGGGTCCAAAGTTAACAACGTTAGTCAATTAAGGGTTTTTGGACTAAGTTGCAAAGAAAATCCAGTTAAGTAACAGAAAAACTTAACTGAAGTTAGGTTTGGATGTTCGCTTGGGCTGTCATTTCACACACCCCTTATACAATGGACCCTAAATTTTCTTTCACTTTTATTATTAAATTTTTGAATAATTTTAATTAATTCAAAAATAATAATAAATAAAATAATAAGCAAATAAAAAATTAAAGTGATTTTTTTTTAAACCGCAAATAATGAAGTTATAAACAAGAAAAATTAATAATAAAAATAAAAAATAATTTTATAAATAAAATAAATAATTTGAATACTAATATTAATAATGAAACAATACTAACCACCACCACAGAAAATAAAAATAAAAAAATTGTCCAAACCCCCACTTTCTTCTTTCTAAAAAAATAAAGTGGTTTTTTTTTTTTGGAATATAGTTTTTTTACACTTTTTCCTTTTTAAAAATTATACTTTTTATTTTATAGTGGTTCTAATGAAAAAAATATTTTTATTGTATTTCTTGAAAAAACATTTTCGATAAATGACGTCTTAATTATTAGTTAATTTAATATAAGAAAGTAAAATTTAATATTTCAATTTTTTTAATTAATTTTCTACATCTGAAATGACAATATGCTCATGCAAATAATAAAAACAAACTCAAGTTAAGTCCATGTCAAAACACTTGTAACTTAACTGGATTCCGTTAACAGAATCGTTAAAAAACCCTAATCTGCACAATTTTTGCAACTTTGGACCCTAAATTGACAAAATTGATACATCAGACCCCTATTGGCACACACCCCCCAAACTTTGGACCCTAAATTGTCATTTCCCCTAAATAAATTTGATAGGAACAATTGTGCAAATCAATGTTTGGCGTTACACAACCATCTAAGATGAGTGAATACGGGAGAGGGAATAAGAACTAATAAGGTCTCTAGGAGAAGATGAGGAAGGCAAGGGACGATTCTGAAAATACTGTAACTAAATAACTGTCACAAATTCTGAACTGAGACTTAGTTGAGCATAGGTGAATGAATCCTAAGATAACCTTTTAGTAAGTAATCTTATAAGGTCAAAAATAGTTTTTAGAAGAATATATTGGATATAAAAATATTTTACCAACCTATATAGTCACCATGCCATGTCTTGAGAAAAAAAATCCATGCCCTTCCTTTTCTCTTGTTCTTTTCTTGGTACTACTACAATATATGGACAAATGTACAAGAAGCTCAAAAAGACTGCTAAATGGTCAGGTTCACTGCACATTAGATTGATTGAAATGGTTCACACCCAAACCCCTATTCAACACAATGAATGCAGTAAGCCAATAAGCTATTACATGAGTAACGCGTTTCTATAAATAAGACTAGGCGTTTTCCTAGTACAAATTTGCTATCATCTTCATTCTATGTTCTAATAGGTTGCATCATTCCAACTGGATATGCCAAGCACTATTATAGTTAGTTATATTCATTTAACGCACAATGTGATTGCATCAGGACACCAATGCATTTAATGAATCAGTTCCTTTATCGCTTTCTGTTGTTCAATAGGGTAAAGATTTCTCATGGACTAGCATCTCACAAGACTCGGTCGTGCTCCTGCTGCTCTGTCCACCTCTGTCCAGGAATCACGAAATATTTGTTGTATAATCCTTTAAGCCAACGTCCCAGCTTCAAAGGCATTATCCCAACAATCTCCACCTTCACTTTGAATCTCCAAAACAACAAACTAATCTCTCCCCTCGCCTCCCCTGCCATCTAACAGCTGCGAACATTCAGCAAGTCCAAACAATGTTGGAACTTGCTCACTGCTACGGATTTCGTGAACATGTCGGCAGGATTGTCCGTCGTTCTCACTATCGTCACCTTAATCTGTTTCTCATTCCTTAGGAAATAATATCTCACATCAATGTGCTTGGTCGTCTCATGATGAACTTGATCCTTGGCTAAGCAAGTTGCGCTCAAACTATCGCAATATATAATAGCCTGATCCTGATGTAACCCAAGATCACTGATCAACCCCTTCAACCATTTTCCCTCCTTAGCAACTTCTGTCAATGCCATGTACTTTGCTTCTGTAGTTGACAAAGTCACCGTAGCCTGCAAAGTAGCCTTTCAACTGACAACTGACCCACCAAGAGTGAGCACATATCCGGCTATCGATCTTCTTGTGTCAACATCCCTAGAATAGTCTGAATCAGAATAACCATTGACTGCACAATCTGTACCACCTCCATAAATGAGACCGACATCACATGTACCCCTAAGGTACCTGAAAATTCTCTTCACCGCCTGCCAGTGCTCTTTACTCAGATTCCCCATGAACCGACTAACCACACTAACTACATGTGCAAGATCCGTCCACCATAACATACATCAAACTACCAACTGCACTAGCATAGGGTACTCGACTCATATACTCTTTCTCTTCAACCGACTTAGGTGCAAACGCGAGTGACAACCATGCATTCGCTGCACTCGGAGTATCCACAGGATTAGCTGTAGACATACCAAACCTCTTTAAAACTTTCTTGATGGAACCTTTCTGAAATAAAAACAGTTTCCGTTTGGTCCTATCTCTATAGACCTACATAACCAGAATTTTCTACGTGGCACCCAAATCTTTCATCTCAAACTCAGCCGGCAACAAGTCCTTCAATTTCTGAATATCTGACTTCTTGACTGCTACTATCAACATATCGTCAACATAACGAACCAAATAGATGGTCGAACCATCCACCAACCTATTGTGATACACATAACAATCATACGGACTCCTCGTGTAACCAATCTCTGTCATATAGCGGTCAAACCTCTTGTACCACTGCCTTAAGTCCATAAAAGAACTTCTTTAACCTGCACACATAGTCTCCTTTATCAGGAACTTGAAACCCATCTTGTTGTGTCGTGTATATCTCTTCTTCCAACTCTCCATGTAGAAAGTTGTTTTCACATTTAGCTGCTCGAGCTCCGAATCCTACTGAGCTACCATTGCTAGCAACACTCTGATCGAAGTGTGTCTAACTACATGTGAGAAAATCTCATTGCAGACAACGCCCTCTCTCTGTGTGTGAAACCCCTTGCAACTACACGAGCTTTATACTTGACCCCCTTTGATGGTGACAAACCTTCCTTCTTCTTGAAGACCCAGTTGCAAGTCACTATCTTCCTGCCTTCTGACCTCTTGGTCAACTCCCAAGACCGATTCTTGTGAAGAGACTCCATCTCATCACCCATGGGTGCATGCCATTGAGTTGATTTTGAACATGCAACTGTTTCTTTGAAAATAGACGGTTCCGCAAGATCGGGCTCCACTTTCTCAGCAATATGTAGTGTATAAGACACCACATATTCAAATCCATACCTATCCGGAGGCTTACCAAAATTAGCTCTTTTTAAACTTTCCTTGAGCCAACCCATATTCTTCAGGAATAGAAGATGAACTGTCTGGTGCTTCAATCTCTGTCGGTGGATCTGATCAACATGTGATTGTGGGACGACTAACTCTTCAGTATCTTGTTGCTCCCCTGCTTATCAACACCGCCAACACTTGGCGCAATCGTAGATCTCATAATAGGTTAATCACAAAATTCTCATAAAAACGACGTTCCTACTAATGATCACCCTATTTTCTGATGGAGACAAATACGGTATCCCTTGATATTGTCTCCATACCCCATAAATACCCACTTTCTAGCCCTAGACTCTTAACTTTCCATCATCCACATGATAATAAGTAGTACAATCAAAAGCTCTTAAAATAGAATAATCAACATGTCAGCATATACCTCATTGGGAACTTGAGACCAATGCCGGCGTGAGGTCCACGAGTGATCAAGTAACATGTTGTACGAACCGCTTCTGCCAAGAACTGTTTAAACAACCCTGCATTAAAGAGCATGCACCTCGCCCTCGCAAGCAATTTCTAATTCACGCGCTCTGCTACACCATTCTGATGTGGCGTACTCCAAACCATTATATGTCTGGAGTTTCTTGATCTTCCTTCCTATCTAATTCTCCACCAACGTCTTCCACTGTCTGAAATTTGTGAGAGCCTCACTCTTGTGCTTCATGATAAGCACCCAAGTCTTCCTCGAATAATTATCAATTGACAAGAAATATCTGTGACCCCTCAATGGTTCCTGATGTGACGGTCCCAACAATCTGAGTAGATATAATCCAGAGCGCCCTTTGTGTTATGTATGCCCTTGGGAAACTTGTTTCACTTCATCTTCCCCAGCACCACAATATTCACAAACTTAAGATCCTTGATCTTATGGCCACAATGAAGATCCCATTTGGCAAGCTCTTGCATCCCTCTAATGCTCATGTGCCCGAGCCTAATATGTCACAGCTTAGACATATCCTCCTCGATTACTTCAAACGATGTAACCATAGCCGACACAATAAGCGTCCTTCCTTTGAGGAAATACAAGGAGCCCCGCTTATGGCCAATCAACACCACTTCTGAACCCATGTAGACATTGACTTCTCCAATTTTACCTTTAAATATGTACCCTCTGCTGTCTAACTGACTAAGAGAAATTAGATTCTTCGTCATATGCGGAACGTGTCTAACCTCATTCAAAGCGACGAAGCTACCATCATAAGTCATGAGCTTGATAGAACCAATATCGACAACCCTGCAGACTTCGCTTTTGGCCATACTAATATCACCACCAACCATATGCCTATATTCAGTAAACCATTCCCTCCTCAGACTAATATAATAGGAGGTTCCGGAATCAAGAACCCACGCATCTGACGGGCACAAAGATTTTCTGTAACTAGAGCATAATCCTTATCAGAACTGTTATTATTTGCCATACCAGCCATAGGCTTACTACGAACAGGAGCCTCGCCTCGCTTTTGCCTCTGACAATCAAACTTCCAATGTCTCATCTCTTTGCCGAAATTACAGACATCCCCAGGCTTCGGACCTCTCTTGCTAGAAAATTTACCCTTGGTCTTCTTCTTGCTAGAACCCTAATGCTACTCCTAGAAACCAAACCTGATGACTGATGATTGGCTATTTGTCCCATTCCCACACGCCTTACGGCGCAACTCCCTCGTCTTGAGCGAAGTTTTCACTTCCTCTAGAGTGAGCGTGTCCTTACCGTTTGCGAATCGACATAATGTTCAAAAGACAAAGGTAAAGACACCAAAAGCATTAAAACAACATCCTCATCATCTATATTACGCAGTTCAAGCAATATAGACAAATATTTCAAGATGATCATTAATGGGTATGCCTTCAGTCATACGAGAGTAAACAAGAGTAAACAGTTATGCTTCATATCCTACTTGTTGGTCAATGAGCGTGTCAAGTACATGTCTTCCAACTATAACCAGTGGTTATTAACCACAAAGCACTTCTGGAATCCGTTCGAACGATATTGATTAGAACCTTATCTAGTTGCCTGATAAGCTCCGCGTGGGCCTTCTTATCTAACTTCTTCAAAACCGCAGCTTCCTTCTCAATTGATTCTCTTTCTCCGTAAGCTCTGCTGCTGCTCCCGACGGAGTAGCATCTGTAGCGACCACTTAACCCTTCCTTGCGATCCACGAGTGCAATCTCCATCGGTTCTCATAAATCTTTGTTTATCAACAACGCCTTCATCTTGATCTGTCAGAGAGAAAAACTATTCTTCTTATTGAACTTGTCGATCGATTCTGATCCTTGACCCATCTTCTCGTTTTGCAGCGGAAAATCCCTCAAATCTCAAACTAATCAGCTCTGATACCAACTGTTAGAGTAATAAACAAAACTTGATGGCGAAAAACGAAAACCAACTAGACGCAAGAACATCAATGTGGTTCACCAACTTGACTACGTCCACGGGGAGGGGAGAGAATATTACTATCAATCTGGAGAAACAATACAAGATCACACTAATCTATAATGCACGAATTTTGGTCACAAAATTCCTGACTGTGCAAACCCTAGATCTAGATTGAGTTTATTGCCAAAATGACCGACGTACTATCTCAGAATAACACTTCTACCTCCGTACTGCCTAAACACTAAATGTATGATGCATACTATAGTTTTATTAGCAAAACTAACCAAAGAACTATACATCCGTGAATTTTCTCTAACCAACGTAATATTTTCTAACGGTCTTTATATTATTTTAACGGTGGTTAAATTTCACGAAAAGTGTAATTAGATTATCAAATGGGACCCTAATGTTTTTCTCTAATGAAGAGTGTAATTAGATTTTAAAATTGTTAAGGGTGTTATGGGGACCAAAAAGGGAAGAAACAACGAGTAGGGTTTAAATTTAAAAGAAAAATCCACGCAAACATCGTTGGCGCCCATGCTCTGGTTCTTCATCTTCTTCACCATCGTCACCCAACTTCACCCTCATCTACGATGACGCCCCCACCCCCGCCTCTGCTCCCACCTTCAACCGCTTATTCGTCTATCTGTCATGTCGGAAACCCTAGATTAAAGAAATTATACAGTAACAGCGTCATAAGTCTCGAATTTTGGCAAGTCGCGCTCTGAGTTGATCAAGAAGCTTCTTTTTTTCTTGTTCTATTTCTTTTTTCGGGGTTGGGAGCCTTATGAACTGGTAATTGTTTTGTTTTGTATCCTTGAAGCAAGAGGTAGTTCATTTAGGAGTAGATGGACTTAATTGATCACAATTTTTTAGACTTAATTGCTGAGTTCTTGAAATTGATTGTGGTTTAGGGGTGTCTGCAGTTTAGCAATCTGAAATTTGGGGAATATATATGGTATTCGTGTTACTGATTATGTGGAATATTTCTTTAAGGAAAAATTGAACCATTTTTTTTTTAACTATATGGCGATGCACATCATAATTTTCTAATTGTTTTTGTTTGCTTGAATCATGAAGTTGGTCCTCCTGGGTTTAGTTTTGTTGCTGCCGGAGATGATGAAGATCGGTGACGAGGACAAGAAATGTGTGGAGGATTTTAAGGAACTTATTTTTCGTCAAATTATTAAACGGTTACTAAAATACTTTAATGACCGTTAGAAAAAATAACGCATGTTAGAGAAAATTGAGGAATGAATAGTTCTTTGGTTAATTTTGCTAATAAAACTATAGTACACATCATACATTTAGTGTTTAGGCGGTACAGAGATAAAAGTGTCATTCTTAGATAGTACGTGGGTCATTTTGGCATAAACTCGGTCTAGAATTACAAATCTCTTTCTGAGCAATAGTATTTCTTATTCTTTGTTTTTGTGTTAGGATGACAAGCCTATTTATACTTTTCTAAATCCTAACCCTATAGGCGGAAGGAGTTATTTATTCTTGTTCCTAAAGGAACTCATAAACACACGCCAATACTGTAGTCGGCGCCTAAGGCCCATTAGGCCCAACTGGGCTGCATGGCCATGTCCTTTATCTGGCATAGCCGTGCTTGTCTTCACCAAAAAACATAGCTCTCACATGTGATGACACGGTCAAATGACCATGCAATGCACGGCCGTGCCCGTGCTGCTTCTGAGAGCCTCAATTCTACAGGACCTCTGCAAGACGTGTCACCCATAAGACTCGGTCGTGATCTCTGTTTGTATAATCCTCTAAGCCAGCGTCCCAACTTCAAAGACATTATCCCAACACATGATATGTGCTACAGTCAAAGGGCATTTCGTGACCATCTTTTCTTACATTGTTCAGCTGCTTGGAGGCTTTCTTCGGATTACGTTTGCGGGGGTGTGAGTTGTTCTCTATTTTGGAGAGATAGATTTTCCATTCTAAGGTAGAAAGTTTTCTTTGGATTACGTTTGTGGGCTTTAAAACGGACATATAATGTGTAATTATGGCAACCTTTGCATGTTGCGATGTACTTGGATGGAACTGAATGTTAAAACCTCCCACAACAGATTGCTATCCTTTTTACTCCAGAAAGAGACAATTGTGTTCCTTGCTTCTTAACTAGGAGCCAGAGTTTTATCTGTGGCACACTTGTAATGAAATAGGTGAGCAGCAATACATTTTTTATATGTTCACTCCGCCAGCATCCTTGTCAAAAACTTAACAAAAAATAGTTATGTGACCTCGTGACTAGTTTTCATTAAGTTTTAACGAGGATGTTGACGTGTATGCTGACTAGATTTGGATGGTAATAATCACGCCCAAAATAGGCTCAATGCGTCAACAACTTCATCAAAAACTTAACAATTTTTTTTGAATGGTAATCTTGTTTGGAATGATAGGTCCATGTTTTTATGTTCTTAACAAAAGAAAATAGTCACGTGAGGTCATGTGACTATTTTTGTTAAGTTTTTGACGAGGATGCTGACGGAGTGAGCACAATTTGAAAAATGTAAAAGTTCAGTGAAGACTTTTAGAAGAAAAATAATTTAGTGAGAACATTTTGAAAAGGGCTAAAGTTTAGTGATGAAAATATTTTTTTTACCTTTTTTTATAAGAAAAGAAGATGAGCAGCCATGCATTACGTTAAATCATGTAGCCAGTTAGTTTCTTCGGGTTTTCTGCAGTGTAGACTTAGATTTCTTCGTGTTTTTTTGACTCAATGATGGTGATAAAAATCAGTCGCCCAAACAAAATGAATGTTGGTAATGTAAAATCAATATATAATAACAAGGTAGAATTATGGACACTGATATGTAAGACACGAAATCGTGCTAAGTAAACTGTGATTATAAGTATGCCACATACCTCATTACTCAAAAAATTGTGAAATACAATGATTCGAGGTGACCAGCTAATGATCTCAGGTTTGACCTACATGCATAGAGAAACGGAAAACAAGAGCAAAAAAAATTCAGCAAAAAAATAGTAATATACAAGTACATCCAGTAGCTAAATATATTGATAGAAAGCGGCTTACAGAAATACAGTTCATGAGTTAAAATGTTCCATATATATGTGAAATAATCATTATGACCGCTATTTAGAACATAATAAGTGTAACATCCCAAAAAGAAAATAAGTTAATTAAGTAATAAAAAAAAAATGGGACGTATAAGAAGATGGGATGAATGTAAGATTTATGATTGGGTCCCACGTGAATGGCAATTGTTGACAGGAAGTTAGTTGTTAGTATGAGGTGTGGTTAGTTCTTAGTTTTAGTATGGTGACTCAGCAAACACGAGTTGTACAATTGACTATTTAAGGCATAAAGATTTTATTAATATTCCATACTAGAAATATTAGTGGCTTCGACAGTGTATTCTAGTGTGTGTCATACCAACTTACAGTTCGAGGTACGATCTGGCAATTATTTTGATGATACGATTTTAGCAGTTTTGAGGTAAAGGAGACTATATGGTATTGATTCCGTGCTAGTTATCATTCTTTCTCAATGTCCGTGTTTTAATTGTATTCCATTTATTGATACGCATATCATTTGTTCGGTCCCATTGATTATTGCTTTGGCATTGAAATTGCTCCGTAAATATTATGGTTATTCTTATGCATGCTACATCTGTTTTTTTGCTCAAATGTGAGATTTGTTATATGAAATATTTTTGATGTGGCTCAATGTGTGACAGTCGCAGTAGACTTTGTTAGTTTGTTTGTGTTGGGTCAGCTCCATGTGTGGGAGCTAAAGATTCGGTTATTATTGTTAAGTCAATGAAGTGCGTCGAACTGTTAAGTATGATCGATTGATGTTCGATTCATGAAAGTGGTCTCATTGGCATGTCCATATTTATAATTTCATGGACAGTGGTAGTTGGTACTCCCTCCGTTCCAGAAAAGTTGAAACATTTACTTTGGAGTTGGGAAATTAAGGATATAATATTATATTAAGAATGAAAGGTAGAGAGGAAGAGAGAGAATTAGTGGGGGTGGAAAGAGAATGAGTGGAGAATAATGAGTGGTTGGGAGGAAGAGAGAGAATGAGTGGAGAATAATGAGTGGTTGGGAGGAAGAGAGAGAATGAGTGGAGGATTATAAAAGTAATAAAAAGCTTCCATTTTTTGATTGTTGCAACTTTTGTGAAATACCCTAAATGGCAAAATGTTGCAACTTCCTTGGAACGGAGGGAGTATATGTGTTCCATTGGACTATGTGATGCTGTATATACCCTCCCTTTACTGGGCCCCCAAGTTCACCCCCCTCCATTTTTAGTTCTGCAGTTGACTGCGAATCGTGGTTCGGGATGGCCAGGATTTGGGTTGGAGCAGTTTTAGATTATTCTAAGTTTTTAGAGATGTTTTGTACTTTCTTTTAGAGTTGTAAGTTGTTGTACTATTTTAATATTTATGAAAAGGCCAAAATACGTTTAGCCTCCCAAAGTATATACTGAATCTCACTTTGCACCCTCACGCGAATTTTCTCCCACTTTGGTACCCAATGTTCAAATTATCTTACTTTGTACCCTGAAACCTAACGAACGTTAGACATTTAATGAAATCAGTCATGTGTGTGTCATGTGATTGGTATTTTGTACATATTAAGCTGAATTTTAGATTTCTCTTTAATTTATTCATCTCACTCTTTCTATGTACTTGAATTAAAAATAAAATACTTTATATATTTATATTTTATTAAAAAAAATAGAACATAAATAATAATAAAATAGCACACTAGAGAGTAAATAAAAATTATACTTATTTAATTAACACCGAAGAAAAAAGAAAGAAAAACAAAGAAATTAAGAAAAAATATAGAGAAAGGAAAAATGAAAAAAAAAATACTTATGGTTCTTCTTCTTCCCAATAACCAGTCCACCTTTCCTCTTCTCTGTTTCCCGTACCCCCTACCCATTTCCGTAACCCCAAACCCATTCCCGTTACCCCCAAACCCATTCTCGTAACCACACACTCCAAGCTTCCATCCCTACCGCCCTTTCCCCTCCCCTCCCCTCCCCTTTACCCTCGTCTCATCGTCTCCCTCTCTCTTCACTCTTCCCGTCCCCCATTCCCACTCCCAGATCTATGATTGTAATCAAACCCAAATCTGGGATTTTTTGCGTTTTGGGGTTTGTTTTTTGTTTTTTTTTTATCTTTGATTTTCGAAAAGTATTATTGTTTGGTGTAAATATTAGACTTATTTCTTGTTATCGTTATCTGCATTGAGCACAATTCAAGTGGAAACACTGAAAATGATTTTTTATTTTGTTTATGGCGGTGAATGGTGGTGGCGGCACTACGGCAACATGGTGGCTGTTTTAAGGCGGTGGCCATGGTGGTTTTATGATGATGAAGGCATAAGAGTTTTTAACGGTTAAATGACACTTAAGCCCTTGAATTTTGGAGTTAAAAGACCTAAACACCCATTACATGACACGCACATGACTGATTTCGTTAAATTTCTAACATTCGTTAGGATCTAGGGTGCAAAGTGGGATAATTTTTACATTGTGTACCAAAATGGGACAAAATTCGCGCGAGGGTGCAAAGTGGGATTTGGTGTATACTTTGGAAGGGTAAACGTATTTTGGCCTTATGAAAATTGAAGTAGTTGAATTTTTCGGGCCATTGCAATAACTGATAAACTAAATCATCGTGACCAATAGGACGGTGACAACTACAATGGGTGGCATTGTAAGATCCGGTATGTCCTTGAAGGACAAAAGATTTTAGACGGTCAAACAAGTTCCATGGAAGAGCCGGTTATAAATAATACTGGAAAGGACTATGGCCGGACATAGAAGGGATCATGTCTTAAAGATGTTTATTATTCTTTATTTTTTTGGTGCACCGTCCAAACTATATAACTGTTTCCCTTAATTGACAAATAATTTGCAGTTCAAACACAAAAGCCAAAACTGGCCCATAGAGACGTGCAGAAAAAATAGAGAGCATACATATCCAACACGCAGAACTGCAGCTTCTTTGTCATTAGCCCATTCAGAAATACCTGAACCAGAGGGGGAAGTGGACGAAAAGTTAAATCCAAAACAAGAGTAGAGAACATGCACGGCAACAAAACTAATAACCTACAAATTAAGCCAAAAAGAAAATGATGAGATAACTTAACTGACTGTGTTAAACGTCATCCAGCTGTAACATATACCTTCCATAAACCTTGGACTTGGTAAAGAGATCTACTCAGAAAGCCTATAGTATTTATGAAACTAAATCTTCTTTCAAGTAATCAACTTAGAACAGCAACTGTACTAAGTCTTTTCAAGGATGAGTCACGAGGCCTGATTCCTACTCCCTCCGTCCCATTATAATGTCACACTTTCCATTTTGGTCTACCCCAAAATAAATGTCGCATTCTTGTTTAGGAAATAGTTTTAGAGCAATTTTACCATTATACATGCAATGTACAAATAAAAAAAGTAAGCATGTTTCTTAAAAACGTTGACAAGTCAATTGCGACATTTATTTTTGGCCCGAGGGAGAATATAAGATAACAGAGGTAGTTAAATCCTTCACTTTTGGTGATTGCTACAACCATTCTCAAACGACCCAGTGCAAACGTCAAAACTATCAAATATAGAAACAAATGAAAGAGAGAGTTCCATTAAATGCTAGCTTAATCATCATTGTATCTTGGCAGAACATATAGTGTGATTCGCAAATTACATCAAGAGAAAATAGTAGGAAAATTACCAACCTCCGTGCAACTGCAGATTGCCAATATTCTGAATCTCAATTGTTCTTCTAAACGAAGGAAGCCCAGTTCCTGTAAAAAAAAAAAAAAAAAAAAAAAAAAAAACTTAGCTTTTAGAAGTATGTTGATGAAAGATTGTGGGGAGGGAAGCTAATCATGAACCAGTAGGTCCATGTATATTACGTTATATCTCAAATGTACATAAATGAACTTGAAAATCTAACACATACGGTTTACAGGATAATGAATATATTTTAATTATTCAACTTGATGAAAAGGACGAGTAAAAATATATTTTTTGGTAGAGAGGAAGTATTATTAGGTTAACGGAAAATGTTAAACTAGAAAGACAAGAGATCCATCAATTTCAAGGAAAAGAAAAATACAAATCAGGAAACAATAGCCTATTCTAACTATTCTAAGTTGGAAGAATACCCAACCCCTCCTCAAAGGGGAAAGGGGAATCCCCCAAAAAGTTCCCTTCGCATGAGCCTACAAAAAAAGCTACGCACAAAACTCTACCACAAAGCATGGATTTCCAAAGAAGATGATCCATAAAACTAGTCGCCATCTGTCTTTTCAATCTTTCGGTCAAACTGTTAACGCATCACAGGCGGCGCACGAACTGCTTGCCTCTGGTCCACAAATTATCCTCATGGAGAGCCTTAAGAAAAGTCAAATGGAAAGTAGGGTGAATCTTAAGGTTCAATTATAGTGGCCATCTTTCCTTTTGTTTAGATGTCTCAAAGAATTTGGCCACATCAAATATCAATGAGCATTTATTGATTTTTTTCCCATTATATCCCTAAACAAGTTAAGTATTTATACGATAAACATAAACTTATAATCGTATTCCTATTTCATATAAGGGCAATGATGGACAAGTAAATTATACTCCCTCCGTCCCTCTTTAACTTACAAAAAATGAGTTGGGCACATTAATTAAGGAAAAAGTGAAAAAGGTGATGTGTTGTGAGTATAGATGGTTGAGTGGGAAAGAGAAAGTGGGATGGAGAATAGTTAGTGGATAGTTGTTGTGAGTATGACATGTGGGTCCCACCATTTTAAAAGTATTAAAACATTTCCATTTTAGGATTTTGTAAGTTAAAGTGGGACAACCAAATGGGTAATTTTTGTAGATTAAAGAGGGATGGAGTGAGTATAATGCAAGTTGTTGCATTAATTAAACTTTAATATGCAAGTTTTTGTCTAGAGGCCAAAAATAATGTGAGACTGAGGGAATATCTATTGTCAGTTGAACTCCCTCTTTAACGAGAGAAACCTCTTTCAAAACACTTTTTAGATCTATTTTGGGCAACAAAAGAAACAGATTTCGAAAATTCAAGAAGCATCTCTACCTTCAACCCACAATCATTTGCATCTCAAATAATCATTCTGCGTCTACTTCTGCACATGAGTACACTAGGAGTTTGCGAAAATAGTCAATCGCTTCCTTCTCTAATGTAGTTGTAGAGCTCTCACCACAATTCAACTTATTGGCTAGAAGATTCTATATTCCTTTTTAACTAAATGAGATTTAAACAATGCATACTTATCATCTCTATCTTTTCAAATACTCCCCTCCGTCCCGGAATGATGTTCCCACTTTTTTATTGTTAGTTTGAATGAATGAGCTTTGAGCAATAATTTTTTATTAATTTAATTATTCTATTGAAAAATTAAACTTGTTATTGATACACCATTACAAACACTACAAATAACATATTTTAGATTTTCATTAAGATAATTAAATTAACTAAAATTATTGCTCAAAGTTCATTCAAACTAACAATTAAAAAGAAAGTGGGAACATCATTCCAGAACAGAGGAAGTATGACTTTAAGTTGTTTTCATATTGATTTGGCACAACGTATAGTTGATTCGATCCAGTACCTACCCGGTTATTAATAAAAAAGTCAAGTTCAAACTTAACCATCTAACAGTGATAGAGAAATCGAGGGACTGCAAAACTTGCAACAAATACGATGATGTACATGATGACACTTGTTTTTTTATCTTCGCTGACTGCACCATTAATTAAAAGGAGGGGAAGATAAAGGGAAGTCTAACGAGAGAACTTAATTCGTTAGGCATAGTACAGAACTAGAGCACGCATGTCTACGAGCTCCCAATAATTATGAATGAAACACCTGAAGATCAAAAACAAAATGTACCTCAAACCAGAAATAAATGAGAAGATTTACCATGTGAATCCTCCAACTTCCGGATAAAAGCCAACTGTAAAATAGCCCCTGCAATATCAATTATCATATGCCACATTGGCTGTACATTTAGGAAAGTACTAGGAGCTAGCATGAGAATCGAAATAGTCAATCATTCAAAGCAAGCTAAAATCTTATGAACTATAAGCAAAGGCTACATGCGAATTACAATTAGAAACCCTTTCTCCTCTTCACCAGATACAATTATAATATCTTCAAAGAAAAGGATGAAGATCAAGAGTATGTAAATAGTAGTAGTAGTAGTAATAATAATAATATTAATATTAATAATAATAATAATAATATAATGATAATAATAATAATAATAATAATAATAATAATAATAATAACAATAATAATAATAATAAGAGAAAGTATGTAGATCAAGAGTGGGGCATACAAAGAATAAGAAAAGCATAAGCCTCACACACAGGATCCGTCACGCCACAAACCTAATCGATAAGATCTCAAACATCTAAGGAAACCTGAAGTTTTATAATTCTTCTTTTCTGCCTCTAAACCTAAGAGAATATAATATATCTCACACATCTAAGGATACCTGAAGGTTTATAGTTTATTTATCTTGAACAGGCTACACTTTAGATCACGTAACAAGGACTGTTCATTTGGCATGCCCATGCATATAGGGTGTGGATACATGTCAAAGTCTTCAAGTTGTAAATAAGAACTCAAGTCCGTAAGTTTAGCCAGGTATTTGAAATTTCAAATAATCAGCAACCAAACTCTCAACTGTTCTTAACTATCTAATCACTTATAATCATATCATATCCATAATGTATCATTAGATTATAGCATATGTATATTAAAGTATACAAACATAGACCGTGTCCAAATACACCTATGGCCTACCCCATTTTTGGATCTTTAGAGCCTAGCCCATGTATCATGAACTTGAAAGACAATCTCGAATAAGGATAGGTTGCCACCCCAACGAAAAGTAAGCTTATTTCCAACTAGCAAAAATGATTAGTAAAAATCGCTGTCCAACAAAATATTTATAGAGTTGTCAACCAAAGGTGCCCCAATATAGGATAATGGCTGAGAAACAACTTGACAACCAATCAGAGGAACATAGATGCTACCAACATCCTCCCCATACCATGATCCAACAATCTCACACTTGGCCAAATTAATACACTCTGAAAAATCTAAAAGGATGGTAAGAACATTTTTTATAATAATGAATGTCTTCAGCTAGCATTAACACCTTGTAATGAGTGAACTAAAGTGAGTTGAAGATGAGAAACCATGAACCTATCCCTACCCACCTTACACCCATCCACAATTCTTACCTCCTCACCTCTAATCAAAATCCTACTCAAGAATCCGCCACTAGAGTAGATTAAAAGGAGATAGAGGATCCCTGACGCACCCCTCTTGAAGCCTAAAACCCTCTTGAACCTTGCAATTAATGATTAACGAAAATATAGGGTCGAACAAACTCCACCTCCGCCGCTAACCAAAACCTTTACGATGAAGGAGAGGATCTAAAAATTGTCAAGTTGATAGGTCCTCAGCTCTCTAATTTAACAAGCATTCTAGGCTCAGTATCCACCACACTCATCATCAAGTGGATACGTCTTAAATCGCTACCCTTATTAAACTAATCGTCTTTAGTCACAGGAGTAATGAATGTAGAGTTGGACACTCCTTCAGATAATATTACTAAATAACTTATCAAGCACCCTCATAAGAACATGTTTCACAATATCCTAACGGGATTATAATAGAAAAACATCGAGAAACGGTCTATCCCATGGGCCTCAGCTCTCACCATCCCAACTACAGTAGTAACAGTACGTATCTCCTCCTCTGGAAATTCCTCTACGAGCCAAAGCGGCCTCTGTAGCTCAATCAGACACCCATTAATGCTCTCTAATCTTGATCAACTATAACACTCTTCATGAAGAAGATTCTTGAAATAAACTTAGATGTGGATCGTTCATGGTGGTCTTTCTCTAGTATTTTATTGCTTGTTTGATCCACTCTATAAATTCTCTCATATTCCCCAGCAGAAAAATGGCCACTTTCAATCTTTTAGGGTAATTAGCAGACTCGAACGATGAACGGCTTAATGATAATGGGTTGTTATAGTGCATATAGTTCGATATCTACCACATAACTAATATAATCTTCTCTTAGTAGATTCAGATTGTTACTTTTACTCCTTGATTACTGGTAAGCAGATTGTGCACCTTACTAATTGAACAAATTTTGGTTTCCACATCTTTAATCGTTCATATGATACAAAAAAAAAAAAAAAAAAGGTGTGAAAATGGCGGTGCAAATGAAGAAAAAAAGGAATCTGATCTTTTTATTATTATTATTTTGAAGCAGAATCTGAAATCGTTAGAGGCCAGACATGGCTTCGCTTTGTTAAGGAATGCAACATCTTTATCTTTATGGGTTCAACTAAGGGAATTTTTCGAGGCTTGACATTATGGATATTGGTTAGGATTGGGAATCAGTTATTTTCCCGTATAGCTCCGACCCAAATCAAGAAAAACACAAGCTAAGAGGCTGTAGCCCTAATCAAGAATAAGCATGTAAAAATTTCAAGAAATTGGTGGTCTGTGCATAATAAAAAGCTAGTAGGTCCAAAATACCAAATCACCCAAGTCACCAATTAACACAAAATATGCAGCAGGCATCTATTCCACATTTAGAAAAAAATTTAAAAAAATTTAAAAAAATGTACCCGCAACAAAAATCAGAAATTAGCAGTATACATGTGTGAATAACTATTTACATTGGTGAGGGAAAGAATCGGCGAGAAAGATAGATAGATATACCTATAATCATTCCGAGGGTGACAAGTGTAAGCAGTCCGAATACGATCTTCATTCCGGAGGCCATGGGGAGAGGGAAAAGGGGGATCCGTACGAAATTCTTGGTGAATTCTCAACGGAATTTAATTTTACATCGGTTTTTCACTTTGAGTTTATTAGATGGAAGTCAGTTTTGAGGGGAGGGGGAGGACGGTCATTCATTTTGCGTTACGCCGTTAAAAAGCAAATGGGTGGGGATATACACACCCACCAATTTAGTTTATGCCCACAATATTTTTCCTACAAAATTGACATTGACATCTTATATAAAAACACAATATAGTCCCTTGAGGTTGAGGCACCCACTATTTTAGAATGTTTGAATCTAGATGAGGTTTCACCCAGCGGTGGACCTACCCTATGTCTATGGGGGCAATGGCTCCCTTTGTTTAAAAAAATAAATGCATTAGTATTTATTTTTGCCCCCTTTAAATGTGTTATGTCATTTTGGCCCCTTGTGAAAAATTTATGGGTCCACCACTGGTTTCACCTGTAATAACCCGAAATTTACCCCTATATTCTTTTTTTTTTTTTTTTTTGAAAACTCTCTAATTATTATTTGGGCCGCGCCATTAATAAAAAGATTGGGTCTAGTTATTCGGTCAAAATAGAAAAACCCAATTCATTATTTTAGAGGAAGAGGAATCCTTTTTAAAGTAGGGAATGGAAAACCCTTTTAATATAAATACTCTTTAAACCCCTAAATCTATTATTTGTGATTCCACCGCAAAAGAAAGTGAGAGAACGGGAGAAAAGAGGGAGAGCGGTGCTGAGAGGGAGAAGAACCGCAGAAGAGAGAAAGAGATCGGGGAGAGAGAAGGAGAAAGAGAGAAGGTTGGTGGTCGATCCTCAAAAGGTAAAACCTAGTCTCCCTAACCTTTCTTATTCATCGTTATTGATCAAACTATTAGAAGCCATGTTTGAAGGGAAACCTAATTAAAGAATGATGAACTAGGGTTGCTAGAATGATAGTCATAGAAGAAGAAGATGATGGATTGGGTGTGTGATTGTGCGCATGTGTGTGAGTAGGCAGTGTGTGTGTGTTTGCTGGTGCATGTGTGGGTGTGGCGGCAGTGGCTGCTGTGTGTGTGCGTGTACTGTGTGTGTGTAGGTGTGTACTGTGTGTGTATGTGTGTGTTGGGTGTGTTGTGAACAGTGATTGTAGGTGCTGTGAATAGTGTTTTGGTGTGAATATTGGACACTAAAACATGTTAATTGGGAATAGAAACTATGAAACCCTGGGGGTAATTTAGTAAACCTAAAGAGGGTATTTTGGGTATGAAATAATGAGTAATATTGAGACCCTAGAATGAAGGTTAACTATGCAAAGGGTTAAAGATGATTAACTCGTAGGTTAACCAAGTAAAGAGTAGTAAGTGAGGGACGGAAGTAAAATAGTGTTTATGTGTATCTAAGATTAGACTACTTCGTGATTGTAGATTTGTTCAAGCGGAGTAATCAAGCTAGCTAAACGTAAGACTAAGGTAAGGCATTACTGTGGTATCCCACATCGGTGGGGTACAATTAGTTGGAGTGGTACTTAAGTACGACAAGACTACCATTGGGCACCAACATATCCATGGACTTTTGGGTGGGCCTGTGGTAAGCCAAGCGGACCCAATTGTTATTGCTCAATGGGCCAGTAGGTGGTGCTTGTGTAACGGGTCGTTACAATTACGCTCTTAGTAGTATATTTGGTTTCAATTCTTGTTAGGATTCCCAATCTCCGATTTTATTAAACGTAATCTACCTATGTGGCTAGGTAGCATTTTAAATAATTATTCCGTTCCGCGAATGTTACCGTTCCTTGTTATCCGCCCTATTGATTTTATTGTTGTTCAATTGGTCTATCATGCGTATGATTTGTATTGTGATTTTGGTGTCTAAAGCGAAATGTACACCTTCTTTAAAAAGTGACCAAGTAAAGTTTTAGAAACTTAAGCTTTGTTTTGTAAAGCTCTTTAAAGTGAAGTTTTGTAACAAGTAAAATAACTTACAGTTATCCATAATCCCGAAACGGATAAGTGGACCCCCTTATAGTTATCCATAGTTCTAAGAAGAACATGTGGACCCCTTTGCGTTGCTTGATGAAGTAACGTAGGTTATCATGATACACTGATATTGGGTGCGGTCAGTAGAAACCTGAGCCCTGGGTACAGTGTGTGCTTAATCCCTAAATTAAGTGAAGTAAATTAAAGCAAAGTAAAGTAAAATGAAGTAAAGTAAAGTAAAGTGAAGTAAAGTGTTTTGTGAAATATTGTGCTTTGGAAACTGACTTCTGTAGCCACATGTTTTCAAAGTAATGAGTTGTTTTCATTATCGGTAAATGGTTCTTTTCAAACTGAGTACCTGTTTGATCCTTGAGTTATATCATTTCATTGTTAATTCATTGTTACCGTTCGTTTCGGTCATCTCCTCTTAGTACCCGAGGGGATCCCTATGAACTTACTAGGCATTGTTCGCTCATTCCTTCCATTCTTATTTCTCTCCAGGTTATAAATAAGCAGATCAAGGTTCGCAGGGTTTGGCGGCATAGGAGTTATCTTTCGAATAAAGTTAGTTAGTAGTTATGAATTCCGTTACGTTTAAGTTTTAGACTTTATATTCCGTTAGTTACCATTTTGAGCTAGTGACTTGTACTAGCCGTTTTGGGTTTGAATGTTGGTTAAAGTTTGAATTGTGGTTATTTGTAGCCGTTGGGGCATCCTGGATTTGAGATTTATTCATTTTAAGTTATTATTTATTAGTTGTGAAAAGTTGGGGTCTTACAGTTGGTATCAGAGCCCCGGTTTAAGATTACTTGGGAGACTCAGACTTAGAAGTTAAGACTATTGGGAGAAGTAGTACTTAACGATTTTGGGCTGTAGAACTCTGATAAGAACAAAATATCTTTTGAGAAGCACTAATTGAGGAAACCTGCTAATTAGGGAAACTTTCCGTTTTGGGAAAATTTCTAAGTTTGGAAACTTTCCTTTTATAGAAACTTACTGTTTTAGGAAAGAACCTAAAGTGAAGTTCTAAAGGAAGATGAGTATATACTTGGGTCGTGGTTCGAATGAATGTTATTTTTCTTTAAGAATGAATGCACTACGGGTTATATGTGGTTCTAATGGTTGTATGTTTTCATTGTAGATCATGGACGGACTTAAGGGCTTTAAAAGGGTGAATTTGAGGACGAAAACACCCAAGGAGAGAACAATTGTAAAAAGTGCATGGACAATTAGGAAGCTGAAGGGCCAATTGAAGAAGGAACAGAAAAAGAAGCAAGTCCTATTAGGCAAATGGATGGATTTTAGAAATGCATGGATGGATGCTGAAAAAGAAGTAAACAAGCTTGAGGAAAAGCTAGGTGACAAGGAACAAGAAGTAAACGAGCTGAAGTGTGCGCTGGGTAATAAAGAGGTAGAATGTGCTAGTGCTAGAGAAAAGATGTATATAGCCCAATATAAGTGTGAAGAACTAGAGAAAGCAAGAGCCGAAGAAATTGAAGCGGCAAATGCTTTAGAAGATGAAACACCAATCATGGAAAGTGTATTAGCCAATGAAGAAAGCGAAGAAGTAGAGGTAGAGGTCGAAAGAAGCAAAGACTCCAATTGTGATTGATAGTGAAGAGGAAGGGTCAGACTTAGAGCTTTCGGGAGGTGAATGGGCTCAAGAGATATAGATGCCTAAGCGTAGATCTCGAGGAAGACCAAAGGGATCTAAGAAGAAAGTTTATGTACCAACTGGAAGACCTAGGGGTAGACCTAGAAAGAATGTAACCCCATGAATTATGAGGGGAGTAGTCATTTATTAGTATTATTTTCTTAGAAGTTTAGTATTCTTTTTAGTTCTATTAGTAAAGACCTTAGTTATGATTTTAGTTTTGGTTTCAGTTAAAGGAATAAAAGTTAGTTTAAAGTTGAGTTATTCTAAATCATGTGTAATTTTCAATTTAAGTCTTGTTCGTATGAACTAATTGAATGCGTTAACAACAACTATAGCAGTTAGTCCGGTGGGGACGACCTATAAAGGTGTGAAATCCATCTAAGTGAAACAACTAAGTAGGGTTAAAGGCCTAAAGGCCTAAAGTAAGGCCGATTCAGTGAAAGGTCTAAAGTAAGACTGATGTATGAAGTATGTAAGTGAAGTTAGTAAGAGATCAAGTTAAGTTTAGGCTTGTGATAAGTCAATAAACTGTAAGGTCAAGTAACCGACTCTATTAAATCTATTGGTGTGAGGATGTAAACACCGTTTCTGTGAAAGGTTATTAATCAATTATATTTCGTTAACTTCAGATGTCTAGAAGAGGAAGAGGAAACCGTGGCAACGCTCGCAACGCTGGGAATGCGAGAAACGCGGGGAACCAAGGCACTATTGATCCGAACATGGCTAACCTATTGCAAACGCTAAACCAGACAGTGGCTGGTATCAGAAAAGTGGTGAATCAACTGGCGCAACCTCAAAACCAACCTCAGCAAGTGCCAATGAGAGACCCACTAGAACTATTTCAGAGGAGGAAGCCGGATACTTTCTCCGGTAGCTCAAAAGAGAAGCCGGAAGACTGGATTAAGGACATGGAGCATACTTTCGAAACCTTGACTTGTACCACAGAACAAAGAGTCATTTTTGCAACGTTTGTGCTTAAGGGTGCGGCTCGCACATGGTGGGATGCGGAGAAGAGAGCAGCTTTGGCTCGAGGTGAGGGGAATTTCACCTGTGAAAGGTTTAAGATAGTGTTCAATGAAAAGTACTACCCGGCTAGTGTTCGTAACGCCAGGGTGGTAGAATTCCTGACTTTAACTCAAGGTACCAAGATAGTGGATGAGTACAATGAAAGATTTACGGATTTACTAGAATTTGCACCGTCATTCTTCGACAGTGAGGAGCAAAAGGCTAGGAAGTTTGAAGCTGGGCTGAGTGATCAGATTCGGTACAAGATTACGCCTCTGTAGTTGGCTACCTATGGGCTGGTTCTGGATAGAGCTAGAGTTGTAGAGAAGGAGTCGGACGAGTACCGCAGCAGGAAGGATGAGAATAAGAAGTATAGTGATAAGTTTGCTAATAAAGATTTGGCTGGTAATAAAGGGCAGTTCAATGATCGAGACTGAGACAGTCATGGTAAAAGGAAAGCCGAGGGAGGCTACGATCGTGCGACAAACAATTATCCAAATAAGAACTCTGGGAACCGAACCTCTTATGATAAGGGCAAGGCTAAGGAACATGTAACCGCCGATATGTGCCCTGCATGTGATGGGAATCATAAAGCCGACATGTGCAAGTACAAAGACAGGAAATGCTACAACTGTAAGAAGATCAGGATCCACAATGGAAGTGCCCAGAGCCGAAAAAGAGTACACCTGCTCATGGAGTGAAGACGGATGACAAAAGTAAGGTTGGCGGGCAGGGACGTATGTTCACCATGACCGCTAGAGATGCAAAAGCCTCGAATGACTTGGTGGCAGGTACGCTTCAGATCTATTCACGCAATGTATATGCCTTGATTGATTCTAGTGCCACTCATTCTGTGATTAGTTCCAAGTTGGCAAAATAGTTGAAACTGACTCCTAAGGTACTAGAGGTACCCTTAATAATTGATACCCTGATTAAGGAATCGATCCCAGTTTCTTTAGTATTTCAGAGTTTCCCTCTAAAGATAGGCGATAGAGAACTCGAGGTTAATCTCATATGTATAGATCTCAGTGACTTTGATATTATCCTGGGTATGGATTGGCTGGCTGCGTATCATGCCAAAGTAGACTGTTTTAGAAAGGAAGTGAATTTTGAATTACCCTCTGGAGAAAGATTTTGTTTTCAAGGGTCGAAACCGAGAGTCCGGACCGGTCTGATTTCTATAATGAAGGCTCGTAAACTGTTAAGGAAAGGTTGTGAGGGCTTTTTAGCATACGTTAGTGAGTCAAGCAAGAAAGAAGTGACCATAGAAGCTATGTCCATAGTAAAGTATTTTAAAGATGTTTTCCCTGAGGACTTATCAGGAATACCGCCGGAGCGAGAAGTAGAGTTTTCAATAGATCTAGCACCAGAGACTGCACCGATTTCGAGAGCACCATATAGAATGGCTCCGCCGGAACTTAAAGAGTTAAAGGAGCAGTTACAAGAGTTATTGGACAAGGGCCTGATTAGGCTGAGTGCATCACCGTGGGGTGCGCTGGTATTATTTATAAAGAAGAAGGATGGGTCGATGAGGTTATGTATTGATTACCGGGAGATAAACCGTGCAACGATTAAGAATAAGTATCCTCTGCCTAGAATCGATGATTTGTTTGATCAACTCCAGGGTGCATGTTATTTCTCTAAGATTGATCTGCATTCTGGATACCATCAGTTGAGAGTGAAAAAGGAAGATGTGGCAAAGACGGTTTTAGGACTAGCTATGGGCACTATGAGTTCCTGGTAATGCCGTTTGGGTTGACAAATGCGCCTGCTGTGTTTATGGAACTTATGAATAGAGTATTTCAAGAGTATTTGGACAAGTGTGTAATAGTGTTTATCGATGACATCTTGGTGTACTCTAAGTCAAAAGAGGAGCATGAAGAACATTTGAAGTTAGTATTGCAGATTCTGAGACAGTAAAAGTTGTATGCCAAGTTTAAGAAGTGTGAGTTCTGGCTTGAGGAAGTGTAATACCCCATCCCACATCGGCTAGGTGTGGGAGTTTAGTGTGATACTTATAAGCCCACAAAGCTACTATTAAGCACCAATAACATCCATGGACTTTTGGGTGGTCCTGTGGTGAGCCAAGTGGACCCAAGTTGTTTGTGCTCAGTGGGCCAGTGCGTGGTGCTTATGTAGCGGGTCGGGCCTGAGGGCTCGGGTCGTTACAAATGGTATCAGAGCGGACCCCCGGCCGTAAGGCTTGGGAGCTCACCTGGGGGGACGATCTGGGTATTGTTTGGGCCTTGCCGGGGACGACAAGGATTTAAGTGGGGGTGTTTGTAATACCCCATCCCACATCGGCTAGGTGTGGGAGTTTAGTGTGATACTTATAAGCCCACAAAGCTACTATTAAGCACCAATAACATCCATGGACTTTTGGGTGGGCCTGTGGTGAGCCAAGTGGACCCAAGTTGTTTGTGCTCAGTGGGCCAGTGCGTGGTGCTTATGTAGCGGGTCGGGCCTGAGGGCTCGGGTCGTTACAGGAAGTGGCGTTCTTGGGACATGTGGTGTCTAAGAATGGAGTAGCAGTTGACCCTGCGAAAATCGAGGCTATAGTGAACTGGGAGAGACCAACCCCTGTTAGCAAAATAAGGAGCTTCTTGGGTTTAGCGGGTTATTACCGCATCGTGGAAGGATTTTCGAAGTTATCTCTACCATTGACTAAGTTAACCACGAAAGGGACAAAGTTTGTATGGTCGGACGATTGTGAGAAGAACTTTCAAGAATTAAAAAGGCGATTAGTGTCTGCGCCTGTTCTTACGTTACCAACAAGCAAGGATGGTTTTGTGATTTATAATGACGCTTCATTGAAAGGTTTGGGTTGTGTATTGATGCAGAATGACAAGGTGATAGCTTATGCGTCTAGGCAACTCAAGAACCATGAGAAGAACTATCCTACCCATGATTTGGAGTTAGCGGCCATGGTGTTTGCATTAAAGATTTAGAGATACTATTTGTATGGGGTACCATGTGAGATTTATACCGACCATAAGAGTCTTAAGTATATTTTCACTCAAAAGGAGTTGAATATGAGGCAGAGGAGATGGATCGAATTACTTAAGGATTATGATTGTAAAATTCTATATCATCCTGGAAAAGCCAATAAGGTGGCTGATGCGTTAAGTAGAAAGAACCATGGAACCTTAGCGACTATGATTTCTAAGGGGGTAGGTAAATTGGGAAATGGTGAAATGGTGAAACTGGAAGTTAGAGTTACAGTTCATTTAGCTCAGATGAGCGTTCAACCAACATTGTTGGTGAGAATCAAGGAAGCTCAGAATGTGGATGAGGAGTTAGCAGTAATCCACAAGACCATAAGTAAAAAGGGAATGGTAGATTTTCGTGTTGGTGATGACGGGATAATGAGGTATAAATCGAGGATTTGGGTGCCTAATGATGAAAGTATTAAGAGGGAAATTCTTGAGGAAGCTCACTGTTCAATATTTTCGATTCATCCTGGGAGTACTAAGATGTACAAAAATTTAAAGGAATCCTTTTGGTGGAACAATATGAAGAGTGAGCTAGCATAATTTGTGTCCAAGTGTTTAGTATGTCAATAAGTGAAAAGTGAACACCAGAAACCTGCGGGATTACTACAATTGCTACCTATTCCAGAGTGGAAGTGGGAGCACATCACTATGGATTTGGTAATTGGACTTCCTAGGACCGTGAAGGTTCATAATACAATTTGGGTTATAGTGGATAGGCTCACTAAATTGGATCACTTTCTAGCAATCAAGGTGACTGATTCATTGGAGAAGTTAGCTAAGTTGTACGTGGATGAGATCGTGAGGTTACATGGAATACCGGTCTCTATAGTGTCAGACCGAGATGCAAGATTCACATCAAATTTCTGGAAGAGTTTACAAAGAGCGTTGGGGACGGAATTAACTATGAGTACAACGTTCCACCCTCAGACAGACGGACAGTCAGAAAGGACGATTCAAACTCTTGAAGACCTGCTGAGAGCAACGTCGTTGGATTGGCAAGGAGCGTGGGATGATCATTTACCACTAGTGGAGTTTGCCTACAACAACAGTTACCACTCTAGTATTGGGATGGCGCCGTATGAAGCTCTGTATGGTCGGAAATGTAGATCGCCTGCGTGTTGGGATGAAGTAGGTGAAAGGAAGTTAACTGGACCCGAAATTGTTTAAGTAACGGCGGATAAAGTTCAACAGATTCGCAAGTGGTTGTTAACTACGCAGAGTAGGCAGAAATCGTATGCGGATAATCGAAGACGCAATCTAGAGTTTTAAATAGAGGATCACGGATTTTTGAAGATCTCACCGACAAAAGGAGTCATGCGATTTGGAATTCGTGGAAAGTTAAGTCCTAGATATGTGGGACCGTTTGAGATTCTAGAACTAATAGGAGCGGTAGCCTATAAGTTGGCTTTGCCTCATGTTCTGGCTGGTGTGCACAATGTGTTTCACGTGTCAATGTTGAGGAAGTACGTAGCTGACCCGAGCCACGTCATAGAGTACAAACAGTTACGTTTTCGTGAAGACTTGAGTTATGATGAAAAGCCAGTGAAAATTGTAGACCTTAAAGATCAAGTATTGCGGAAGCGGGTGATTCCATACGTAAAAGTGCAGTGGAGCAATCACACGGAAAGAGAAGCCACGTGGGAGCTTAAAAGTGAAATGCGTGATATGTATCCCGCTTTGTTTGAAGATTAAGGTACGTTTAGTTTGGAGGACCAAACTCTTTTAAGGGGGTAAGAATGTAATAACCCGAAATTTACCCCTATATTCTTTTTTTTTTTTTTTTTGGAAAACTCTCTAATTATTATTTGGGCCGCGCCATTAATAAAAAGATTGGGTCTAGTTATTGGGTCAAAATAGAAAAGCCCAATTCATTATTTTAGAGGAAGAGGAATCCTTTTTAAAGTAGAGAATGGAAAACCCTTTTAATATAAATACTCTTTAAACCCCTAAATCTATTATTTGTGATTCCACAGCAAAAGAAAGTGAGAGAACGGGAGATAAGAGGGAGAGCGGCCAGTGGCGGATCTAGAAATTTTCTCCTGCGGGTGCACAAATTTACAATAATTTTTTAAATTATAATTGTCTCCTACGCCTAGGTGTGGAAGGGGGTTAAAACATTTAAAAAGTGTGGAAAATGGTAAACATGCTAGGTTTCGAGCCCAGCACCTCTAAGGCAAAAACTCAATGCACTAACCACCAACACAACATACATAATCTGTTCTTATGGGGGTGCATTTACATTATAAAAGAGAAAAATACAATTTTTTTCTTCTTAATCACAAAAATTCTGCGGGTGCACTTGCACCCCCACCATACACTGTAGATCCGCCCCTGAGAGCGGCGCTGAGAGGGAGAAGAACCGCAGAAGAGAGAAAGAGATCGGGGAGAGAGAAGGAGAAAGATAGAAGGTTGGTGGTCGATCCTCAAAAGGTAAAACCTAGTCTCCCTAACCTTTCTTATTCATCGTTATTGATCAAACTATTAGAAGCCATGTTTGAAGGGAAACCTAATTAAAGAATGTTGAACTAGGGTTGCTAGAATGATAGTCATAGAAGAAGAAGATGATGGATTAGGTGTGTGTGATTATGCACATGTGTGTGAGTAGGCAGTGTGCGTGTGTGTGTTTGCTGGTGCATGTGTGGGTGTGGCGGCAGTGGCTGCCGTGTGTGTGGGTGTGTGCGTGCGTGTACTGTGTGTGTGTAGGTGTGTGTGTGTGTGTGCATGTACTGTGTGTGTTGGGTGTGCTGTGAACAGTGATTGTAGGTGCTGTGAATAGTGTTTTGGTGTGAATATTGGACACTAAAACATGTTAATTGGGAATAGAAACTATGAAACCCTAGGGGTAATTTAGTAAACCTAAAGAGGGTATTTTGGGTATGAAATAATGAGTAATATTGAGACCCTAGAATGAAGGTTAACTATGAAAGGGGTTAAAGATGATTAACTCATAGGTTAACCAAGTAAAGAGTAGTAAGTGGGGGACGGAAGTAAAATAGTGTTTACGTGTATCTAAGATTAGACTACTTCGTGATTGTAGATTTTTTCAAGCGGAGTAATCAAGCTAGCAAAACGCAACGCTAAGGTAAAGAATTACGCTCTTAGTAGTATATTTGGTTTCAATCCTTGTTAGGATTCCCAATCTCTGATTTTGTTAAAAGTAATCTACCTATGTGGCTAGGTAGCATTTTAAATAATTATTCCGTTCTGCGAATGTTACCGTTCCTTGTTATCCGCCCTATTGATTTTATTGTTGTTCAATTGGGCTATCATGCGTATGATTTGTATTGTGATTTTGGTGTCTAAAGCGAAATGTACACCTTCTTTAAAAAGTGATCAAGTAAAATTTTAGAAAGTTAAGCTTTGTTTTGTAAAACTCTTTAAAGTGAAGTTTTGTAACAAGTAAAGTAACTTACAATTATCCATAATCTCGAAACGGATAACTGGACCCCCCTTATAGTTTTCCATAGTTCTAAGAAGAACATGTGGACCCCTTTGCGTTGCTTGATGAAGTAACGTAGGTTATCATGATACACCGATATTGGGTGCGGTCAGTAGAAACCTGAGCCCAGGGTACAGCGTGTGCTTAATCCCTAAATTAAGTGAAGTAAAGTAAAGCAAAGTAAAGTGAAGTGAAGTAAAGTAAAGCAAAGTAAAGTGAAGTAAAGTGTTTTGTGAAAGATTGTGTTTTGGAAACTGACTTCTGTAGCCACATGTTTTCAAAATAATGAGTTGTTTTCATTATCGGTAAATGGTTCTTTTCAAACTGAGTACCTGTTTGATCCTTGAGTTATATCCTTTCATTGTTAAAAGTGAAGTGAAGTAAAGTAAAGCAAAGTAAAGTGAAGTAAAGTGTTTTGTGAAAGATTGTGTTTTGGAAACTGACTTCTGTAGCCACATGTTTTCAAAATAATGAGTTGTTTTCATTATCGGTAAATGGTTCTTTTCAAACTGAGTACCTGTTTGATCCTTGAGTTATATCCTTTCATTGTTAATTCATTGTTACCGTTCGTTTCGGTCATCTCCTCTTAGTACCCGAGGGGATCCCGTATGAACTTACTGGGCACTGTTCGCTCATTCCTTCCATTCTTATTTCTCTCCAGGTTACATATAAGCAGATCAAGGGTCGCAGGGTTTGCCGGCATAGGAGTTATCTTTTGAATAAAGTTAGTTAGTAGTTATGAATTCCGTTACGTTTAAGTTTTAGACTTTATATTCCGTTAGTTACCATTTTGAGCTAGTGACTTGTACTAGCCGTTTTGGGTTTGAATGTTGGTTAAAGTTTGAATTGTGGTTATTTGTAGCCGTTAGGGCATCCTGGATTTGGGATTTATTCATTTTAAGTTATTATTTATTAGTTGTGAAAAGTTGTGGTGTTATATCACCAACCTCAAAGGATTCTGCACCATGGCTTCCTTCAAACTTAAGACTTTCAAAATTAAAACCACCGTTGGAATTATGCTTTCTAAGTTAAGCCGGTTGGAATATTGGTTTTAGAAAAGTTTGGTTTGATCGATTTTTGACCAAGAATTCCATTGTGTTTCATTTTAAGAAAATGAAAATGAATTGCATATTTGCAATCTACGTTCGCAGTAGATTAATGTGGTATATTTATTTTCTCAAAACCAATTCCGGGTGAATGAGAAATTGATATCCAAAGTATGCAAGTTGAAGTGTGTATATGAAGAGTTTATGGGATATGAAATGATTATCCCACATTACTTTATGAATGAAAGTAATGAGAGTATTTAAGTGGATCCATATAAGGATGAGTCATCAAAAGGTTCCCTCTTTGGGCCAACCAAGTGGACAATTGGGCCATCCATGCAACTAGTGGCCCAAGTGTGCTAATTTTGGACTAGCTACAACTTGGCACATGACCCGCGAAGGGCGGTTTAGGGCGCATTTCGCATCGGGATCTATGGAGCCTTAAACTTTTGACAAAATTCGGTTCGAAGCTGGCTCGGTCCGTGGTCCAGTCCATGGCTCATACCGCCGCCAATGATGTGGCAGTTAGGTCGGGTGAATGGTCTAAGGCCCATAGAGGCTGGAGGCCAGCTTGGGTCGTGATGGTTCGGTGTTGGGCTATCCGCGCCTGTTCAAATAGGCGGGTCTGGAGTTCTGGGTGATCCAGATTATCTCAGCCCTTCATCAAGATCTAATCCAATGACTGAGATCCACCAGACACCAATTACGCCTATTCCTCAAGGGCACCCCAACTCTTCAATATCTATATAAACCCCTACCAGTTTGAAAATCCTCCTCAGTCACTCAATTATCACACAAACCACTCTCTCTATCTTCACTTTTGAGTTAGAGAGTCACGTATTTAACTGAGTTAACGAACTCAGCTAAATATTTAACTGAATTATGAAAGGGTAAATTGCAAATTGGTAACCTGAGTTTGTCTCACTTTTGCAATCTCCAACCTAAGAGTTAAATTGTGCCAATCAGCCACCTAAGTTTGTCAGTTTGTTGCAATGTGGTGAATGAACTAAGTTTTCGTTAATTTTTTGACACACTTAAACACATGTGCCTCGCACATGACCTTTGGAATGGGCAATTTTGTCAATTCGTAGAGGCTTTGCAAGACACATGTTTAGCTGGGGGGGGGTCAACTGCAAGTTTTGAAAATAAAAGGATTGATAAGAAAAATTACCCATCTCATACACTTATTTGTACATAAACAAAATATGTACAACACTTTTATGCATATATCAATATTAATTTAAAGATAAAGTTGAGAAAAAAATATACTAGTATATTTTCAAATATTACATTATCAAGCTTCAAGATTATACTAAAATTTTCAAATTTAAAATAAAATAATTAAAATCTAAAAAATAAAAATTGATGAAATTTGAAACACATAAAATCCTTAGCACCACCACCACTACCCCTAACACCCTAGAACCACCACCTTCTCCCTCCATTACACTGCCACCTCCACTGCACATCAATGGCTGCACATTTCTTAACTGCCTCTTCCCCTACCCAGCCACCACAAACACCATCCTCACCACCACATTTCTTAACTACCCCTTCCTCTCCCCAGCCACCACAAACACCATACTCACCACCATCACCAGTAACAACACCCCCGACATTCATTCGAAAAAAGACGAAAACAAGAAACCAATTTCAATCTTCAAATCAAGATTTAGATCCCCAAATCACAAAACCAAGGAAAGCGACAATTTTTCTTTCAATAATCTAGTAACAACGCCCCCAACAATTATTTTTCTTCAATAATTTGTGATTCAGATCTCCCAAATCATGAAAGAGTAAAGAAGAGAGAGATGAGGCTGAAAAGAAGGATCTGGGGGACGTCAATGGCGAAGAGAGCTGGAGGGGCAGCGGGTTAGGGGATCGTTTTGGAGAAGAGTGGCGAGGGTGTAGGTTGTTTAAGGCGGAGCACATGTGTTTGGTTCAAGGATGGCGTCGACAGCGAAGAGGGCTGAGGGGGTGACGTCGACCGATCGCAGAGAAAGAAAGAAAGAGACGTTGCAAGTGTTTCTACTAGGTCTGGTATTTAATGACAAAATTTCCCTTTTACAAAGTCATGTGCGAGTCACATGTGTTTGGGTCCGTCAAAAAATTAACGAAAGTTAGTTTATTTCACTACATTGCAAAAATTTGACAAACTTAGATGCCTGATTGGCACAATTAAACTCTCAGGTTGGGGATTGCAAACATGAGACAAACTCAGGTCACCAATATGCAATTTGTCCATTATAAAATTCAGTCACAAAATTCGATGGAATTCTCACGGCATCTGTTAGAAGAGAGAATCATCTTGTTGCATTAGTCTTCTTCAAAGTCTGGAAGTGTTAATCACAGTTATGTTCGCCGAAGTCCTTGATTTGAAGTGCTTCTATCATGGACTGTAAAGTCCTTTCATCTTGAGAGAAGATTGCCACAGAACCGTTAGCACCAGTGCGGGGCAATATCTTCTTGCGGAGATTGTGTCCAACACAAGACTCGACTTCATTTATTGCCCGGTTTGATTTAATTATCGCATTTCTAGTTTGTCCTATTTTCCTGCCCGTTAAATTTATTTTGGTTCATTTATTATATTTGTCATTATCGTTAAATTCAAGAAAAACACTATTTATTGTTACATTTTCCTAACAAAGCCTTATAAGAAAACATTAAAAACCCATGCTCCCTCCATCCCACTCGAAATAGGATTTTGGTAAACTTGATTATACTTTGACTAAATTTTTTGAAGAAAAATAATGATCATAATAAAAAATTTAAAATTGTTATTGTATCACAATTAATAACGCTATCAAAAACAATTTTAGATTTACATTAGGATAATTATTTTTTACTTAAATTACTTGGTCAAAGTATAAAAAAAGCTACCAAAATCTTATTTCGAGCGGGAGAGAAAGTAGTATACATTATTAGAATTAGGATGAGGGTGGGATATAACTGCTGCACCAGAGTTAAAAAAGGTCTTTGGTCTCTTCTTGAAGAAGGCGACAATCTCATCCTACCTGCCATGGCCATGTTTGTTGATCATTGAGGAGAAGTCAATTAAGGATTGATTTGAGGAGAAATCAATTAAGGATTGATAAAATAAAAAATTCCTAATAATTCAGTTGGGTTTTGGAAACATGAAAATAGGTGGGTGTAGTAACACAATGGAGTTATTAGAGTTGGGCTAGTATAGGAAAGTAGGTGGGCGTACTTATAAAGTCAGGTATTTTACAATTTCAATTAATGGGTGCTTTGACTAATGTAGGCGTACTAACAAATTGGTGGGTGTGTATATCCCCACCCAAAGGCCAAAGCAAATACTAACGTCTGCCTATGTGAGCAGTAATATTCTCAATCTTTTACATTAGAATGATGGGTTAATTGCAATTTAGTTGCCTGAGTTTTACCAAATTCTGCAAATCGGTTATTAAATTTGTCAAAGTTGCGATTGCGTTCCTGAATTTGCTGAATCGGAGCAATCAGGTGTAAAATCCGTTAACTTGTTAAAATTGTAACAAAGTCATCACATGTGCCAAACACGTGACATTTTACTGAGGTCAAAAATGTCTTTTCTCAACCAAATTGCAATTAACCTTTCGTCACCTACTCCCCTCCGGCGAACCAAATCCTAGTAACATGAAAGATAGGAAGAGGCCGTACCCATCGGACAGCGCCAAAATCAACAAACAAGACGAAATTCGACCACACCGGAAACACCGCACAATCTTCACGTACCCTCAATTCCGATTGGATTCCGGAATTTCTGTTTTTCCATCAACGCCGTCGTCCGATCACCACCGCGACTTTACCGCGCTTCCAAACGAACTGCTGACGATAATCGCCGCCAGTTCCAGTTTTCCAAATCTCCAAGCGGCGTCGTTGGTTTGCAAGTCATGAAGAGACGGGCTGCATCCGCTTCGGGAAGCTATGGTGTTTTTGAGGTGGGGGAAGCGGTTTAGGCACGGCCGTGGCGGTGTCCGACTTAACCTTAAAAAGGCATTGGATATGTTTTTGAAAGGTGCGATCCTTGGCTCTACGCTTGCTATGGTGGATGCTGGTTTGTTGTATTGGGAATTGGGGAGGAAGGAGCAGGGGGTTGCTATGTATCGAAGAGCAGCGGAGCTTGGAGACCCTACCGGACAGTGCAATTTGGGGATTTCTTACTTGCAAGGTATGTTAGACCATGTACAATAGTGTCAACTACCAAAAACATTCAACTACCTTAATATCACGACACCTCATCTTCTCTCTCCATCCACTTAATCATTCAACTACACTCTCAACTACCCCCCACAATAACTAGTTTAGTTTAAAATTCAACTCCTCCCACCACTTTTATTTTATTTATATTCTTTATTATTATGATTAATAAAATAATAATAATAATAATAATAATTTATAATTAAAAAATAAATGATTAATATTATTATTTATAAATTCGAGATTTTTTTTTAATTTTTTTAATTTTTTTAATTCACACTTAATTATTTTTTTTAATGGCAATTAAGTAAATACGAGAATTTTTTAATTTTATTAAAAATAAGAAAAGTTACTATAAAATAATTGAGCTAAAAAATTTGGCATAAAAATATGTATGAGACAAGTGTCCCAATTAGAAAAAAGAAAAAAAAGAAAAAATGAAAAGCATCAAACACGCCAAAAAAAAAAACCAGCAAACAAGCCAGAAAAAAAGGGAAAAAGAAAAAAGGAAAAAAAAAGGGCAAAGGGCCACCACACTCGCCGGCTTGGGAGGTGTGGCGCACTCTCCAAATTCTGGCCAATCCCAAGCTGTCACGTGGCTATTGGCGGGCCCCTCCCGAATTTCTCAACCCAGTTGAGAACTCTCAACTCTTCCCCTTCAACCACCCCCTCTCAACTCCCTTATTGCCCACCCTCAATTAACTTACACCCCTCTCAACCCCCTCTCAACTCCCTTATTGTCCATGGCCTTATCCATAGATGTTTGCATTTGAATTTGTACATAGATTCTTCTTGCTGCTTGATTGTATATTGGATTGTTTAATGTGTGTTTTGATTGCTTGACAAGTGGAGAATATTAGAGCATAGATTCTTCTTGCTGCTTGATTGTATATTTGTTTGAGAAAAGACATTTTTGTCCTCAGTAAAATGTCATGTGTTTGGCACATGTGACGAATTTGTTACAATTTTAACAAGTTAACGGATTTTACACCTGATTGATCCGGTTCAGCAAATTCAGGAACCCAATCGCAACTTTGACAAATTTAGTAACCGATTGCAGAATTTGGTAAAACTCAGGTAACCAAATTGCAATTAACCCTAGAATGATTTGAACAAATATTTGGTATAAAGTAATTATTTCATCAAAATTTTAATACTTTTTTTGTTGATGCACAATCAAATGTGCTAAAATATTTTCTTATTATTATTATTATAATTGTGATAATAATTAAATTAATATAAATTAGTATTATGTTCCTTAAAAATATTATTTTTTTAAAAAAAATACTCCCTCCATCTCAAACTTATATGAATGGTCATTTTGACAAAAGAAATTATCTCAAAATGAAGGGTTAATTGCAATTTGGTTCCTAACATTTTTCAAAATTTGTAATGTTGATGTTGTCTTTTCAATTTCGCTAATTGGTATATCCACTTTGTCTCTTTGTTTCAATCTGACTACAAAACTAACTGGGTGTTAGATTTCTAACAGATTTATGTCATGTGACTAACACATGACGTTTTAATGGACGTTTTAAGATGTTTTAAGAGCTTCAAAAATCCGATTAATATGATTCTTTTTTTAAATTGAAGCTAATATTTTAATCTACCGCATATATATTTTTTAGCAATTTTATTGGTGACCATATTTTTTTATTAGATTTCATTATTAAATAATAGAAATAGAAAAAAAAGGTGAAAAAGTAATCTAAAAAATTTATTAACCCCAAATTTGTTTCATACGAAGTAAATGCTATTTTTGTATTATCAGTTTATGAAAATATTTAATAGGGAAAAAAGGGAGAGGGCGAGGAGGATGAAACGGGGAAAGGGTGTATGTAGAAGGGATGATGTGGGAAAGTGGCGGAGTGGTGGAAGAAAGTAAAGGAGAAAAAAGAAAGTATGGCATGGTGGAAAGTGGTAATTTTTCAGATTGTTTTTTTTCATGTTCTCTATCTTTTAGCTATTTTTATTTATTTAAATTATAAATTAATATAATATAATTAATTCACCAAAAATTGCCAAAAAAAATATATGTTATAGATTTAAATATTAGTTTCAATTTAAAAAAAGAATCATACCAATGGGATATGTGTAGCTATAAAACCATCGTAAAACGTCATGTGCTAGTCACATCACATAAAATCTATTAAAAAACTAACAAATAGTTACTTTTGTAGTCAGATTTCAACAAAAAGACAAAGTGGATATACTAATTAGCGAAATTGAAAAGACAGCATCAATATTGCAAATTTTGAGAAATGTTAGGAACCAAATTGCAATTAACCCCAAAATGAATGAATGTTTTTTTGGTGAAGTTACGTGATATAATATTCTAGTTTTACTTTTATATTAATAATGTTATATTATATTATACGTGAGCTTATTAAAGGTATTTACATATATGCAACAAAATAATTGTTGCAATAAAAAAAAACAAAAATTATTGTTAAATGTCAGCTTTTTAAAATTTTCCTAAAACTCAAAAGTAGAATTTCAATTAGATAAAGAAGTATGAGAATTAGGAGAAATTTTTTATTGAAGATAATCAATATTACTACAACATATATATATATATATATATATATATATATATATAGGTATATATAGATATATATGTATATATATATACATATATATATAGGAATGTGCTCAAATGAGAATCAAAATAAAATAAGATCCGTGAGAACCAAGCATAACCACTGGATTAGACACAAAATCAAGGGTTCAGATTATAGATACATTGGATACACTTGGATATAGTAGCCAATTTTCAAAATACATTTGGATACAATAGTTATTTAGTTATTGTATCCAAGTGCAATATTCAAAATTTAGGTATTGTATCCAATTGTATCTAATGTCTCTATAATATGGATCCTTGATTTTGTATCTAATCCAATGGTTATGCTTGGTTCTTACGGTTCTCATTTTAAACGGTTTTCATTGGAGCAAGACCCTATATATTTATACACACACACACACACACACACACACACACACACACACATATATAGACACACACACATACACACACAAACACATGTGAATCGAACCGACCTTGAGAACACTATGCAAAAGCCCGGCGAGGCTATTTATGATTTTTACAAGAAGTGGAATCATCGGTTGTGCGAGGTCCAATACCCACCAAAAGCGAAGGAACAGAAACAGATTTTCTACAAGTGCTTGCTACAGGAGATGAAAGCAGCTATAGGTAATGGTTACTTCCCTGATTTGCGGGAAATGGTTGACGCCGGAGTAAGGTACGAAGCAGGGTTCACTGGGATTGTGCCGCCAAAGGAAAGTCCAAAGACCAACAACAACAACTCCTTCCGCTACAAGGCTCCTACTACGCCTGCGCCTCCTAGGGGTGGAAAGGAGGCCGTCGGCCAAGTGAATATGGTCCAGAAAGAGGTCCCGCTAGATGTCCAAGCCGTAACAAGGAATGGGGCTCCACAACAGAGAGAACACTTTGACGATTTTGGTATGCCCATGGGGAAAGTCTTTGACGTGTTAGTCAAGAGAGGTCTTATCAAGCCTTTAGAAAATTACCAACCCGCCTACCCAAGAAGTGATTTGGACGCCTCCAAGTTCTGCAAGTATCACAAGCACATCGGGCACACAACGGATGGTTGTATTCAATTGAAGCGCGTAGTACAAGGGTTGATCAATGATAAGAAGATTGAGAAGCCGAAGGGTCCTAATGTGGTGAATAACCCTCTTCCCAACAATGGGGGTGGGGTGAATATGGTGCAAACATGCGAGATTAGTATCCTAGAGCTCATGGATGCCCTTGACAAGATAGGGCTCACGATGGTGGATATTTTCATGGCATTGGTGACGCTAGAAATGCTCGAACCATTAGAAGGACACCTTCCCCGCCTTGGTTGCGATTTGTCGAAGTTTTGCCACTACCACAAGTGCACCGGTCACATTACCGAAGAATGCTTTGAACTCAAGAAGGCCGTGCAACAGCTCATCCACAAGGGAGTTATCGAAGACCCTAGAGATTATGTAGCTAGCAATGTACTCATGGTAGAACTTAGTGAGATCACTGATCCGGCCGAGCCTGTTGCGGCGGACTGTGATGAGATGGGTTGTATTTCAATGACTAATAATAAAGAATCTTCTTGCTACTTGTTGTCTTTAGAAGAACTAGTGAGTGAAGTCGAATCCCTAGATGAAGAGAGTCCCAAACCCTCTCAACCTCTTTCTTGGGCCGAAATCTTCGAGGAGGCCGAAAAGACCGAAGTTTCGCCCCCTTGTCATGACTCGCCATTGTCTTTGGAGGAGCTACGTGCAGAAGTTTGTCTCCTTACAAGATCCGGTCAAGTGTACCAATCCGACCCGAAGGGTGCAAAGAAAGTCTTTGGGAAGGAACCCGAGCAAGCCGACCTAGACAAAGAAGACCCTATCCTCACTCAACTCAAACAAACCCAAGCCCATATTTCACTATGGTCCCTACTCACCTCCTCCCTAGCCCATCGCCTCATGCTCGAGCAAAACCTCGCCGCCACCATGGTACCATCCACTATTACCCCGGAAGACGTCACCCACATGATTGGTAATATCCACTACGGAAACATCATCACTTTCTCGGAGCTAGACAAGCCAGCGTTCGGAGTTGATCATAATGAGGCTTTATACATCACTGTCGAGGTAAATGGCAAGAAAATCCCCCGTGTATTCATTGATAATGGTTCTGCAATTAATATCCTGCCTTCAAGGATGATGGATGTGGTTGGTATTCATGGTGTTGATTTACGCCCATCCAAGCAAACCATCGAAGCTTATGACTCTACATGCCGCGCCGTGATAGGCGAAGTCACCTTGCCCATTACCATCGGAACAAAGATCCTGCCAACCGATTTCCACGTCTCGATATCCCCGCAACCTTCTCACTCCTCCTTGGCCGGCCATGGTTACATCAGTCGGGCGCTGTCCCATCTTCCCTGCACCAGTGTGTGAAGTTTCAATCTGGTAATGAAGTGACCATCATCTACAGCGATCTCGTAACTGCCCAAGGGACGGACACCAAGGGCGTTCCTGTCTTATAGATTCAGCATGAGGAAGAGAGCCGACTCTTCAACGGCTTCGAAATAGTCGCTCAAGCACAGATCTGCACCATCGACCTCACCAAAACAACGGATAAAGTGGCACCTGTTGTCAAGATACTGCGTAATATGGGCTTCATACCGGGGCTGGGGCTAGGTAAGAACTTGCAAGGCCCCACAGAATTGGTTGAAGAGGTTGATCATCGAGGGTTGTTCGGTCTAGGATACACCCTTACTCTTGAAGACAAGATGGAGCAACAAAGGATGGATTTGCTTAAAAAGATGAAGCTTCCCTACAAAAAGCCTGGAATGCGGCCATACCGCCTGTCCCTGAATAGCTACTTCATCAGGGAAGGCGAGGAGTTTTCGTGTTTTGAGTTCGCAGAGCCATGGATTGACCACACCGGAAAGTTGCAGAAAGGGTTCGAGATTTTCAGAGATGTGGAATTCGATCGGTCCAACATGAAGCTGACTTACATGGAATATGACAAAGCCACGGGCAGAGTTAGAACCATCAGGCATGAGTACTCCACCAAGGTTGCAGATGACTTGGCAGATCAACTTGAAGCCGCAACCCTTGACAAGCCAGCAATAGAAGCCGCAGAAACTCCAAGTTTGACTGAGACGTGGGACGGCCAATATCTGCTTCAACATATGGGTAATCTGGGGCTGCATGAAGACATGGTTGCCGTCATTGGAGATGATTCTGAGGATAAGGTGGACCCAAGGACATTGGTGGTACCCATGGGGGACAAGCTCAAGAATTGGTGCATCATTGGGGGACCTATAGCTACTCCGGAATTTATGATGGGAACACTGGGGCTTACTCCTTCTCCTGTCGCCACTCCTGCAGCATCTCCTGTCACTCACCCAAAATCCCCGTCCCCAGAGTCTAGTGTTTTACATTTTGAATTTGAGTCTTCCTCTAAGTCTGACGACCTTACGTCTGAAGGCTATGATCTTGTTGCAAACGCTATTTTCCCTTTTGCCATGAATGAAACCCTCGACCTTTCCGAGTATCCCTCCATAGTCACTCTTTTAACTGATAAATTGGCTAATAATCAAACTAATGATATACACTTAGTTAATAACAATTCATTAGAAGAGGCAGACACAGACACATTAAATGATGAATACATTAAAGAGATCTCAAAACAGGTTATTAATAAAAAAGAATCTCGAGCCCAAGCTGCCGATGAGGTGTTAACATGCGTGAATTTGGGAACCGAAGCCGAGCCTAAGGAAACGCAGATTGGGAGTTTCTTCAGCGGAGTCGAAAGGGAAGCACTGATTGAGCTACTCAAAGAATATGTGGATGTGTTTGCATGGTCTTATAAGGACATGCCGGGGCTCGACAACTCGATCGTAGAGCACAGAATCCCGACAGCACCAGACGCTAAGCCAGTCAAGCAGAAGCTGCGCCGCATTAAGCCGGAATGGTCTTTGCAAGTGAAGGAAGAGATTGAGAAGCTACTCCGTGTGGGTTTCATCAGGGTGATCGAATATCCAACTTGGTTATCAAATCTGGTGACTGTCAAGAAATCCAACGGTAAAGTCAGAGTATGTGTGGATTTTCGGGATCTCAACAAAGATACACCAAAGGATGACTTCCCCTTGCCAAATATCGACATGTTGGTGGATGCGACCGCCCACTATGAGGTCAAGTCGTTTGTGGATGGGTTTGCCGGCTATAACCAAATCAAGATGGCCGAGGAGGACCAAGAAAAAACAGCTTTCACCACCCCATGGGGGACTTTTTGCTATACTGTCATGCCATTTGGGCTGAGGAACGCTGGGGCTACCTACCAACGGGCAGTTACGACTTTATTCCACGATATGATCCATAAGGAGATTGAGGTGTACGTGGATGACATGATTATACATTCAAAAGGGTCTGGGGGCCAACACTTGATAGATCTCAGAAAATTCTTCAACAGGTTGAGAGAGCACGCCATGCGTTTGAACCCGGCAAAGTGCACCTTTGGAGTTCGTAGAGGAAAAGTATTAGGTTACATGGTCACCGAGAATGGGATTGAAGCCGACCCAAGGAAGATTCAAGCCATTCTGGAGATGAAGCCGCCCCATACCGAGACGGAGATAAAAGGATTCATGGGACGCCTGCAATACATCAGTCGGTTTATCAATCAGCTGACCACCATCTGCGAACCAATTTTCAAGTTAATGAAGAAAACAGCCAGTGTGGAGTGGGATCATGACTGCCAGATAGCCTTCGAAAGGATCAAACAATATTTGGTGAATACCCCAATCCTGCGCCCGCCGCATAAGGAAAAGCCGTTGCTACTATACTTAACTGTGACAGACACCGCCGTCGGAGCCATGTTAGCGCAAGAAGCCAAAGATTCCCGGATTGAGAATGCAGTGTACTTTGTCAGCCGAAAGTTACAAGGTAGCGAGCTCAATTACTCCGCGCTCGAGAAGACCTGCGTAGGCCTAGTATGGGTGGTGATGAAGCTTAAGCACTACATGGTATCCCATCCGATCTTACTAGTCTCGAAAATGGATCCTATCAAGTACCTGTTTGATAAACCCTCCCTGTCTATGAGACTCGCTAAATGGTCAGTGTTCTTGGGAGAGTTCGACATTACTTATGTACCGAGGAAAGCAATCAAGGGGAGGGCAATGGCCGATCAGCTCGCAGACTCTCCAAGCACCGAGACAAGAGGACCCGACCCCGAGTTCCCGGACGACGACATTTTCGCCATTGAGGTCGCAGAAAGGTGGCAATTATTCTTTGACGGATCTGCAAACAAACGAGGGAATGGAGTCGGACTCCTACTTATTGATCCCAAAGATGAGCACACTCCCATAGCCATCAAGCTGAACTTTTCAGCAACCAACAACGCCGCCGAGTATGAGGCGTGTATAGCCGGATTGGAGGCCGCCCTAGAACGCAACGTGAAAGAGTTAGAAGTGTATGGAGACTCTGCTTTGATTATTAACCAAACGGCGAAGAAATGGAAAACTATTGATCCTTGCCTGCAGCGGTACCAAGGTTACATGGATGAGTTGATAGCACAGTTCAAAGAGGTTACCTTCCACTTCCTGCCGCGAGACAGAAATAGGTTCGCGGATGCCCTAGCTACATTGGCCTCCTTAGTTGAAATTCCAGAGGGAAGGTCCGTGAAACCATTCAGGGTTGGACGAAGAGAGAACCCCGCCTATTGCTGTGAAATCCAGATCAATGCCGAGGTAAACGGAGATCAATGGTACGCCCAAATCTACAAATTCCTTAAGCACGGAGAGATGTCCTTTGACGGAGATGTGAAGGCCAAGAGTCTGCAAGCACTCAAAAGGTTGGCGGGGCAGTTTGTGCTGTTAGACGATACTTAGTACAAGAGGCATTACGATGGTCTGTTGCTCTTATGTGTCGACAACAAGAAAGCTGAAACAATAATGGAAGAAGTACACAACGGGTTGTGCGGACCCCACATGAATGCAAGGATGCTTAGACAGAAGATCACTCGGCTGGGCTATTATTGGATTACCATGGAGACAGACTGTATTCAATGGGTTCGACGGTGTCACAAGTGCCAAGTATGCTCCAACCTCAACCACATCCCCCCACACGAATTGTATAGTTCTACTACGCCTTGGCCATTCGCCACGTGGGGTATAGACATTATTGGGAAGATCTCGCCGGCCGGTAGTAATGGTTATGAATTCGTCCTCGTCGCGGTCGACTACTTCACAAAGTGGGTCGAAGCTCAGTCTTACAAGGTGCTGAATTCCAAGAAGGTAGCGCAGTTTATCAAAGAGAACATTATGTGTCGGTATGGGGTTCCCAACCTCATTATATCAGATAATGGCAGTCATTTCGAAGCCGAGTGTGCTCGCTTGCTTGTAGAATTCAAGATCGAACGAAAGAAATCTTCCCCATACTATCCACAGACTAACGGCGCGGTCGAGGCGGCCAACAAGACGATAGAGCAGATAATTCGCAAGATGGCTTCGCAAGGGCGGGATTGGCCCGAGAAGTTACCATTAGCACTTTGGGGGTACAAAACGTCAGTCCGCACCGCTACTGGAGAGACCCCTTACGCTTTGACATACGGCATGCAGGCAGTGCTCCCTATTGAGTTGGAGGTGCCATCTTTGAGGATCTTGCTCGAGAACCAAGTGAATGGGGTAGAATGGCTTCGTAGTCGCTATGATCAGTTGGCAACACTCGACAAACGCAGATTGAAGGCCATGGAACACATCCGGGCCTATCAAAGGAGAACGACAAAAGCCTTCAATAAAAAGGTCAAGCCTGTTGACATAAAGGAAGGAGACTTGGTGTTCAAAGCACGCTTACCCAACAAATTCAACCCCCTCGGGAAATGGGCCCCCACTTGGGTAGGGCCGTTTGTAGTACAGAAGATCTTCTCCGGAGGAGCGGTCAGAGATTTGGATGGCAACCCGTTCAAGGAACCGGTCAACCTCAGCAAGCTCAAACGCTACTATGACTAGACTCCCCCTCTTAAAAAAAAAAAAAAAATAAAAAATAAAAAAAAATGTGTTTACTACGCAAAAAGAAGCCCGATGGACTGAAAATCTGCAAAGGGCGGTCTATGCAAAATAAGGGTGCGTACAAAGCTCGCTAGATCGAAAACCCGCAAGGGCGGTCTAGGCAAAAGTTAGAGCATTCCCCCTTCTATCTTCCCTTTCTTTAAAATCATTCTAGTCTGACTGGAGTGAACTACGGTGACCTGAGCCCCTTAGTCCTATTTGTAAAAGGGGAACGTAGGCAGCCTTTCAAAAGGTGCGGTCTAAAAAACAAATAAACATCCAAATCTTGTCAAGCAATAAAGATAGAAGTTGTATTTTCTGAAAGCAAAAACTTTTATTTCCATAGTCATTGCATGTTAACACTTATTCGATGAGTCTAAGCTTGACATACTTTTTGAATAAATAACCTATTCTGAAATTGAAACTAAAACAAAGTAACTAAATTAAAAACAATGTGTTTGCAACAACTATGGAAGGATCCTCGGAACTACTCTTTAGTGCCACTCGTGCCTTCGGTCCCTTTCTTCTTGCTTTGACCACGGCGAACCTTCTTCTTGTTAGGGTTCTCACAAAACCTCCTCTCAAATTCACTAACCCCTTTTGCTTTGACACTAGGAGTCTCTCCATCCTTTCTCTTCCTTGAAGTCCCCGCTCCATCTCCATTAGCCATGCTCTGACTCCTCTTCCTCTCATAAGCCATCGCCTCCTTCATCCTCAACGAACAACTAGGAGCACAGGATGCCAAAATAGTGCCCCTCAGGGTCTCTAGAGTCTGCTCCGTTTGCCCAAGTCTCTCCATAAACCAATCCAAATACTCTCGTGATAGGTAGGTGTTGTTGGAGCGTGTGATGAGAGTCCTATGGCAAAAACCGGCCTCGCCCCACATTTGAGAAAGGAGAACCGAAGCGCTATCATCCAAATGAAGTATGCCGAAAGGAAAACGGGTCCTCTCCTCGTCCCAACCCTCGGGGATGGTTTGCACTAGACCGTATTGACAGAGTACTCTAGCAGGGTAGTAGAAAGTCGTCCCAGAAAATGACGGAAGTTTAATCATGTGCAATCCCACTTGCTTCTCCTTCACGGAATTAATGTGCCAATGGGGCACCACCCATTTGATGTCATCGGTCACCATCTCCGCCAAGTACCTCTCCCAACACTTGAGAGTCATTCCCTCGAACCTCTCCTCCATACCTCTAATACGGTGCATCCATGGGGTCACCGCCGAAGAAACCGCTGGCTTGTTCACTCGGAGCCTTTCTTGCAACCACATGGTCAAAAGTCTATCACTGCCGCACGGCATCCCGCCATAAACCGCAAGATGAGGAATCCCACAAATGAGCTCCCCAAGGATGGCCGGTACAATGTCATGTCCCGAACGAGCCGCATTCACCATGTTCAAACACCCCTCACTAGCACATCCGACTTCGGAAGAGAAAAGAATAGAAGCAAATAAACACAAGGCAAGATGGTCCAAAGAACGGTCCGAGGTCACATCTGCATGCATAAAGTGCCTTGGCATCCAAGAAAGGTCGACGTAGCCACCTCTAGCATACTTACCAAGGTCATCTGCGGGCACACCAAAGGCTATCAACTTGTCATGCAAAGGAATAAAATCAAAGGGCAATGCAAGTGTACCCTTCCCTTCACAACCGCAAAGCGCCTTGATGTCTTCATAAGTGGGTACCATCTCATTAAAAGAAAAGTTGAAAACATGAAGAGTGTCGTTCCAAAACTTCCCGCAAGCTTGCAAGAGGTTAGTGTTGGAGTTCATGTGCAAGAATGACCAAAGACACTTGATCCCATAGCGCTTCTCAAATTTCCTACGACAAGGACCGGATATCTTGGCAACCCACTTCTCCAAAGATGTTATGAAAGCTCCTTTTTCAAGTCTAGAAAGCCTTGCATTGTGATCCATGAAAAAAGAAGAGCAAGTTGATGATTGGAACTCAAAATTGATCAAAAGAGCTGCTGGTACGAAGTTGAATAGGACACAAACTCCCATTAAATACTACACAACTCCCGATTCTTGCCAGGAAAAGGAAAACCGGAGGCGGCGCAGGATTTGGCCACGCGGCCACATATGCCCTTGGCCCCGCGGCCGATATTGTCCTTGGCCAGGCGGCCAACTTCGTCCTAGGCCACGCGGCCAACATTGCTCCGGATCTTGCCATGGCCAGGCGGCCAACTTGGCTCTGGGCCTCGCCATGGCCATGCGGCCAACATCGCTCCATGCAAAAATCCAGTTTGTTTCCTCCCACTCCGTGACGGATCCATGCAACTACGTACCTGCCCCTTCCGTGGCTCATGCATTGTATAAAATTAGGAACATCTGTAAAATAACTAGTTTGCACAAGTAGGCTCCTACAATAAATTTACATTTTAGAAACATGATATACATACATGCATTTTATACATTGGTTCTATACATACATATCCCTCTGCTCTCTACTAGCTAACAGTGTAGGAAATAAAGATGGACCCCGCCTAATCAGAATCTTCCTCCGTGGTGTCTCCACGCCGCGCTAAAGCCCGAGAGCTACCGGCACCCGAACTCCGTCCCCGGACCGCTCGACCACCAATGTGAGAAGAGCCCGCACCGTTCGGAGACCGCTCACGACGCTGGGGTGACGCAACGTCGTCCCTCTGACAAGTACATGAATGGTACGCCTCCCTCAGTAAGCGCATCAACACGTTCTCCCGCCGAGCTGAACGGATATATGCCTCCCGAGTCACCTGAAAGGGAAGCCAAGGCAAATGATTAGAATGCAGAAAGAAATAGATGTGTGCAAACATGACTAATACAAAGCACAAAGCCGTACCCCAGCGTCGGGCGGAGGAATGAATGTATCCTCAACAAGATCGGCATCAGTCGGCTCCAAGCTAAGCTCCACCTCCCGGCCGCCCCTCATCACTCTCACGCTACTCGAGCGAAGGGGCATGTCAACCAAAGGCCGACTCCGACCAACGTACCGGGCCGAGCTCGATCCCTCTCCCGATAGCATCCGAGCCCGAACCTGAGGGCTGATCAGCCGTGTCCGCACGTAGCCGGCATAGTCGTCACTCCCTCTGTAATGCTCTGCCGGAGTGAGAGACAAGAAAGTCACCAACCTCGCGGGACGGAGCATATCCCGAGGAGGGTCATAAGGAGCCCACGGTAACGCACCAGCCCTGTGCTGACGAACCACCCTCTCTCCAAGATACATGGCATCCCCGGTGAGACCCACAAGCAGAACCCTAGAAGCGGTCAAATCCACTACATAGGGACCCACCGAAGCCTCATTGGCCGGGCTCCATGGGTAAAATCTAACCCCAACAGGCTCAGACATCACGAACACCCTCCTCAGATCAGCAGCATCCACCGTCTTCATATCCCGGTTTCTGCGGGGAGGAGCCCTGTTGCCTTTACACCAGTATGACATAATGGGAACAACCTTGTTGGCACTCATCACCAACTGAAAAGGGGCGACACCGAAGATCTCGTACACCCAAGCCTGTGCGTACAATGAAAAAGGACATTTCAGACCAAAGGATAGAGCAGAAATCTCAAATAGAAGGGTAGTAAAGAGCATACCTCAAAGGCGAACTGGAACCCGTCAAAGGCCGACGAGTTAGCCCTCGAGCAATGGTCCAAAGCCCGGTAAATCTCAGCCAAACCGGCTCCACCCCAAGAAATCCCACCGACTAGGTCCAAGTCCACCAAAGCCCCTAGCAGTGAGTACCGGCAGACAGTAGCCCCACTCGGAAATAAGATCTCTGAAAAGCTGTACCATAAGAACAGCCGGACCAGGCAATCCAAATCATACTCCCCCTACTAAAGGCCTCAATAGCCACCTCCACCAAGCGATTCACCTTCCCGGCCTCCACTCCATAACCCTTGACACCTCCTCCCAGGTCGGTGTCGACTCCCAGCAGAGCCTGTCTATAGTCCCGCCGCTCCGCCAAGCTCTCATCAAAAGGCAAAGGGGTACCAGTAAACCTCAACCCTGTGATGGCCGCGAAATCCGTCGGCGTAATGGTAATCTCTCCCCAACTGAAGTGGAAGGTATGGGTGGTATCCCACCAGAACTCCCGGCACACCTCTATCACCGCTGCCACCTTCAGGGTAGCCCCGACCATGCGGACACTGTCAAAGAATGGGCCAAAGCCCATAGCCTCGATCCGAGCACGCAAACCGCCCGGTCCCTCCGGCAGGGACGCCCACAGTTTGCCCACAGTCACTGTGGACCCACGAGCCTTGATCCTCTACAGGTAAACACAGCACAGTTATGTTACCATTCTAGCAATTTACCATTCTAGCAGTTTAAATTCTAGCATTTCATTATTCTAGCATTTCATATTATGTGCATAGAACATACAAATGTGCAAGAAGGAGAGGAATGAAAATTCGAAATTTACCTCTCGCGTCTCCGGAAGCCCCATCGACCAATGACGCTCAGAGTCGATGTAAAAATCGTAATCTTGGTCGAACGTAGACCGCAGCAGATTATCGCGGTAATTCCGAGTCGCGGCTCGTGGTCTCAAACCGCCCCGTGGAATCAAGGGCGCCGCTTCAAAGCCCGCTCCTGGATCAACCCCGACATTTCCCGCGCCCTGAGCATAACCGTGCCCCTCTCCTTGTGGCTCTTGTTGTGGAATCATATACCCACCTTGGCCCGGGAAATCCCTAAATAACGCCTCATTGATCCAATCTGCCATAGCTTCGAGAAGTATGTGAAACGAAGTCTTCAAGATTATCAAAATCCAAGCTTTCTCTCTCTAAAAACCCAATTTCCTCTCTCTAACTCGTTAACAATGGAGGAAGGAAGAAGAAGAAAGAAGAAAAGAAGAAGAAAAGGGGAGGTGTCTGGTGATGTGACCAAGGAGTCAGCCCGTCGGCATCCTTGGCCACGCGGCCACTTTTGCCCTTGCAACCCCAGCCGTCAGATCAGCGATCCGTGTGAAAGAGATCTGACCACTCAGCGGTCTTGGCCACGCGGCCACTATTGCAAGTTAGTGTGTTTGGCCACGCGGCCAACCTTGTCCCTTCAGATAAAATTCCACTTTTGTCCCTGATCTTTTCCCTTTAATTCATCTTAAATGCCCTTAGCACAATTTTGACTGATATTCGTTACCTTTGGGTGCGGGAAGCCCCTTAAAATTTCCATTCTTCACAGAATAGCTTAGGATTCGTATGATTACAGAGACTTCGGCGCCTCTATGACATACCATCCTAGATCAATCGTAATTGGCAGAAGCCTCGGCGTTTCTGTTTGCGAGCGATCCAGCATCTATTTTAGGATTCGTATGGTTGTAGAGACTTCGGCGCCTCTATGACATACGTATCCTTGATCAATCGTAATTGGCAGAAGCCTCGGCGTTTCTGTTTGCGAGAGATCCGGCATCTATTCTTAAGATTCGTATGGTTGTAGAGACTTCGGCGCCTCTATGACATACGTATCCTTGATCGATCGTGGTTGGCAGAAGCCTCGGCGTTTCTGTTCGCGAGAGATCTGACATCTATTACTTTAGCGCAATCGGCAGGAACCCTGGCGATCCTGATTGCGTTTATCATTCCATCTTGGGATTATTTAGACAACGTAGTCTTTATTTTTCCCAAATGACTTCATTTCCTAAACGAATGTTCGTTCTTCATACAGGATAGTGTCCGTAGGTTTGTTATCCCTAGCAGAAGTCCGATGTCTCGTTTATTTCCCCAACATCTCTGAACTACGACCGGCTTGATTCCTCAGAAGATACGTAGGAAACCTGAAAAGGTTCAGCCACCCGACCGACATGGTCATCTCTCATCCCCAGCAGGTGCATTTTCTCCAGCAGAAGACGTTGCTCCCCATTAGAGGACAGTCATTCCCAATTTCCCATCAGATTTGAACTACGTTTGGCTTGATTCCCCCGTGGATACGTAGGTCGCCTGCCAAGGTTCAGCCGTTCCCTTACCTTTCATCTGTTTTGAAACTCATGTTTCAGACGGATCCTTCTTTTATCGTCGACCCCACATTGCCTTGCAAGAAGCGTCGCCGAGGGGCTACTGTTAGTACCCGACCTGAAAATGAGTTTATTAGGACTTTCCCAAAAATACAAGGACTTTATAGGAATTAGAAACCTTGCAAAGACTTGTCCCGGATTCCCAAAATATCTCATTTATGGCAAAATCTATCAAAATAGGTAACAAATGGTTTCCTTAAAACCATGCAGAAACCCTAGCTTAAGAATCAAGTCAGCCTGCAACATTGGCCACGCGGCCAACCTTGCTCCGCGTTGATCTTGGCCACGCGGCCACTATTGTCACCGGCTTCAACCATGGCCAGGCGGCCAACCTTGCGCTGGATGATCTGGACCGTCAGATCTCTCCCTCAGTTTACTATATAAACCAATCCCATGCTATTGGTTTAGGGGTCCGATTTTGGAGAGCTCTAAGTACGAATTTTGGAGTTCTTAAACAATATTTTGCTCTCTAATTAACATTCAAACACTCAAGAAGATCCAAGGTTTATTTCTTGCCAACATAGGTAAGTTTTCTAACTTATTTCTTCACGTTCTTGCATTATTCTTAATGTAGATATTTAATATTCATGTTCTTACATGTTTATTCATAGTTTCTTCGTATGCTTTGCATGTTTATTCATATGTTCATATATGTTCTTCGCATGTTCTTCGTGTTCATAGATTAAAACCTTATTTATGCTATATTTAGGGTTGCGATCTTCATAATTACATGTTATTTCATAGACGATGATGATCGAGGGTTCATCAACCCGAGGATGATCTAGGAACTACTTCTAAACCCTAATCTTTAGGTAATTCCCCCTTCATTATGCATGATCCCGATTCTTCTGCCTATTCTAATTCTCTGCGAACTACGCTGACCTGAGCTTCTCACATTGAGAGGAACGTAGGCAATCTTCGGATCCGGTCTAAATCACTAACACACTACTAACACATTCATCATGATAGAAAGACCGATCAATTCGGGCAATAGAAGTGATAACGTCCAATATTCTTCTCTTGTTGTAATTTGACCCCCGAACCCATTAAACATGTTTTTTTCAATGTTTTGGCTTTAATTAAAACGGCGTGGCGACTCTCATAATTTTAATGTCGTTAAGAATATTCCCTTTGTAAATAAAAATAATCACAAGATACTTCCCATGCGTCGCTTCATCGGAAAGGGGTATTCACACCTGCACATTTAAACAAATGTGAGAACCACATCCGGTATCCAATATCCAAGAATCAGTGGTAGAAAGGAGAATATCTATCATATAGATACATGAAGTCGACGCAGCCTTGCTGCTCTTCTTCTTCTTTTGCTCTTCCAAGAAAGCCTTGCAATTACGTTTCCAATGACCAATTTCTTGACAATGGAAACATATTGCATCCTTTTGTGAATCGGGTTTTGCCTCAGAAGCCTTGGCAACACTTGCCTTGCTTATCTTGGGTTTGACAACTTTCTTACCCTTTCCTTTGGCACCAGCCTTCTTCCCATCATGAACTAAGAGCACGGGAGAACCTTTCTCCGCAATCTTCATCTCCGCAGTTTTAAGCATCCCATGCAACTCGGAGAGATTCTTATCCATTCCATGCATGTTATAATTCATCACAAACTGATTATAACTTTTAGGCAATGAATTAAGAATGAGATCCGTGGCTAGCTCCAATGGGATTGGATAGCCAAGTTTCTCAAGGTGCTCTACATAACCTTTCATTTTCAGCATGTGAGGACTCACTTGTTGCCCTTCATTCACTTTGCAAGTAGTGAATGCAACAATGGTCTTGTACCTCTCTTGCCTAGCTTGCTCTTGAAACATGGCTCTTAACTCCACGCCTATCTCATAGACTTCCAAATGTTCCAAACTTTGTTGGAGTTTTGAGCACATAGTAGCAAGCATGAGACAGCTTACATCTCTAGAATCATTACGATGTTTCTTGTAACTGTCTCTTTCTGCCCTAGGGGTAGTAGGTTCTGGTTCAGCAGGAAGTGGCCCATCGAAAATGTACAACTTATCTTCTTGCCTTAGAACAATTCTTAGGCTACGGATCCAATCCATAAAGTTCGTACCATTCTCTTGGAGCTTATCCTTCTCAAGGATCGATCGCAACGAAATTGATTGAGTGTTAGTAGTTATTATCTACAAATATGCAAAATTTCCAAAATTTAATAAGTACCGATTTCATTAAAGAAATAAACAATGTATTTTTCAAACGAAATACTCCCACTAAATTATATAACCTTCTTATACATCCAATGTATAATATAATTTAAATGGGTTAAGATCCCGCTTTAATTTAATTTTAAGTCCGCTAAGGTGGATTACACAAAATCAAATTAATTATGTAGACAACTCTTGTCAATCATATCTCATATGACTCTTAGTTCCTTTTATGAGATTCTTTAAGAAATCCAATTTCAAAAAGCATGTTAAATCTCATCTTTGCCTAGGCCCAAAACTGTTTTGACGCCTAATTAAGTCTAACCATTTTAAACGTATAGTTAATGTGCCTTGCTAGGGCGTGCCCACATTATCTATCTTGCTCATACATAAATAAAGTCAATGCATCTCGCTAGGGCGAGTCTACATTAAATTCACCCATATATTAACAAGTGTTTTAATCATGGCATGGCAATAAAAGACTTAAACTTTCTTTGAAGGTTCATCACATATAGCATACAACACATTTATGAGCACATAATATAAACATGTTACGCATCAAGTTTAGCCACTAAATTAATCTCTATTAATTTAAGCATAATATTTATGTGTCATTAGTTTCTCTATAATTATGAGGATGAGACTATTTCAACTTTGGTCATCATCTTCCAAATCAAGACAACAAGAAGTGCGGCCGAAACTAAGCTATAAGGCATCCACAATTCCGCACTAATTCAAGAAACCAGGAAAGTAGTCCATGTGGCCGAAACTAAGCAATAGATGGTCTCGATGAAAGTAGGCCAATTGCATCCACAATTCCACATGGATCTCCAATCATTGAATCAAGAACTTTGTTTCTCAATTTTAGCAATTATGAACTCTTCATAATTCTAACTTCGTTTTATCTTTGAAACTTAGATTGCGATCAAGTTTGGGAAACACAATCTCGATGATCGCAGATTAGCCATCCAAACCTTGAACCAATCTAAGATTCACAAGACTAAAACAAATAGGAAAATCAAACCCCAAGATCCACACACAAACCAACTACCCAAAACCCATTCCAGATCAGCAGGTCTGGTCTGGTTTTGTTACTGGTTCGGTTGGACCTCTCGAAAATTTCAAAATAAAATAAGAACCGTGAGAACCAAGCATAACCACTGGATTAGACACAAAATCAAGGGTTCAGATTATAGATACATTGGATACACTTGGATATAGTAGCCAATTTTCAAAATACATTTGGATACAATAGTTATTTAGTTATTGTATCCAAGTGCAATATTCAAAATTTAGGTATTGTATCCAATTGTATCTAATGTCTCTATAATATGGATCCTTGATTTTGTATCTAATCCAATGGTTATGCTTGGTTCTTACGGTTCTCATTTTAAACGGTTTTCATTGGAGCAAGACCCTATATATTTATACACACACACACACACACACACACACACACACACACACACACACATATAGACACACACACACACATACACACACACACACACACACACACACACACACACAAACACACACACATATATAGGGTCGTGCTCCTGTGAGAACCTAAATATCGTGAGAACCGTGAGAACTTGGATACATTAGGTAAAAAAAAAACTAATGTATCCCATGGTTCACTTGGATACATCATTTGATACATTGCTTGACTTGGATACATCATTGGATACATTACTTCGATACATTAGGTAAAAACTAATGTATCCAATGTGTACTTGGATACATCATTAGATACATTAAGTTCTCACGGTTCTCACGATATTTAGGTTCTCATTTGAGCACCTACCTATATATATATATATATATATATATATATATAGGTAGGTGCTCAAATGAGAACCTAAATATCGTGAGAACCGTGAGAACCAATCATAAGCATTAGATTTGAAAAAAAATCAAGGGTCCATATTGTTGGGTTTCGTAGTAACATGCGCAGGGGAAAATAGCATTCAAAATTTTATGAAACCCAAAGCCCATAGATCCGTTCATATGATTAAATTAAATACAACAATATGAATAGAGGAAAAACTAACCCTTGATGACTTTGAATTCTAGCTTTGATTTTGGTGGAGATTTGAAGCTTGATCACAATGAAAGTAAGAACACGAACTTTGAAGATGATGAGCTTCACCCTCTAGCGGTATCCACACCACGAACGAATATCAAGGAGCTTCTTGATCTTGGTTGCTAGACCAAAATTATGAAACACACTTTCACAATTTAATATGACTATATGGAATTTTATTTGTGTATTATTTTGTTCTTCAATCAAAGGATGTCTTAGAACAAAATAAAACTCTCTCAAACTCTTTGGAGACTTGCATAAAAGCTATGATATGATTCTGGCCGAATTTGGCTGTTTATATACAAGTTAGACATATTCCAAATAGGAAACTTGTGTCTAAACCTGTCCAAAATTCTTTTCCAAATCAAATAAGGAAACCAGTCCCGACATGGTGTGCGGCCGCCCAAAACCCTTGTGCGGTCGCACATCTATCTGGAAGGTTTCTGGTACATTCTGAGCTAAACTGTGCGGCCGCCCAATCCAAACTGTGCGGTCGCCCACTTGTCCAGATTTCCAGAAATTCCAAAATTCCAATATAGTCCTTATTTAAGATTCGTTCTATTGTGTGTGACCCTCTAGGATTATACTAAGTTGGCAATGGGATCAAACATGAAACCATAAGATATGATTAGGTTCTAGCAAACCGTCATACCTACCCAAATAGTATAACTAGATACAAGTTCGCATTCCTTTAGAATATGTCACAATCCCTTTGTCCACGATGTCATCGAACACAAGTCATGGTCAACAAGTCAACTTGTTTTGTTCAATACTTTCTCGATTCCGAATATGTTGATAATACAAATGACATTGATCTAATCAATTCATTTGAGTTCGGCCGAACATTTTCATCAACATCATTCCTACGAGAGGCCCAAGCTTGACATCTCTCCGAAGAGGGACAAATCCATTTAGCTTATTATTATTCCCTACGTGAATCCGATTATGCCAATCATACCCTTTATAACTACCCGGTTAAAGGTAGTGTTTGAATATGTCAAACATAATGTTCATCAAGTGGAAGACTATAATAACTTCATGTCTAAGGATTCGAATGACATAACTAATATGAGATATATGTACGACATAGACCATGACATAAATCTCATACAGCGGGTCATGTCCAGTACCTTGTTCCAAACAAGTACCCATAAATCTAACATAATCATCCCATGATCATTTAGCCTTTATACTAGTGCTTTACAAGTACTAGGGACGGAGATTATTATAAGTAAACATGAACAACAATAATAATCAAAACATCTCTTTATTGATATGAAATAAATGATAACAATTACAACGTTTATTAAACGTGCCTAGGGCACCACTACCAACACATATGTTAGATACAATTGATATACTTAGATACATTACAAAAAATTCGATATTACACTTGGATACAATAGGTTAATAAGTATTATATCTAAGTGTTGCACTTGGATACACTATGTTAAAAACTAATGTATCCAATTGTTTTTTGAAAATTAACTAATGTATCCAAGTGTATCCAATGTATCTAACATCTGGACCCTTGATTTTTTTTTCTAATCTAATGGTTATGATTGGTTCTCACGGTTCTCATATAAAATGGTTCTCACAGGAGCGCGACCCTATATATATATATATTAGTTTAAGTTACAATGTAAATCTCATAATTCTAGGCATAGGAATAATCTAGAAGATTGAATATGTTACAAAAGATATTCAAAAGTAAACACTAGATATATACATAATCTTATTATATACTCCCTCCGTCCCACCTCACTTGAGACTTATTTCCATTTTGGTCCGTCCCACTTCACTTGAAACTCCCAAAAATGATAATCTTTTTATAATTTTATATTCAATCTACCCCACCCACTCATTCTCTCTTCATTTTCCACCACACAATTCATTCAACTAACCTACTATTAACCCCACTCATTCTCTCTCCTCATTTTCTACCACAAATTTTCCTTATTTTATTTTTTTTCCTTAGTTATTGTGCCCATCTCAAGGGTCTCAAGTGAGGTGGGACAGAGGGAGTATTTACATAATTTTATCAGGCCCCCGGAAAATGGACCTTCTTTGGATAAGTTCAATCTTAGAGACTAAGGAGAGGAAACGAGGACGAGGCAACGACTTGGTGAGAGCATCAGCAAGTCGATCTTTGCCGGAGATGTGTTGAACATGTAGAGTGCCAAATTGTACTTGTTCACGAACGAAGTGGAAAGCAAGAGCAACGTGTTTCATTCGGGAGTAAACAACGGTGTTTGCTGAATAGTGAGTGGCTTCAAAGTTGTCACATTATATGAATAGTGGGGTTACTCGTGTGATCACATAATCTGGTGCAACGGTAAGTTCAGTGAGAAGATTAGAGCCGTCAATTTGGGATCGTCCCGTTCCGCCATTTAAATGGGACGGGATGGGATAGTATATTCTAATGCCGTATAAAAGCGGGCATATTTGGGACATCCCGTTTGGGACGCGAGACAAAGCGAGACGGGACGGGACGTGCATTTTTTTAATTTTAATTTTAATGTTAATTTTTTTAGCCTCAAAGATATTTTAGCACTTAATTTTTAGTTTTTTTCTTTCAACTATCCATTGTCTTTTTGTGTTGGTTACGCTATCTTATGAAATAAGAAGTTTTGATCTTGTTGGATTGTAAAAGATTAATCTTATGTTTTAAATTTAATGTTTTGGCATCATCTTAGTTAGATTTTAGTTTTATAATATTAGCATCTTCTTGTCCTGCATTTGTCCTGAATTGTCCCGCGTCCCGAGGTAGGATGGGACGGGACGAGGATTTTCCGTCCCGCGAAGAATTTGGGACGTCCGGTCCGGTCCCGTCCCGTAATATTGCGGGATTTCATAGTTTCGTCCCGTCCCGTCCCGTTTTCCCGAATTGAAAGATCTAGGAAGATTACGAATCCATAGGATCTCGGCTATTGTATCAGCTACAGCTCGAAACTCAGCTTCGGTGGAACAGCGATCCAGTGCTCTTTGTTTATCGGATGCCCAAGCAATGAGATTATGACCAACATAACTAGAAAACCGGAGGTAGACAAAATCATCCTTGTCACTTGCCCAATTAGCATCACAAAAATTCATGAAGAGAGGGGGGTTGTCGCGGTAGAGTTGTAGACCCAAGTGACACTACAACAAAAATAACCTTTCTCGGCACTTATTTACCAGCGCTTTCATAAGTGCTGTAAATTTGTGGCACTTTTGTAGGAATGACAACGGGTCGGGTACGGGTCGGGTTTGCCCTAACTCAAACCTGACCCGCACTATCACATGTATATCCCAAACCCGCCCCGCCTGAGAGTTGCTAAACCCGTGACCGGCCCGACATTTACGAAACTCCATTTTTTCTCTGAGGCCAGATATGTTGTTAAAAATATATATTAAAACAATGGCTCAAAACCAAATTAGAATGATATGTATAAATTCAAACTCAAGAGAATTAACTTTAGAATACGAAAAACATAGCAAGATTGGATAAATTAAATATTCAAAAAAAAAATCAAATAAAATTTTCACAAGATTAAATTGGCTGCAATCCACATCTACAATATATCCCCCAAAGTTGTGATTCATATTGTAATTTCATCACCATCAATTCCGGCAGTGACGGCCGAAAATGTCGCCCAACCCTAAATTTTAGTCCCAACAAATGGGTTGACTACCAATCCAACATGAAAGTTATTTATTCTCTACATAAATTTTCAGAAATTGAAAACTCGAAATTCTAGAGATTAAAGACTCAAAAACAGAAGAAAATCCTTAAAAGAGGGAAGAAAGTTGGATAGACAACGCGTAGAAGAAGAAGAACAATATCGTCCAATAGACTGACAGAGAACGGCGGCTGGACTCTGGGAGCCGGATGAAGCTGTGTATGAGAAGGGTATGTCGAAAGATTTAGGAAGAGCATAAAGGCGCAGCTTCAAGTTGTTTATGAGAAATGGAAACTAAACCTAGATCTATAGCAACATACTATTTATATGTAGGGTAGACATATGAAAAAAAAAAGGTTTAAAGGACACCCTAGTAAATATCCCAGAGCGTATCACATTCGGGCCGGGTCGGGCTATACCAGGTTTGACTGGTTTACCAAACCCTAACCCGTCGGGTTTTGAATTTTGCTTACCAAACCCGGCCCATTCGGGCCGGATTTGTTCGGAAATGGGGCGGGTCCGGACAAATTGCCCTTGCTACACTTATGGATAAAATGCCGCTGATGATAGTGTATGGCCATACTTAAATGAATTAAAGTGTTCAATGTCATTTGCTCATATTCAATATGATATCACGTGACAAAAGGATTATGATATGTTCTATGAGGATAAACGAACTTCGTTAAGTTATATTAATTAGGTAGTCATGATGGCTTGCTAGAGTCGCTCATTATTTATGGGTTTGATCTTGGTTGGACTCATTGTCAACTTAATATAATCCTATGGGGTCACACACAAAAGAACGAATCAAGAAAAGGCTAAAATTGGAATTTCGGAAAGGGCGTAAAATCGGATTTCAGAAAAATAGGTTCTGGGGAGATGGTCCAGCCGGACCCTAGGCTTGACCCGGTTGGACCTAGGGGTGGTCCGGTCAGATCCATCATGTGACCCGGGCGGACCTCCTTAGTTCGGGCCTGGTTTTTCCTGATTCGATTTTGACGGGTTTTTGACCTATTTCTCCTAAAGTGTTTAGATTTAATAAGTATGAAAACCCCTCTCTTTTCCCTAGTCCGTATGGTATTAACCTAATTGATTATGGGTAATCATTGGTAGCCTACATTTGTTTGATAAACACATTCTTGCGTTTTGATTGAGAATCAAAAACTCAAGAACGCCAATAAATTCATATAGCCTTTTGATAGAAAAAGTTTCTATGGGATCTAGCATTCCAGATTCAGAATTGTTCTAGATATTCGTTCGCGTGTGGATACACATAGAGGATGTTTGCTTAAGCATCTCAAGTTCCTATTATTGAGATCGTGATTCGAAGAACATGGAGAAGATCAAATCATAAAGCTTGAAGACTTAAAGATTTGAAGATCCAAAAATTTAAACGCACAACAACGGTTAGTATTCTAAATTCATCTTCCTATTAATTTAATCATCATGAATGGATCAATGGGCTCTAGGGTTTTGTTGATTTTCTGTTGCCGTTTCCGCTGCGCATGGTGCCTCAAAACCCAACAGTGGTATCAGAGCCCCGTTCATGTATGGTTATTTCAATATTCATGTTAAATATATGATTTGATTATATGATCTAGCATGATGTGAATTTAGAATAAGGGATTTAAGTGATTTTTTTGGTGAAACAATTATATATGATATAGTATGATTATGAACAAAGATGCATGATTAATATGATTAATCTATTTATCGGATCATCAATCTCTTTAATTGGATTATTGAATTGATGATTCTTGATCTTGAAGAACAAATTGTTTGTTCTTAGGGTTTGATGTTTATGATAATTTGATTATCATAAATAGTTGAATCCTTAAAGGATCAAGATTTGATAAATTGTGTTCGTGCAGTTCGCGTGCAATGCACGTTTTCGTGCAGAATTTTCGTGTGGAATACGTGCATCACACATGCAGTCAACAATTTTGTGCATAATTTTCATGCAGTTCACATGCATCGCGCGTGCAATGCACGAATTCGTACAGATTTTTCGTTCAGTTCGCGTGCAGTGCATATTTCTGAATTCATGTTTTTCAGACTTTAAGATGCTTTGTTGAATACGTATTGTTCATGGAATTGGATTTTATGAAGTAATGTATTCTTAATAGAGTTGGACGGTATGAAATAATTCATTATTCAATATGTATTATACCTAGAGTTAGACTCTATGAAAATCTAAAATTCATAATTATATTCACATAGTATCCGTTCATTAATTAATGGATTAATTATACCTTTGTTATGCGCGTTGCTATATGAAAGAACTTTCATGAAAAAATTAAGTCATGTGCCAATCCATTACTAAAACACTTGTGAGTACACATGGTAGTTTTATGTGGGCTCTGCCAAAGCGAGGTGCATTAATTCTATCAGTGTATGAGCAAGATGAGTGAATGAGTGTTTCATATACGTTTAACGTGGTTTAACTTAATTAGGCTATCATAAGGGTTATGAGCCTAAGGCACGAGATGAGATTAAAACATGTTTGACATAAGATGTCTAACAATCTCATAAAGGATCTAAGAGTCACATATGATGTGATTGATAAAAGTTATCTACCTAATTAATTTAATTCTGAGCAGTATCGCCAAAGCGGACTTAAAATTAAATTAAAATTGGATCTTAGCTCACATAAATTATATTATACAATTGTTGTATATGAAAGTTATATAATTTAGTGGGAGTATTTATAAAATACAACTATTTATCTTTTAAATGATTGGTATGAAATATATGTGTATATTTATTTGCATATTTGTGTAGAATGTTATATTAAACTTTAATTGTGTTTGTTACTACGATATATTCTTTAAAATGACAAAGTTAAAAGAGAATGTAATTAATTTCTTTGATTGGATCATGAGCTTAAGAATTGTTCTAAAAAAGAACGGAAATTATACATTCTTAATAATTCTAGGCAACCTAAATTGCAATATTAATTTGATTAATATATTCCGTAGGATCATCAAAATTTAATTTGATTAACTTGTTGATCATCTTAAATTAATGAATAAATTTTTTATTCTTGGTTTTGATGATCATGATGATTTGATCACCTTGATCACCAAATCCTAATTGAATCAAGGAAATCAATTTTAAGGTAAAATTTGGAAATTAAAAATTTGTTTTTCGTGGTGCACGGCCGAGCGGGTCTTAAAACTCGACCGAGCAGGTGTTGTTCAGAATTTGAATATGAAGTTGAATCTAGTTTCAAATGGCTGGTTTTCGAAACCGTGTTTCCTGAAAAGTGATGTCAATTCAGAATTCAGATAATTTGATATCAGAATCCTGAATTGTTCTTGATTGGTGAAATCAGTTAAATTGATGAGACAGAGAATTTACAAACGGACTACATATTCATACGGAAATGTGGATGCCTTTTGGCTTAGTGTTGGGTATGCATATTATAAACCACTCCTATTACCTAGATTTGATTGATCCCATAACCTAATTTTATTTTTTATGGACTTTAGGTTTTATTGTAAGAAGTTTTATAACTTCATTAGTTAAGTCCATTTTTAGTTTAGTTAGGCTAAGAAGATCAGCCCCTCAAATTTTGAAGAGCTGTTGCTGCTGTTGTTGTGAAAAAGCTAAGTCTGCCTACCTCATCAAGCTTCTGCTGAGTATGCTACCGCGTAGGTAGCTACCGCACAGGTAGGTACCGCATGGTCTAAGCTACCGCAAGACTGTAGCTACCGTACAACCAGGTAAAGACCAAGAGAAGACAAGTTTGATACTAATTAACCATGGTCACACTAGTGTCCAAATCACTTGGTTAAATTAGAACGTTGCAAAATTCAAAATTTGAATTTGGTCGTTATGGCTGGTACAAGATAATACATCTTGACCACTAACTTCTGCAACTACAAGACAACAAAGAAATGAGCTCCAATCAGAATGCTCCAACTCATCATCTTTCAAACTTGTCCTCCAAAAGTTGAAACAGCTACCTCTCTCATTAAAGGCTATAAATAGGCCTTGCTTTCTTCATTAAAAATTTGCTGAGATTCAAAAAGAGAAATTGCTGTCGAAACTCTTGGTGATTGAAGATCATACTCAAGATTTCCAGAATTATTTGAATCTTCAAGCGCTCACCTTCAAATCTTCAAAGATCTCCAGCAACCTTCGAGCACATCAAATATCAAGCCTTGTAACACTCAAAGATTCATTAGGCTCTCAATCATATAGATTATATAGAGCTTTTGATTCTTACACACACACACCCCGATTGATCAATCACATAGATTGCATCATTAGGGATACACTGGTCTAAGTCTAGGATTTGTTCTTCATAGAAAGTAGGTGTTGATTGAATACTTCATCTATGTAATTTGTACTCAAGAGAATCAATATATCCTCCATTCAAAATCCAAGACTGACCATCTTGGTAAAGGACGTAAATCTTTTAACAGATCGAACATTTTCATACCATTGTGTCATTTACTCACTGTACTTTACTTTCTGTAAATTTACTTTCAGCAATTGTTCTTATTGTTCATATTGATCTTGTTTGTCGTTTAGTGTGTTGATCTTTACAGCTATTCAAATTATTGTGAATTGTGTTTGTTGATTGCCTACTGCCTTAGTTATCACTTCTGACTACTTATCTATTTGCCAAAACTCTCAGACACAAACCTTCATTTTCAACCTACCTAGTTAATATCTTTGCCTACCGCAGATTGCCTACCGCAACCTTCTTACCGCATTATTGCTTACTGTAGTTCAATCTACCCAGTTAGTTCTTTTACTTACCTCCTAGGTTGCCGCAATATTGGCTACCGCAATATAGGCTACCGCAACTTCTGCCTACCTAATTGTTTAACTTCAAAACCAACTCTACCTCGTTTTTATCGAAAATCACCGCTGTGCATTTTACTATTGAACTTGTTGTTTTTACTTGATCGCAAAATTCAAGAAGTAAGCATAAGGTTGAATTTTGAAAAAGGGTTGAAATTTTAAATAGGCTATTCACTCCACCCCCCCTCTAGCCTCTTTTTATACCCTTGTTATGTCTTTGGGACCAACACTTAGTTTCGGCCGTATGGACTGTTCTCTAAGTTTCTGTTTTTGTACGGAAATATGGATGCCTTTTGGCTTAGTTTCGGCCGTACATTTTGTGCTCTCGATTTCTGAACATTAGTACGAAAGATGATGATCTAAGTCGAAAATTTGATTTTTGATTACATGAATTTTTAAAAGGAAAGAGGATTAAAAGATAAAGGTAAGACAAATGTTGTCAAACCTAAAGGAAATAATTGTGGCTAAAATTATAACTTTAAATAATGCAATTTGGTAACATGGCAATTAGATTGACCATTTAAAATTGTAATAAAATTCTGGATGATCAAAGAAAGTGAATGGTAGTGAGACTACCACTTCGAATATTTATGTTATTAAATTAATCTTTCAACTTCTAATTATTGGGTATTGGATACCAGATATGGATCCCACATTTGTACAAATGTGCAACAATTAGTAAATAGAAAGACTACTTATGAAAAGTAAAGTTAATCTAGGAATGGTAATGATGCAAGAGTAGCAACATTGTCCGTAGAACACTTATGAAGTGACTTTACTCATTGAGTATAAAATGTTATTTTGTTATAAGATAATGAAGGATATTTATTTCTTATTGAGAATAAGGAAAGTGATTTATTTATTATGATCATACTGTTAAATCATATAAATAAATCTTATATCCTAAATCTTGAAGAACAAAATAATAAATAAGGCTATAACATAAATAATTAAATTCTTAAAACATTATTGTTTTGATCAAATAAATGAGAGACACATATCTAAAATTCCATGAGACGGAGTTTTAAAGTTATATGATTTTGAATCATGTGATATATGAAAATCTTATTTATTTGGACCAAGACATCTTTTACTAAGAGTAGTAAAAGGCTAATATCTTATTAGACCTAATACATATTGATGTATATGGTCCATTAAGTAAGCAGCGCTAAACAAGGATTTTGGTACTACTTGGTAAAACTATTCAAAGATTCCGATTTGATCGAGATGATGAATACTTGAACCAAGAATTTGACAATCATATTTAGTATTGTGAAATTTTTTCACAATTAACTCTACCAAGAACATCATTTTGGAATGATGTGTCTAAATGGAGGAACAGAATCTTATTGGATATGGTTCATTAGATGATAGAGTCAAATTGATACTCTATTATTTACTTTGGGGTTATATATTGGAAACCGCTATAATTACACTAATTTGAGTTCCATCAAAATAGGTTCAAATGTACCATATGTGATATGGAAAGAAAGAAAACTTGGTTTGTCTTTTATGAAGATTTAAGAAAGTGAGACCTTTTGGAAAGGACTTGTCTAGGACAAGCTCACACTTAAATCTAATAAATGTATTTTCATAGGATATCCTGAGGAAACTTAAGGATATTATTTTACTTCTAAGAAACAAATTGTTTGTTGCTTATGATGGTAATTTTCTAGATAAATTGTTTATCTCTAAAAGGACCAGTGGGAGTAAAATATATCTCAAATGGTTCGAGACCTAAAAAATAACATTGAACCTATGATGGAAGTTGAACAAACTTTTCACAAGGAGTTGTGAAAACCGTTCAAGTTACACAAGTTACTTGCATATATGATAGGATACAATCTATAACAAGAAATATTGGATTTCTCATAATAAAAAGTATTGAGGTAAAGTTCATTGAGAATGATATATTTACCACCTATCCAAATGCAATGCCCGCTCCATATTTAGATTAATGACTTGGAGTCATAGAATCTAAAATGCAATCCATGTATAATAATCAAGTTTGGAACTTGATCATTCTAACCTAAGGTGTAAAAACTAAATGATGGAATTGAGTTTTCTTGGAAAAAACTAACATGAGTAGCAAGGAACATACTAATTAAGCAAGACAAAATGTGAAAAGGTTGACTCATATTTCGACTATGATGAAACATTCTCACTCGTAGTCATGCTTTAAGATATTAAAATTCTCATTGTCATATCTTCATATTTGGAATATGAAATATGGTAAATGGATGTCAAAACAGCGTTCCTTAACGGGAACTCACTTAAGGGTGTATTGGATACAACCTAAAGATATTGTTAATCCATAAAATTTTAATAAAGTATGTAAGTTGCGGAAATCCATGTGATGGATTAAAGCAAGCTTCTTGGAGTTGAAATATTCATTTTGATGATGCATTCAAAGTGTTTGAAATTCATTAATGATGAGACTTGTGTTTGCTAGAAAATTAGTGGGAGCATAGTCTTATTCCTAGTCTTATATATGTGGTTGACATATAATTTACTTGAAAGAGTTTCTTAATGAAAGACTTAGGAAGAATCCGCTTACATCCTTGGAATTAACATCTGTTGATATAGATCTAGAAAGTTGATTGGTTTGAGTCAAAATACTTATATAGACAAATTAATGAATTGTTCAGTATGCGAGACTCTTGTAGAAGAACTTGCAAGGTTGTCTAATGACAATGTTCTTGGCAAGACTTAGTCTTATTGGAAGACTAATGAGCAAGAATACATGATTAGGATTCCATATGCTTCGGCAATTGGATCTATCATGTATGTCATATTATGTACTTAGACGGGATAACTTGTATACTTGGAGTATGATGAGAACATACTAATCATATCTTAGTGAAAGTCACTAGATAGTGGTCAAGAACATCCTTATGTACTTGAGAATAACTAAGGATGCATTCTTGATGCTTGTTGGAATGGAAGATGATCTAGTAAACGGTTATAGATGCATGCTTTCACATCGAAAAGGATAATTAAAGATCGCAGTATGGACATATGTTTAAAGTAAGTGCTATTAGTTGGAATAGTTCCAAACAAATACACTGTTAATAATTCTATGAATAAAATTGAGTATATAGTTGCATGAGTTGTAACTAGGGGAGTTGTTTAGATATAGATGTTATTAGTAAAACTAGAAATGGTTTCTAGTACCACTAATCCTACGGACCTTTATTGTGAAATAATGGTTATTCCACAAGCTAAGGTGCCAAGGACTCATATGTGATCCAAACACACACTCAGACATTTCCATCTCCCTGAGAAATCGTTGATATGAGAGATGTCAAAATATGCAAAGTACTTTATGATGATAACAAGGATAATCTTCTTACATAAGATTCTTCACATGCTGTTATGATGGTCATAAGCTAAGCTCAATGGTATTGGATACATGTTTATTGGGCCTAGTGCAAGTGGGAGATTATGCCCTAGGCCCTTGATAAAGGCCTTACGTTACATTATATTCTCATTTATTATTGAGATACCGACTTGGATTATAATATGTTTGGCATGTTTCTTATAATAATCCCCCTCCCTAGTACTTATGGAGAACTAGTATAAGTTTAATCGATGATCATGTGTATGTGATACAAATTAAACTTATGAGTACTTGTTGGTGAACAAGTACTGGACATGACCCACTATGAGATTTATGTTATGGTCAAATGTCATATTAAATCTCATTTAGTTATATCATTGGAATCCTTAGACCTGAGATTATCATCGTCTTCCACATTATGAACGTTGTGTTTGACGTACTCAAATGCTACCCTTAACTAGGTAGTTATAAAGGCTACGATTGGCACAATCAGATTCTTGTAGGGAAGAATGATAAGTCAAGATGGGATGTTGTCCCTCTTTATCTCAAAGAGAGATATCTGCCTGGCCACTCAAGAGTGAGATTGATGATAGTGTATGACCATACCCAAATGAATTGAATTGTTCAATGTCATTTGCTCATATCAATCTACTCGGGATCGAGAAAGCATTGGACACTTAAGTTGACTTAGACAGTGGCTTATGTTCAATATGATATCGCGTGACAAAAGGATCATGATATGTTTTATGAGGATAAACGAACTTCGTTAATTGGGTAGTCATGATGGCTTGCTAGAGTCCACTCATGATTTATGGGTTTGACCTTGGTTGGACTCATTGCCAACTTAATATAATCCTATGGGGTCACACACAAAAGAACGAATCAAGAAAAAGGCTAAAATTGGAATTTCGGAAAGGGCGTAAAATCGGATTTTAGAAAAATAGGTTCTGGAGAGATGGTCAGGCCGGACCCTAGGCTTGACCCGGGCGGACCTCCTTGGTTCGGGCCTGGTTTTTCCTGATTCAATTTTGATGGGTTTTTGACCTATTTCTCCTAAAGTGTTTAGGTTTAATAAGTATAAAACCCCCCTCTTTTCCCTAGTACGTATGGTATTAACCTAATTGATTATGGGTAATCATTGGTAGCCTCTATGTATTTGAGAAACACATTCTTGAGTTTTGATTGAGAATAAAAAACTCAAGAACACCAATAAATTCATATAGCCTTTTGATAGAAAGAGTTTCTATGGGATATAGCACTCCAGATCTAGAATTGTTCTAGATATTCGTTCGCGTGTGGATACACATAGAGGATGCTTGCTTAAGTATCTCAAGTTCGTATTTCTGATATCGTTATTCAAAGAACGTGGAGAAGATCAAATCATAAAGCTTGAAGACTTGAAGATCCAAAAATTTAAACGCACAACAACGGTTAGTATTCTAAATTCATCTTCCTATTAATTTAATCATCATGAATGGATCCATGGGCTCTAGGGTTTTGTTGATTTTCTGTTGCCGTTTCCGCTGCGCATGGTGCTTTAAAACCCAACTGCCCCTAATTTCCGGCTCTTTTTAACAAGTGCCGCAAAATTTTTGGCACTTATTAAAAAGTGTTGCTAAATTTCTAGCACATTTTTTCCGTTTTCGGCACTTTTTAAAGTGCAGCTAAAAGTCATTTTTTCTATAGTGTGAAAAGTACCTTGTAAATAGTGGAGAAGGCGTTTTAAGGTAGTCCAATGAGTGTCTCGTGGGTTGTGCAAAAACTGCGCAAGTTTGTTGACTGGGAAGGCAATGTCCGGACGAGTGATGGAGAGGTATTGAAGGCCATATAATCAGATGGGTTGGTGATAGGGGTGCTGGAAAGGGTAGTGGCTTAGATTCACTCATTTAGTGTCGGGTGAGTAAATCATGAACATATTTTTTAATTATCTCGCTAATTAAAGATGCTTGTTTAAAAAAAAAGTATCGCACGACGTGAGTTTGTAATTGGTTTTGGTATTAGCTCTTTGATCAATTGAGACATGTATTAAGATCAACCTGGTTGGGTAATATCACGCCCCAACCTGAGATCCAAAATGATACCTCATCTGGCGCACGTGACACAACAATAACACACAAATCTATATGAATCATCTAAGCAACCTCATGATATATACTTCCTCCGTCCCACCACAAGCGAGACCAACTTGTGGGGCACAATAATTACGAAAAAGGTAGTATATATGTGGTGAAAAATGAAGAGAGAGAATGAGTGGTGTATAAAGTAGTGTTGGTTGAATAAATTGAGTATTGGAAAATGAATAGCAGTGTTCTAAAAGACCCCGTCTTGACCGCCTAGGCCCCGCCTAGGCGCTAGGTGATGAGACGGAATTTACACCATTAATTCCTAGGATTTTATGAACTTAAATGGAGAATTTTATGTATTTTAGATAGTTTTTGTGTAATTTTGGGCAATTATGTAATTTTGGGGTTTAATTGTAATTTGGGGATTATTTTAGTATTTTTATATTTTTACCCAAATTAAATATTTTATTATTCAAAAGAAATTTCAAAATAGAAAATAAATTTAGAGCCCAAGATTATTGAAGATGAAGAGTGGATTGAAAGAATTAAATTGAAGAAATAAAAGTGGACCCAAGCATGAGGCGGCCCAGACTAGGAGGCAACCCAGCAAGTCAAGGCCCGAGGCTCATTCTAGATCTAGCAAGGAGGAAGACCAGCCGCGGCCCAACTCGTCTGGCCCAACAACAAAGCCCAAAGTACAGCACGTATGGTGCATTCGTGAGCACGCCTGGTGGAAATCCGGCACGATTCGTGAGCGGGCGCGCGAGTCGTGAAGGCCAAGGAAGAAACGCATGTAGCAGGTACGCTTCTTGCTGTGTCTGGCGCGTGATCGGCGAGCTGGCGCGTGATCGGACTGGAAGCGAGAGTAGGTCGCGCGTGAGAGGCGTGTGGACCGGCTGGGAAGCTTATTTTTGGCTGTTTTTGCTTTATTTTTATTTTCTTTTTATTTTCTTATTGATTTAGGACTTTTCTTAGGTATTAAAACTAGGTTTTCTTTTATTATATTCATTCTAGACTTCCACAATATTTTAGATCTAGGGTTTTTATTTCTTCTTTGGAGTTTTCAAAGCTTTGGATGAGGAACTAAAAATCCAAGCTTTGGGTTTGATTTCTTGAACCCCTTTTTATCAATTTGAGGTATTTTTCTTTTCATCTCTTTATCTCTATTTATAATTTTACTTGTGCTTGATCTAGATTTATTGCTAGGGTTTTTAGACTTGATCAATCTATTTGCTTTGGTTATTGGATCTCTGCTAGAATTTTCTATGACTGTGCCAGTGTAGAAATTCACCGTAGCATCTTTACGATTTATGCATGTGCCATGGTAAATTGTGAAGTGGATAAAATTAGATGATTATCTGTGTGAAATAATCATAGAAAGCATTCTTGATCTTAGTTTCTTAAATCGTTCATCAATTAATTCTGCGATCTAGACTGTGCCAGTTAGATTAATTTATTAATTAGGGTTTCTAGTGAGTGTGCCACTGCTAGTAACTATTCTGAAAGAAGAAACAGGGATTGAAATAAATCTCGTCATCAAGTGAATAGGGTAAAAAGTGAAAAGAGATATCGATGATAATTGAATAATTATGTGGGGACGGAATCAAATCTGAAGTGCTTCTTAATTATTGTTTTAGCTCAATTTAATTAGTTTCAATTCTTGTTTTAGGATTTAATAATTAAACTTTCCCCCCAATCTTGTCAAGTGACAATTGCGTAAACAGATAACCGTTCTTCGTGGATCGATTCTAGACTTTCCCTAGCTACGTATTTTTAGAACCTAGTCCAGGTTTAATTTGTAGGTGTGCGATATAGCCTATCAAATTTTGGCGCCGTTGCTGGGGAACAGTGTTTATTTGTTTACGTTCTTATTTTAGTTCTTGTTCTTTATATATATATATATATATTATTTGTTTTTAGTTAGTTTAGTTATTTAGTTTTCTTTTTAGTTATATTAATTTTGTTATTTGTTTTTAGTGTGGAACCTTGTAAGGTCCACACCTGTTCTACTGACAATCTGCTTGGAAATCTTGAATTAGTAAACAGATGGCAGACCAGACATTGAGGCAGAAAACTGCCCCGAATTGGAACGAGTAACCTCATGCAGTTTAGTTCCCCAGTCTGCCTACTGGGGTTATATTTGAGTTGAAGCCGGGTTTGTTGAGCCAGTTACCGCACTTTACTGGGATGCCCGGTGAGAACCCGAATCAACATATATCCCAGTTTGTGCAGATTTGTCAGAGCATGAAGCCAGCAGCACTTCCGATTGAGCATCTCCTCCTTAGAGCATTTTCTTTCACTCTGAAAGATGATGCTAGTACATGGTATTACCATCTGCCGCCTAACAGCATTACCACATGGCAGCAGATGAAGGAGGTGTTTCTTAATGAGTCCTTTCCTCCCGATCAAATCAATGTGATAAAGCGGGACATTAGCAACATGGAGCAGAAGGTAGATGAGACTCTATACGAGTATTAGAACATGTTCCATAAGCTATGCATGAGTTGCCCGTATCATGGATTTGACGATGAACAGTTGATAGTATATTTCTATGGGGGTTTGACAGTCATGGATAAGCGGTTGGTAGATTCTTGCTGCGGGGGCAGTATACTGAACAAGACCACTGAGGTGGCTAACGAGATAATTGATGAGTTGGCTAAGAGCACTCGGACACATGGCAGGAGGTCGGGTTTCAGACAGGTCAGTGCTGCGAATTCTAATGGTGGTGTGACAAATAAGCTTGAAGCAGATGTTGAGTATCTTAAGGTGATGATGAGACAATTATTGATGGGTCCACCACAAAGTCAGCAGTACCAGACTAGTCAGTATAATCAGTACAGACCACCGTATGGGCAGTAGCAGCAGTATCAGAGTAACCCTCCGAGACAGTCTACGGATGATATGCTTCACTCTTTAGCACAGTCAGTGAGTATGATGAATGGTAATTTTCAGCAGTATCAACAAATGACCGATGCGAGTATTGGTAATCTGGAGAGACAAATAGGGAAAATAGTTGATGCGGTTGGGAGACTAGAGGCTAGAGAGGCAGAGAAGGTACATTCTAGAACAGAACCGAACCTTAAGCAGAGTGCATGTTCCATGACTTTGCGCAGTGGTAAGGAGATTGGGAATGAAGTTGTACCGGAGGAGCCAGTGATTGAGGTTGAGGAGGTTGTGCCTACTGAGAAGACCACGGAGGAGAAGAATAAAGCTACACCAGAGCCCAAAGTTTATGAGCCGGATGTTCCATTTCCTGAGGCATTGAAAAGATCGCGAGAACATGAGCCTGACAAGGCTATCTTTGACACTTTCAAGAGGCTTGAGGTAAACATCCCATTTTTAGACTTATTGCAGACTGTCCCGAGATATGCTAAATTCTTGGAGTTGTATACATTGAAGAGGGATCAGAAGGCGAGAAGTCAGAAAAAGGTGAAGATGAAAGAGCATGTGTCTGCGGTCTATCATAAGAAGATGCCCAAGAAGTGTAGTGATCCGGGTATGTTTGTGATTCCTGTGTCTTTGGGTGATGATTCTGAGCATATGACGATGCTTGACTTGGTTGATTCAATCAATGTCATGCCTTATGCATTATTTGAAAAGCTCAAGTTGGGACCTCTACAGGATACTAGGATGGTGATTCAGTTGGCAGATAGTTGATGAATGGTAATTTTCAGTAGTATCAACAAATGACCGATGCGAGTATTGGTAATCCGGAGAGACAAATGGGGCAAATAGTTGATGCGGTTGGGAGACTAGAGACTAGAGAGGCAGAGAAGGTATATTCTAGAACAGAACCGAACCTTAAGCAGAGTGCATGTGCCATGACTTTGCGCAGTGGTAAGGAGATTGGGAATGAAGTTGTACCGGAGGAGCCAGTGATTGAGGTTGAGGAGGTTGTGCCTACTGAGAAGACCCCAGAAGAGAAGAATAAAGATACACCAGAGCCCAAATTTTATGAGCCGGATGTTCCATTTCCTGAGGCATTGAAAAGATCGCGAGAACATGAGCCTGACAAGGCTATCTTTGACACTTTCAAGAGGCTTGAGGTAAACATCCCATTTTTAGACTTATTGCATACTGTCCCGAGATATGCTAAATTCTTGAAGGAGTTGTGTACATTGAAGAGGGATCAGAAGGCGAGAAGTCAGAAAAAGGTGAAGATGAAAGAGCATGTGTCTGCGGTCTATCATAAGAAGATGCCCAAGAAGTGTAGTGATCCGGGTATGTTTGTGATTCCTGTGTCTTTGGGTGATGATTCTGAGCATATGACGATGCTTGACTTGTGTAACGCCCATCCTTAATCTCGTTAAATATTTGACTTATTTGTTAAATTTTTGACTTGCTTGTTAAATTCTTGGCTAGCATATTTATATGCTATTTTATTTGAGTTAATTATTTAACTACTTTAGAAAATTAAGGTGGTTAAATGTTAAAGTTGAAAGCTTAGGGGCCTTTTTGTCAAAGTTAGAACTTGAGGGGCCTAGCGGTAATTTTTGGAAAGTCCCATGTATATCTTGTGGGTTTTTGCAGAGAATGAATTTTCATTTCATTCTTCTCGTTCTTTCTCTGGTTCTTAAAAAGCTAGGTTTAGGATTCTTCCTATTCTCGACTCATCGAGCTTAATTATCCCTCTGTTCGTGATTCCGGTCCCGGATAAATATTCGTGGCGCTGAATAGAGCGTTCCAGGCCGATCAGAAATTAATTTGGGTCAACTTTATTTTTGACTAGGTAAGTTATTGACTCCCCCTTACTTGTAATAACATGCATATATGTTATTCCCGCTATTTGTTCTTGTTAAAATTGTGTTTTGAGCAATTTTTGTGATACTTGTAAAATTGGGACGAAGGGAGTATTCGTATGCTAATATGAAGGAATAGCTTGTCCTGGGAAGAAACTTGGGAAAAATATAGAAAAATTACTCCTATTCGTGAGACGGTAAAATAGTAACTTGATTTAAATAGTATTAGAGAAATTGTACCATTATTTGTGGTATGGGGAAATGAATGGAAGTATCCCTAAATGGGTATAGTAGTATAAAATAAAATTGTACTTATACTTTTGGGGACGGTGAAATATTGAATTGGAATAAAAGGAAATTGTCCTATTATTTATGGGACGGTAAAAGAAATGAATTGAGCCTGAAATAATGTTTTGGGTATTGCCTAAGAGTTAATAAAGTTACTCCTACGCTTGGGACGGAAAATTATTTAACTGGGAAAGAATTCGGATTTTGGCATTTTTGGGCCTTGAGCGACCGCCCATCTATCTGAAGCATTTTGTTCTTGGAAAACCTGATTTTGGGCGACCGCCCACACCATTTTGTGCGGCCGCCCATATGTCCTGAAAAATTGTAAAACTTGTTTAATGATGGTATAAGTTGGAAATAACCCTTGTTAAGGCATATAGCCTTAGGATAAGATGTCCTAGTATGATTGTGATACCTTAGGGGTATCAGAAGTGAGTCTTGAACATGAATACTCATTAAATTAAAATGAGAACTTGAGTATAAAAGGAAGAACTCTTTTATATGTCTTGAAAGTGCTATGAACAAGCACTTATGTGTTATACTTGTCTTGAAGCCAAGGATTGTATACCTTAGGGGTATAAAACAATGTTTTGAACGTGAACATCCTAAGAATAGGATTTAGAATTGGTAAGAGTAAAGTGTATAACTCTTATACATGATTGAATGTCCAAAGATTAAGTATAAGACAATAAAATCTTGTACATGACTTGAACATCCAAAGAAAATGGATTAAAACATGAATATAAGATTAATAAATCTTGTATATGCCTTGACACCAATTTATGGGTAAGGTGTGAACTCGAAAGTGCTCAGAACAAGCCTTAACGTGAATAGGAAATATTCTTGACTTGTATGTGCAATCATTGCACATAGTTACTTGATAACAATGTAGCTTCTTGATTACCTGAAGCTTGTTTCCCGTTGAGCTAGTCCACGAATCTTGGATTAGTTTCCCCTCTTGTAGCTAATGTTTGTGTACCTTAGGGGCACCAACTGATGTCTTGAACTTGAACATCCTAGGAATAGGATCGTGAACTCGATTGGGAGATGTATAGCTCATCTTCTTAATTAAAACGTGAATATAAGATGAGTAAATCATGTACTTGTCTTAAATAACCAAAGAGTTGGATTGATAACTTAAGTATAAGTTAATTAACTCTTGTACATGTTTAACCATCCAAGAAAATGGATTGAGAACTTGGATACAAGATAATAAAATCTTGTAAAAGTCTTGACTGTCTTGATTGTCTTGAAAGTCTTGAATGTCTTGAAACCATTACATGAATATGGTAATAAACTTGAAAGAGTCTTGATGTGTATATGCAAATCTTGCATATATTTACTTGATAGAATGTGGCTTCTTGATTGATTGGTACATGGTATGAATAACCAAAGAATTGGGTTATGGAATTAGATAGAGAATGATTAACTCTACTACATACTTGAATTTGATACGTGTGTATTGTAAGTGTTATGAACAAACACTAAAGTGCTAGTGATTGGTTTTAATCGTGTATATACTTAATAAAGTATATAAAGAATAAAGAAGATACCTTGTCTTGAAATGGGTTCCTAAAGAAAATAGGGACTAGTGTAATATGAAGATAATTCATATAATCGTGAATACTACGATTTAAATTAATAAGAATGGTTATAGAACACAATATGTGTTAGAAAATGTATTCGATTATTAACGATACATATACGTGAAGTATGACTGTGTCTAGGTACAATGTGACCTATTCTACTACGTGTTTAGAGTCTAAGGTATTGGGCTCTATTTGATAGTAAGGGTATCGTGATAGACACTTTAATGTGTTTAACGTGATATGAATATGTACGTGCAAACTTGGCATGTGACAAAGTGATATACCCTACTACTTGATTGAAGTCTGTTATTAATGAACTCTTACTTGGATTGATCGTGTTATATGGACACTTATGTGCCATAGTTAAACTTGATTGGTATTCACAATAATTGAGTACGTGTACTTATATTCTCGTGAGCACATGATACATAATTACATGGTGCATATTCTTGTGAGCACATGATACATAATTACATGGTGCATATTCTTGTGAGCACATGATACATGATTACATGGTGCATAAAGAATAGTCCACTAATAAGGGACTGAGTTTTGTTCCCGTAGTTCAAGTAAATATCTACTTGTACATTCTTGTGTGAGTCCAGCTGGTTCTCCTTGCTTGTTCGAAAATATATAGGTTCACGCTTGTCGCGAGAGCTGGGGTTTAAGTGACAATCGGGTCCCTATGTATTTCCGCCCGACCCCTTACTACTGGCCATAGTAAGGGCATAGCTTCCTTGGTTGGAGCAATAAGCCTGACCTAAGTGAATGCTAATTCCCGTCCCGAACACCACGTGGATCTTGTTTTTGTAGATGACACTGAATACCAGGTCTTCTCATATACTGTTCTCCTATCCTGTTCACCACGTGGATCTTGTTATTGTGGATGGCACTGGTTACCAGGTCTCCTTATATACTGCACAGCAGTTTCCTGTTCCTGTTCTTGGTTGTCCTCAGCTAGGAAAGCATCGACAACAAATGGTATTCTTGGGAGAAATAAGGAAGGATTCAGGTACAATGCGTGATAGGCCTATGTGCATCTTGGTGAGCTGGTTTAGCCTCTCACTCTACTTGACTACTTGCTACCTGAACCTTTCTTGAGCTTGATTACTTGTTGAGTTGGCTTAGCCTCTCCTATACTTGTTACTTGATGATACTTGATATATGTTTAGTTAAGTATCTACTGGTATTGCATGATAACATGACATATAGTTGCATGTTAATAGCTTACTGAGATTTATCTCACCCTTTATTTGTTTAATTGTTTCCCCCCCCCCAGGAAAGCAGGGGATAGTACGCAGTGAGGCTCGACTTAGCTGGGAACTTACTCAGCAGGATATTCTTGTTCGAAGTTAGTGTCCTTTTATATTTTGGTAAGGACGATCTTGTATGAGTTAATAAACTCTGGGCTTGTATTGGGGTAGTATTTGTTGTCCCTAGACAGTTCTTGTTGCTAGCTTATTTGCTAGGCATGTCTTCCGCTGTATGTAACCATTTTGGTTTAAATTTTCTTGGTCTAGAACTCGTCGTGAGCTATCTTAGCTCCTTATTCTTGAGTAGATATAGCATGTCAGTTTGTTTCTAACAGGTATTGTTCCTGTTTCCCGTTAGTTTCTTGTTTCTTGTTAGTTACGCGCACCAGGTTCGAGGTTCTATTAGGGAATCCCGGGACTTGGGGCGTGTCAACTTGGGTGCTTCAATCAATGTCATGCCTTATGCATTGTTTGAAAAGCTCAAGTTGGGACCTCTACAGGATACTAGGGTGGTGATTCAGTTGGCAGATAGGTCAAATGCATACCCTAAGGGGAAGGTTGAGGATGTACTTGTCCGGATTGGTAAGTTCATTATTCCAGTTGATTTTTATGTTTTGGAGATGGATACGGATCCTAAGGCTCCCATTCTGTTGGGGAGACCATTTATTTCTACGGCTCATACTAAACTAGATGTGTCTAATGGTTCATTGACTATGGAGTTCGATGGGGATTTAATGGAGTTCAATATTTTTGACTCTAAGAAAGACCCTAAGAATGATGATCAGTCATTATGTTTTATGGATATAGTAGAGCCAAAGGTAGAGGATGTGTCCAAGGTTTGTTGTGAGATTGATGATGTGAAGATTGGTTGGGAGATCCCGGCGGTAAAACATGGACCAAGAAAGGTGAAGAATCTTCCTGAGCACCGAAAGCATGCATTTGGAGGTGAGGAAGAATTGATGATGGCTAGTGGTCCGATGGAGAAGCATGGAGGTTTGAGCACGATGAACAAAAAGAAGAAGAGATTCATGAAGACGATTCGAGCTCAAACGGGGTGGAGTGTGCATTAATGAGGTACCATTTATTCCCTTACGTTTAAACTGTCCTTATTTTTATTCACTTTTACACACTGAGGACACTGTGTAGTTTAAGCGTGGGGGAAGGAATTGTAGTTGTATAGTATGGGTATGCATTTTTCATTCTAGATAGTTAGTTTTTCTTAAAAAAAATGGAAAAAAATAGAGAGGCTAAGTGAAAACCCGAAAGGGCGCTTAGGAAAAAGGTGAGGTTTGAGTAATAAAATATTTTACATCCACCGGAGAGAAAACATAAGGGAGGTTTGGAGTTTTGGGTAGGATTTCCACTATTGGAGTAGGAGGTTCGGATAGTGGAGATTAGGTTAGAAATCCTCGTTCTTTTCTTGGAGATATAAGGGGGTGTTGGTGTTTTGTTACGAGGTAAGTTTTATGCATAATTATTAATCATACAAAAACTTTGTTTTATGAGGGAGATTGTAGTGTGAGATAAGCGTGGGGGAAATTAGGACATTTTTAGTTTCCCTTGGCTTTTGAGTGGACATTTAGTTTGGATACCATTTATTATGGTGTTGGTATCAAGCTAATGTCATTTTTATTATTTCTTTAAGGAGTTATAAAGAGACGGAGTTTCTACACTTCGGTTTTATTTATTGATTTATGATTGGTGGTTTAGAGGAGACTAGGAGTCATTTTTTCTCCATGCTACGCTATTACACCGGTGTTTAGAGGGGAGTTAGGATTTTACTCAGGGACGAGTAAAGGTCTAAGCGTGGGGGAATTTGATGAGACGGAATTTACACCACTAATTCCTAGGATTTTATGAGCTTAAATGGTGAATTTTATGTATTTTAGATAGTTTTTGTGTAATTTTGGGCAATTATGTAATTTTGGGATTTAATTGTAATTTGGGGGTTATTTTAGTATTTTTATATTTTTACCCAAATAAATATTTTATTATTCAAAAGAAATTTCAAAATAGAAAATAAATTTAGAGCCCAAGATTATTGAAGATGAAGAGTGGATTGAAAGGTGGATTGAAAGAATTAAATTGAAGAAATAAAAGTGGACCTAAGCATGAGGCGGCCCAGACCAGGAGGCAACCCAGCATGTCAAGGCCCGAGGCCCATTCCAGATCTAGCAAGGAGGAAGACCAGCCGCGGCCCAACTCGTCTGGCCCAACTACAAAGCCCAAAGTACAGCACGTATGGTGCAGTCGTGAGCACGCCAGGTGGAAATCCGGTACAATTCGTGAGCGGGCGCGCGAGTCGTGAAGGCCAAGGAAGAAACGCATGTAGCAGGTACGCTTCTTGCTGTGTCTGGCGCGTGATCGGCGAGCTGGCGCGTGATCGGACTGGAAGCGAGAGTAGGTCACGCGTGAGAGGCGCGTGGACCGGCTGGGAAGCTTATTTTTGGCTTTTTTGCTTTATTTTTATTTTCTTTTTATTTCCTTATTGATTTAGGACTTTTCTTAGGTATTAAAACTAGGTTTTGTTTTATTATTATTCATTCTAGACTTCCACAATATTTTAGATCTAGGGTTTTTATTTCTTCTATGGAGTTTTCAAAGCTTTGGATGAGGAACTAAAATCCAAGCTTTGGGTTTGATTTCTTGAACCCCCCCACCCCTTTTTTTTTTTTTTTTTTTTTTTTTTTATCAATTTGAGGTATTTTTCTTTTCATCTCTTTATCTCTATTCATTATTTTACTTGTACTTGATCTAGATTTATTGCTAGGGTTTTTAGACTTGATCAATCTATTTGCTTTGGTTATTGGATCTCTGCTAGAATTTTCTATGACTGTGCCAGTGTAGAAACTCACCGTAGCATCTTTACGATTTATGCATGTGCCACGGTAAATTGTGAAGTGGGTAAAATTAGATGATTATCTGTGTGAAATAATCATAGAAAGCATTCTTGATCTTAGTTTCTTAAATCGTTCATCAATTAATTTTGCGATCTAGACTGTGCCAGTTAGATTAATTTATTAATTAGGGTTTCTATGAATTTTTTCTCAAATGATTCTTTTTTTATAAGTATTTACCAAAATAACAACTTTGGCAAAGTATGTACCAGAATGACCAAGTTTGATGTAATTTGCCACTGGGAAAAGCGAATTAGGGTAATTCGCTTCTTGTAGTAGCGAATTAGGCTTTGACTTGATTAGGCCCATTTTTCAGTACATACTCAATTAACCATAATCTAATTCGCTTCTTGTAATAGCGAATTACCTAATTCGCTTCTTGTAGTAGCGAATTGTGATCCGTTTGTTTGAGTTTTGTCGGTGATTTTTTTTTTTTGACTTTTCGATTGACTTTTTGTTGTTATCGTTAATTTTAGAGTTTGTGTTTCATTTTGGTGGCAACAACTTGACTGATGATATATGCCCTTGTGAATGGGTTCCGGTTGGTTAATTTGTGTGAATTACTTACAAACTCAAAATGATCAACAACCAATTCAATTCAACAAAGACCATTTACCAACAGAAGAAGATCATGCCTCTTCTAAATACTTTTTCCTAAGTGTGAAGATCATTTTGGGACGTAGAGAGTATGTAAAATACTACTCCCTCTGTCCCGAAATGATCTTCTGACTTGCCAAGTTTCATTGTCCCAAAAAGTTCATGCCGTTTCTACAATTTGGGCTTAAATGTATGTAAACACAACATGTCTAGTGAAGAAAGTGTTCACATCCTTAAAATGTTTTAATAGTCAAAGGCGAAGATCATTTTGGGACGGAGGGAGTATTTCAAACTAAATGCAAACAGGAAGAGGAAAAATTACAGTCTAACTCAATTTCTCTGTCACTACGAACTCCATTAAACCTTACATTTCAACAATTAACCAACCGGAACCCATTCACAAGGGCATATATCATCAGTCAAGTTGTTGCCACCAAAATGAAACACAAACTCTAAAATTAACGATAACAACAAAAAGTCAATCGAAAAGTCAAAAAATATTTCACCGACAAAACTCAAACAAACGGATCAACACAATTCGCTACTACAAGAAGCGAATTAGATTAGGGTTAATTGAGTATGTACTGAAAAATGGGCCTAATCAAGTCAAAGCCTAATTCGCTACTACAAGAAGCGAATTACCCTAATTCGCTTTTCCCAGTGGCGAATTACATCCAACTTGGTCATTCTGGTACATACTTTGCCAAAGTTGTTATTTTGGTAAATACTTATATAAAAAAAAAGAATTATTTGAGAAAAAATTCGGTTTCTAGTGAGTGTGCCACTGCTAGTAACTATTCTGAAAGAAGAAATAGGGATTGAAATAAATCTCGTCATCAAGTGAATAGGGTAAAAAGTGAAAAGAGATATCGAAGATAATTGAATAATTAGGTGGGGACGGAATCAAATCTGAAGTGCTTCTTAATTATTGTTTTAGCTCAATTTAATTAGTTTCAATTCTTGTTTTAGGATTTAATAACTAAACTTTTCCCCCAATCTTGTCAAGTGACAATTGCGTAAACAGATAACCGTTCTTCGTGGATCGATTCTGGACTTTCCCTAGCTACGTATTTTTAGAACCTAGTCCAGGTTTAATATGTAGGTGTGCGATATAGCCTATCACTAGGTATTCATGAAACGCCTAGGTCCCGTCTAGGATATTATAGTTATTTCTGAATTCTCGGCCCTGCCTAGGCGCTAGGTGCCCCTGCGGCAACCTTGATGAAGAGAGAGAATGAGTGAGGTTAAATAGTATAGTTGGTTGAATATAAATATATTAATCCATTTCTATTTTGGGCAGTCTCACTTCTGGTGGGACAGACCGAAAAAGAAATTATTCTCACTTGTGTTGGGACGGACCGAAAAGGAAATTAGTCTCACTTGTGCTGAGACGGAGGGAGTACTAATTAGACAACATGGTTGTACAAAAGTAGGATTGTAGTACGACAATACCAACCAAACAACTGTTTAATAAGATTTTAGCTCAGGGTCAAAAACCATGCATGTAAAAGATAGAACCACACGATATATATACTCATAACTGCTTAAAGTCCATAGTCTATATGCGAGCACGGTATCACAATCTGACACCGAAATAACCAACATAAAAAACAAGCACCATATGTTCTACTAAAAAGATACTATGTTTATAACATTGTCCAGCCACGAGCTCACCTAAGAAAAATACCAACCACTATAACAAATACCTCAAAAAAAAAACTACTATCTAAGGCTACTCACCGACCCACGATATCAACTAGGTGCGTCCCCCGGTCTCTCTGCAATCTAAAAGAATGAAAATAAATGAACGAGTGAGTCGAAACTCACCAGCTTACTAAACGCATTGATATAACATGCTAGTAATATGCACATACTGAAAGTTTAGATAGCTAGGATGGTCGGATAATTAACAGAGTATGGTGTGAATCGTAGTGTGAAGACACCACAGATTACACCAACTGACTTACAGCGGAATAAAAACGTAAAAACGAGATATTTAACACATCTACAGCAACTTGCTGTAGACAACAAAACTTCTCTTTATTAAAAACTGTTATGATCGATTACAAAGAATAAATTAAGAGAAGAGACCAAATATGAAAACACTAAACACTCAAAACAAGTTATATGGAAGAACTTGTGTTACAAAAAAATTCTCCCACTAAAATAATACTCTAAAAAAACTCTTGAAACTTTGTATCAAGAAAAATGAAAACTAGGAAAGATTCCACTACCTGACTTTGAAAGGGACGGCTCTTTAAATAGCCGTGAAATCGATTTTTCCGTAAAGCACGGTGAGAGTGTGAGGATATGGAGCTTGTTAATATTTGAAAATATACTCTCTATCTTTTCCTAACTTGTAGCTTTCCACTCCAAGTAAAAGATATCTACAAAAAATTAAAGAGATACACAAAAACTAGAAAACTAATTAATATGTTAGTAAAAAATATTAAAAAGATATTTACAAAATACCTAAAGTAAAGAAAGACATAATTCCTAAAAATAAATATTTAGACTAAGAAAAAAAAACGTGTGCACCAAAATTGCCACTTACAATCTCCCCCTGATTTATGGCTTTCTGGTCAAAACAAAAATGTTAAGATTATTAAGTGACCAAAATAAACACTCCCCCTGAATCCAACTGTTGACAAAAAATGGCAATGAGATCTTTCCTTTTTGAAAACTGTACCTGCCATAAAATTGTCAAAGAAAATAACATACCAAAAGTATCACGATACCAACTTTCTCTCCCCCTTTTCACACACTCTCCCCCCTTTTTGACCAGAATGCGAGATGATCAGTTTCGGAAAAGGTCGTTATGACGGAAAGACAGGCTGATGTGAGATCAGATGTGATTACATCGAGGGACATACTGTCACCTAGACTTGAGGATGGAATAGTTGCTGGAGACAGAGATGAACCAACATGCACTAGGGATCTAGGCTTCCAGGACACAAGAGAGTCTTCAACATTTCAGATTTATCAAATGATAGAAATTATGGGAGACAAAGAGAATGTTATAAGGGTGTAAGTGGTTCGGTTCAAACCGCAGTTTGAGACCGAATCGAACCAAACTATGCGGTTTGGTTTAGTTTTCAAGCACCAATGGTTCGGTTCAGTCTCAAATATTGGCAAACCACATGGTTCGGTTTGGTTTGTGGTTTCACCTTCCCAGACCAAACTGAACCGCGGTTTGAGACCCCGAGACCGAACCACCAAGCCAAACCGCTAGACCAAACCACATTACATAAACTAATCCTAACCCTGTTAGGCCGAAATGCACGGCTTAGTTTATAAAATACCGCAAGTGCACGGTGTAGAAATAGTATAGAATACGGCAAATTCGGGTCGATCCCACAAGGACAAAGTTTACTTTTAGAAATGATTGCTTTTGATGAAAAATAGTAAAAAAGAAGAAATGATTGGGGGATATAAATTGGTTTGTCACTGAACTAGAAATATATTGCAAAATACTCTAACTTTGGATGAAAACTCTTATGAAGAAATGCTTCCTGAGATTGGGACTCAAACAATCAAATGTTCATCAGTTAATCATGCTCTTTTGATTAAATTTCCATTTTAAAACAAGGATGGTATGTTAAGCCTACACTACTTCTCACGATCAAGCAAGCAGTGTTTGTATTCTCATACTAACTATGCCCTATCTCTCGATGGCCCATAGACTAGTAAGAATCCGCTAAGTTTATAAAATCGACATACTTTCCACTCAAGGAACATCCCTGGGCCATTAATCTCCTCTCGTGATTAATAGAAACCCAATTTAATTCATATGGGTCCGCTAGTCAAGATTCTCCGCTAGGTACTTCTCTCGACTAACTGAAGTTCATACGAATCATGGAGCTCATCATGGTCGTAGCCGTTTTAGTTACAATATGAATAAATTGTTTAAGATGAAGAGAAAGAAAGATGAGCATGAATTAAAGTGATGAACATATGAGGTTGAGTTTCCAACCCCAATAATAAGGGAAGATTACTCACAAGCCATTTGATTAACAAAATATACAAGATATAAGTAGCAATATAAAGATTTAGGGAAGAAGGAAACTTAGTCTTGCAATGATGAAAGAAACAAGGGCTGAAAATAACTTTGTAAGAATTTTTATTGCTTTTCCTCAAGAACACCTCAGAAAGATGTAAAATAATAATATTTATGAGACTAAAATTTACTAGAGTAATGTTACAATAATTTCTGGATTCTTTACAAGGCTGAAATGGCCTTCTTATATAGGCATTTGGGTCAAAAGAAGTGTTCTTTCCCGAATTCAGCACAAAAGGCACCTCTTGGCGGGTGCTGAGCATGGTCCGACCGGATTTGGCTGAGCCCGGGCGGGTATGGAACATGGTCCGGGCAGATGTGGTCTCCGGTTTAGTGAATTTGGTAGAGGTCCGGCCGGGTATTTGTTGAGGTCCGACTGGACCACTTGCTTCTTGCGCGGTCGAGTCTGCAAAGAGGAGCGGCCATGCGGAAAATTGATTTTGGCTGAAAATTATCGACATCAACGGCACGGCCGTACTGTTTTACAAGCAGTCGTGCTTAACCAAAATCTGATTTTTCAATCCTTTTTCTTCTCAGTTTGTTCCGTCTCCAACTCCTTTGCTCCGGTTCATTATTTAACCCATATTTTGACCCGAAAAGATCCTAAAAAACCTGTTTCAACCATAAAGTGATACCAAACATAAAATCCACATAAAAGATGTAAATGAAGATAAAAATTGACAAAATAAATTAAATGAAGCTAGGAATTAAAGATAAAATGTATTATAAATGACTATAAAATAGTCGTTTATCAACTCCCCCACACTTAAACCTTGCTTGTCCTCGAGCAAGTTATAATTTGAAAAAGGGAAGAGAAGAATAAATGACTATAAAAGAATAAGTAAAAGAAGAAAGAAATAAAATGCTCTCTTTAAAGTAATGTATTGCCTTGATAAAAATTCTTCTTACTTATTTTTCCATCCCTTCTATAATTCAAGAATTTTGCTAAATAGAGACTAGGATTATATTGGGAAATAGATAGAAATTTATAATTTTAATATAGCAAGAATAAAATTCATTAAGTGGAAGCATGTTGAAATAGCCAAATGAACTTTTGGATCATAAGTATGGTTTTGAAATAAATTCACTCTTTAGAGTGCTTTGTGAAGAATTGCTTCATGCTTGAAATTCATCATTTGAACAATGACTTTTATTCCTTAAAAGATACTCATAAGTTGTTATGTACCTTGAATCACAAAAATGGGGGCGGAGGATGGTAGTGGAAAAGGCTAGAGATTATATTAGTTACACGTGGCAATTGAGTTTCTTGCTTTGAATTGTTCCACTCTATAATGATTTATTCATTTAGATATTCGAGTGGACAATTCACAAGAGATTTAAGTTGATTTAATACCCTTGAAAGTGGAAATGGAAAGATGGTTTTTAAGAGAAGGTTTTATGATTCCGAAAATGCATAACAATCATTCATATCTTAGAAGGAATAAAAATAAAGGCTTTTGTGATGTATAAACAAGAATGATTTCAAAAATTTCACAAGTAAAAGTAACCTAGCTTAAATGACCAAAAAAAATCATTAATAAAAGTAATGCTTTTACTTAATAAAGTTTATAAATTTTATACTTATACTTATACTTAGAATTTTTCATTTATTCCCAATATATTCCTAACTTCTTTTTATCAAAATTCTTAAAGGATAAAAGTTTATAAAGAAATAGATAGGAAAAAGTTTTATAAAGACAATTTTGATAATGATAATAAGAGAGTTTTTTTTTTTTTTTTTTCGAAAATAATAATCAAAAGTAATCAAAAAGGATATTCTACCCCCACACTTAAATCAAACATTGTCCTCAATGTGTTAAAATATGACAACTTATAAAGAAAGACTTGGGGAGGAGGAGAAAAAAATAAGAAAAGCAAAATAACAAAATATAATAAATAAATAAAAATCCATCGGTTACCATCCCGATGATGCTTGTTTAAGGTCATTAGCTTGACCCCTTTCTTATAACTGGAATGGGCAAGGAACGGTATTGTAATGGCCTATTATCCTTGACAATCCGCCATTCCATGCCCATTGGAATGATTGAGCTCCTGCGGTTGATGCACGTACGCCACCCCGATTTGCTTGCCTTTTTTGGTACTTTACTCTTTTGCATGGGTTTTTCAACCTTGTTATCTTTTGTAAGGTACTCATTTTTAATTTCCCCCTCCTTGCTTATAGATTTTAGCATGTTAACTCCGGAGCAAGGGTTCTTAAGATTAGGATTTGTCATTAATTTGAATTCCACTTTCTCATTCCCTACGTTTAATGAGAGGATACCATTTTTAACATCAATAATTGCCCCTGCGGTGGCAAGAAATGGTCTACCTAGGATAACGGGAATGTTATTGTCTTCTTCCATCTCAAGAACTAAAAATTCGACCGGGATGATTAACTTCCCGACTCGACAGTGAATGTCTTCCATAATACCCACCGGAGTCTTAATGGAACGGTCCGCTAATTGCAAAGATATGGTAGTGGGTTTGAGTTCTCCCACACCTATTTTCTGACTAACTGATAGCGGAATGAGGCTAACACTTGCCCCAAGATCAAGCATTGCATTATCAGCACCAAATTTACCTATGTTGCAAGGAATGGAGAAAGTGCCGGAATATTTCAATTTTGGAGGCAATTTTCTTTGTAAAACGACACTTACCTCTTCCGTTAGTGCAACAGTCTCAAACTCCTCTAATCTCCTTTTATTTGAAAAAAATCTTTTAAAAATTTTGTATAAGAGGGCATTTGTTTTAAAACATCAATAAAAGGAACATTGATGTAAATTGATTTTAAACTTCTAAAAATTTTGAAAATTGTTTGTCAAGATTCGCTCTCGCCAACCTTTGAGGGTAAGGTATTGGCGGGTCAAAATTTCTAGGAGGTATTGGGGAATCCGTCCCCTTCTCAACTTCCTTATTAGTTTTAAAAATTTGAGGAGTTGGACTATGGTTATTCTCGCTAAGGTTTTCTTCTTTTTCACTCCCACTAGTTATTGCATTAGCATGCTCATTAGGCTTTTGCATTTGCCGGGAAGGCTCCCTTGTGGTCTAGACGAAGCATTGGCTTGTTGAGCTATTTGGTTCTCTAGCATTTTACTATGGGCGGCTAGATTATCGAACCTACTATTTAATGTCTTTAAGCTTTCCATAACTTCTTTGTTGATCTTATCTTGAGTGTTTTTATTTTCAACCATGAAGTCCATTATAAGATCTAACTTAGAATTAGGGGGAGGGAAAGAATTATTATTGTTGAAATTTGGTGTGAATCCCGGTGGTTGTGTAGAAGGTTGAGGGTTCAAAACATTATTGCTCTTATAAGAAAAATTGGGGTGATTTTTTCCATTCGGGATTATATATGTTTGAATACATACCCCCATTTTCCCCATAAGAGTTTACAAAATTTGCTTGCTTACTAGGAGTAGTGTCAAGCAATTCACAACCTTTGGTACTATGTGAGTTAGACCCACATAGTTCACAAAAAACGTTTACATTGGCCACGGGATTCACATTAAAATTTTCAAACTTTTTAAGAATCATGTCAACCTTAGAAGAGAGGATAGTAACGGTATCAACATTATACTTACCTGGAGTTCCTTGCGGTTGCTCCCTCTCGTTTGACCATTGATAATGGTTCAATGCGATGTTCTCGATCAAGTTGTGCGCTTCGTCTACCCCTTCGTTCATAAGTGCTCCTCCAGCGGCGGCATCTATGGTCTCCCTTGTTCTGAATGTGAGACCGTTGTAAAATGTGTGGATGATCAGCCACCTCTCAAGCCCATGGTGTGGGCACATTCTCAAGAGTTCCTTGTAACGCTCCCATGCATCGTAGAGTGACTCATTTCCATTTTGACTAAAGTTTGTAATTTTAGTCCGAATTTGAGCGGTCTTGGATGGTGGGAAGAAGCGTCCAAGAAAAGCCTCTTGAACTTGGTCCCATGTTGTTAAGGAATTATGGGGGACCTAATTCAACCACTGCTTCGCCTTATCCCTAAGTGAAAAAGGGAAAAGGCGCATTCTAATAGCCTCCGGTATGACACCTAGGATTCGGGTGGTGTCACAATACTCCAAAAAAGTTTGGATGTGAAGGTGAGGATCTTCAAGTACCGAGCCTCCAAATTGATTGTTCATTACCATATGTAGAAGTTGAGGTTTGATCTCAAAATGGGCTGCGTCGGCATTTGGTACAACGATCGGCGTCCAAGTTCCCGGGGTACTCGGGTTGACGAAGTCCCGAAGGGTTCTAGGTGGTGGTGTAGCGGGATCTCCTTCTCCGTTCTGTGCCATTTCTTCTTCTAGCACTTCTCTCAGTCTTCTTAACCTTTCGTGAAAGGTTCTTTCTGGTTCTGGATCAAATTCTTCAAGAACTATCCGGGCTCTTTTCATATACTCTCGAAAGTACCTAATAAAAATGACAACAAATCTTCGAAAGAGATGTTAAATAAACAAAAATAAAAACAGAAAAAAAATATAAAGCAAAAATTAAAAAAATAAACCGTTGTCCCCGGCAATGGCGCTAAAAACTTGTTAGGCCGAAATGCACGGCTTAGATTATAAAATACCGCAAGTGCACGGTGTAGAAATAGTATAGAATACGGTAAATTGCGGGTCGATCCCACGAGGAAAAAGTTTACTTTTAGAAATGATTGTTTTTGATGAAAAATAGTAAAAAAGAAGAAATGATTGGGGGGTATAAATTGGTTTGTCAATGAACTAGAGATATATTGCAAAATACTCTAACTTTGGATGAAAACTCTTATGAAGAAATACTTCTTGGGATTGGGACTCAAACAATCAAATGTTCATCAGTTAATCATGCTCTTTTGATTAAATTTCCATTTTAAAACAAGGATGGTATGTTAAGCCTACACTACTTCTCACGATCAAGCAAGCATGTTTGTATTCTCATACTAACTATGCCCTATCTCTCGATGGCCCATAGACTAGTAAGAATCTGTTAAGTTTATAAAATCGACATACTTTCCACTCAAGGAACATCCCTGAGCCATTAATCTCCTCTCGTGATTAATAGAAACCCAATTTAATTCCTATAGGTCTGCTAGTCGAGATTCTCCGCTAGGTACTTCTCTCGACTAACTGAAGTTCATACGAATCATGTAGCTCATCATGGTCGTAGCCGTTTTAGTTACGATATGAATAAATTGTTTAAGATGAAGAGAACGAAAGATGAGCATGAATTAAAGTGATGAACATATGAGGTTGAGTTTCCAACCCCAAGAATAAGGGAAGATTACTCACAAGCCATTTGATTAACAAAATATACAAGATATAAGTAGCAATATAAAGATTTAGGGAAGAAGGAAACTTAGTCTTGCAATGATGAAAGAAACAAGGGCTGAAAATAACTCTGTAAGAATTTTTATTGCTTTTCCTCAAGAACACCTCAAAAAGATGTAAAATAATAATATTTGTGAGACTAAAATTTACTAGAGTAATGTTACAACAATTTCTGGATTCTTTACAAGGCTGAAATGGCCTTCTTATATAGGTATTTGGGTCAAGAGAGGTGTTCTTTCCCGAATTCAGCACAAAAGGCACCTCTTGGATGGTACTTGTTCAGAACAGGTATAAGAGGGGTCCGGGCGGGTGCTGAGCATGGTCCGACCGGATTTGGCTGAGCCCGGGCGGGTATGGAACATGATCCGGGCGGGTGTGGTCTCCGGTTTAGTGAATTTGGTAGAGGTCCGGCCGGGTATTTGTTGAGGTCCGACCGGACCACTTGCTTCTTGCGCGGTCGAGTCTGCAAAGAGGAGCGGCCGTGCGGAAATTGATTTTGGCTGAAAATTGTCGACATCAATGGCACGGCCGTGCTGTTTTACAAGCACGGTCGTGCTTAACCAAAATCTGATTTTTCAATCCTTTTTCTTCTCAGTTTGTTCCGTCTCCAACTCCTTTGCTCCGGTTCATTATTTAACCCATATTTTGACCCGAAAAGATCCTAAAAAACCTGTTTCAACCATAAAGTGATACCAAGCATAAAATCCACATAAAAGATGTAAATGAAGATAAAAATTGACAAAATAAATTAAATGAAGCTAGGAATTAAAGATAAAATATATTATAAATGACTATAAAATAGTCGTTTATCAAACCCCAGTTTCACATCTTATTTAATATTTTTGTATATTTATTAAAATTTATTATTATATCATTACATAGACTATTCCTAGTTCCCATTTTGTATTTTATTTAATATTAATTTCATCGTTTGTTATCTTCATTGCGATTTGCGATACATATATTACCAATTTCTCTCCACGATCTATATTATAAAGTGTTTTTTCCCTTCGGCCTCTCTCTTCGTCTAGTCTCTCTCTTCATTCGACTTTCCTCTTCAAGATCCTCGTTCGCACTTCCTCCGTGATCAGGGAAAATTAAAACAAATGTAATAATGAGTTGCGGTTTGAATCGTGATTTGAACCGTAGTCTAAACTATGGTTTGAACCGCGGTTTGAACCACATAATTAAACCACGGTTTGTACCAAACCGAACCAAACCATAGCGGTTTGGTTTGGTTCGGTTTCAAATTTTTTAGGGTTCGGTTCGGAATTTTCACAAACCAATGACTAGTGGTTCGGTCCATAAATAACCCCAAACCGAACCATTTACACCCCTAGAATGTTATAACCAAACTTTGAGAGAATTGAACTTACCATTGATATCATAAAAAATGCAAGATAAATACTCTCCCTGGAAACATGACATTAGACATTTATTTATGAAAGATTTCCTTGAGCATAAAGTTATATACAAAGTTTACCAAGAACAACACAAAATCAGTTCGGAGACATTAGCACTATGGTAGGGACGACTCAATAAAAGGAAAAACAAATAAACAAAAAAATGCAAGTGAAGTGTACAACTCAGATTAGTGTGACTTGGGATGAAATCATACCCGAGGACTCAACTTATCCAAGAACTTCAATGAACATTACTCCCAATCTGCCCAGCCTCTAAAATACGCCCACCCCTTTTTAATTGTGGGTAAAGATTTATGGGTAGCTTTCATTCTACATTAAATCCAAAGATAGCCATTTTTCTTTCAAATGGTCTTCTAAAATTCGAATCAAACATTTGTGTTGAGTTCGTTTGATCACATTTGGATTGGCTGCATACAATGGTGGAGCAGCTGTTTCCTAATAATGCACCCACTAAGAGATAAATTGAAGGCTTTTACCATAGTAACCATAGGGAGTGTTCACAGTTCAAGGACCAGTCAAGTCAAGCGAGTGAATCAAGTGATCACTCTGAGATGTACAGTGCAAACATAAATATAATGCTTTTTTTTTTGTTAACAGGTATACAAGTATGACACATGGTGTGATCATACATGGGATCACACCATCAAATGATGCACAGTCCAAGAGATTTCCTAAGTGTAGAAAATCTCTGAAAGTCTAGGGCCTTAGTGAAAATGTCAGCCAACTGATTTTCTGTCATTACTGGTTCTAGGCTTACAATTTTCTGCTCAACAAAATCTCGGATAAAATGATGTTTAATGTCAACATGTTTAATACAAGAGTATTGAGCATGAATTTTTGAAGTATCAATAGCACTTAAATTGACCCAAAATCGAGTTAAAACCTTACTTTGTGGCCCATAGTTTTTTTACCATTTGACTCATCGAAAAAGTTAAATTACTCCCATGTGACTCAATGAAATTACTTGTTACCTCGTAGACTCTGACTTTCATATAATTCAACCCTACCACATCACGGTTGTTCACCCTTGCCGTTTGTCTAGTTCTCATCTTTTTACTAACATCCCCAAAAACACGTAAAGTGGGATGTTCCTCTTGGATTTCAGAGGCACTGTTTCTGGACCATGTCAAACCTGCTTCTTTACTATATGACCTACTGGAGGATGCCTCTGAATCTGAACAAGGATCATTATCTGCTGGTGTTGTTTGTGGTGATATCACACCGAAGGCAACATCAGACTGTTCTGCACTCTCTGGTGTTATTTCCTATTCAGTTTCGTTATTAGCGGGCTCCAGCTCTTCAACACACCCTGTAGCATCACAAAACTTATAGCAATTGTTAGAAGTTTTAAGACCTTTAAACACACAATTGACAGATTTATCAAAAACCTCACAAATTTGCTTATCAAACTTTACATGCATATCTTCGTCACACAAATGACTAATGCTTATGAGGTTTTCCTTGAGGCCATCAACATGGAGGACATTATCGAGATTAGGCGGATCCTTAACATTCAAAGTTTCTTTACCAATATTCTTACCTTTGTTGCCACCTCCATATTTCACATTTCCTCCATTCATAGGAGAATAATCAGATAAGAATTCATCTTTACCTGTCATGTGCCTTGAGCACCCACTATCAAAATACCAAGAGCTAGACACACTACTCTTTTGAGAAGTCAAAATAACCTTACAATCCTCACCTTTCTTCTCAGCCCACACGAATCGTCCACATTTCTGGCGATGTGGGTTCATTCTAGCACCCATCTGGGAACCAGATTCCCCAAGGTCATGAATTCTTTGGTAACAAAACGGTCTAATATTCCCAGAAGCAAAGCAATAGTGGCACACGTATTTCTTTCTCCTATGTCTTCTAGACTGCACTTCCTGAAAAGATTTTGATTATGACCTTTCTTCACCTTCTTTCACAAAATTGGATCCATAGCCAAGACCAGTTTTAGAATGACTTCCAAATTTTAAAACCTCTTTAATTTTAGCTTTGCCATTGTTTAACTTGGTAATAGTTTCATTAGCCTTTTCAAGTTCAGATTTAATTTTCTCAAGTTCAACATCACGCTTGGTGATGATGACCTCGATCTTGGCTATGGCATCCTTTTGATTATCATTCTCAATGGAAACGCTCTCAAGCTCAAATTTCAAAGTAGTTATTTTAGTTGAGAGTTTCTCATTCACTTTTTCAAAAACACCAAGTTTTTCAACACGTTTTTGCCAATCAGCGAAAAGATCAGTGTAAGCTTCATGAAGTTCCTTAAAATTACCATCACATTCCTCTTCATCCTCTGGTTTCTTAGAAATAGACAAATTAAAGCATTTAAACTCAGAGTCTGAGGATGTGATCTCTAGTGTGAACACACCTGGAGTAACACCAGAATGATATTCGTGATTTTGAGATGAATGATCAATTTTTCCAAGGAATGCAGACTCATCATCATCCTCACTATCACTCAGGGTCGCATTTAAGCTCATCCCCCTTTTCTTCAAAGTGTTGGCACACTCATTCGCATAGTGACCAAAGCCTTTACAGGCTCTACATTGAACGGAATCATATTTCTTTTTGTTAAAATTTCCAGTCTTTTTAAAAGTATTTCCAGTATCCTCCTCAGAATCTTCAGAAGTGTTTTGGATTTCGGATGAAAATTTATTATCACGTTTATTCTTTAAAAAATATGCAATTTTTTTAGTGAGAAAAGCCACATCTTCTGTTTCCAAATTAGATTTGTCAATTTCCTTAGAGATTTCTACAATTTCCTTAGAAACTTTAGAGGACCTGAAAAGAGCATCAGCAAGAGCGATATTGTCAGCCTTATGTTGTTGTTGTATAGCCAAGTTCATTTCAAACATAGTTAGAATACCCATAAGACTATTGTAAATCATTGTAGCAGTCATGGGCTTCCTCAACAGCAGCAATCTTTATATTAAATTTTTCAGTAACCATTCTAAGCATTTTACTAACTAACCTAGCATTAGAAATAGGGTCACCAAGAGAGAGACACTCATTTGAGATATCCTTGATTTTAGCTTAATAGCTTTTGATATCTTCAGTATCTGACATTCTTAAGTTTTCAAACCTTGTCATGAGTATTCTCAACCTAGTGCCCTTAACACCCTCATTTCCTTCACAATGAGCTTGAAGGATATCCCAAGCATTTTTAGCAATGCTTTGATTGGTGACCAGTCGAAACATATCTTCATCCACATGACTGGATATGGCACCCAAAGCTTTAGAATTATAATTTGCTAGGGCTACTTCATCAGTTGTCCAATCCTTTTCCGGTTTAGAAATGTAGACTTTTTCAGCAGAGGATTCCGCCTCTGTAGCCTTACTTTCAATCCTAGGAGGAGTCCAGGCAACTATGATACTCCGCCATGCCCTTTCATCAATTTCTTTGATGTACAGACGCATTTTGGATTTCCACAAGGCATAGTTTGTACCGTCTAAAATATGAGGACGATACTGACTCGATGGACCATCCATGGTGACTATCCTTTCTAGATCTCACTCAGTATATCGAGTGTAGGCTCTGGTGCCAATTGAAAGTTTAGATAGCTAGGATGGTCGGACAATTAACATAGTATGGTGTGAATTGTAGTGTGAAGACACCACAGATTACACCAACTGACTTGCAGCAGAATAAAAACGTAAAAACGAGATATTTAACACATCTACAGCAACTTGCTGTAGACAACAAAACTTCTCTTTATTAAAAACTGTTATGATCGATTACAAAGAATAAATTAAGAGAAGAGACCAAATATGAAAACACTAAACACTCAAAACAAGTTCTATGGAAGAACTTGTGATACAAAAGAATTCTCCCACTAAAATAATACTCTAAAAAAACTCTTGAAACTTTGTATCAAGAAAAATGAAAACTAGGAAAGATTCCACTACTTGACTTTGAAAGGGACGGCTTTTTAAATATCCGTGAATTCGATTTTTCCGTAAAGCACTGTGAGGATATGGAGCTTGTTAATATTTGAAAATATAATCTCCATCTTTTCCTAACTTGTAGCTTTCCACTCCAAGTAAAAGATATCTACAAAAAATTTAAAAATATATACAAAAACTAGGAAATTAATTAATATGTTAGTAAAAAATATTTAGAAGATATTTACAAAATACCTAAAGTAAAGAAAGACATAAATCCTAATAATAAATATTTAGACTAAGAAAAAAAATGTGTGCACCAAAATTGCCACACTTACACATACAATTACTTTTATCATACGAAGTCAATAAGGATATGCATATCCTTAGCAAGATATAATTAGTCACCTACTAAGTTGTAAAGTAAATACAATAAAAGAATATGTGATCACGATATTCCTTCGATCATCTTCAACGCTTCCAACCTTATTGACATCTTAAAATTACCCTTGCAAGTGTACAATTTACCAACTAAGTAGTACATGCAAATCAAAGTGTTGATCCACATAAACTTGGTGGAGAAACAATAACGAAACATTAAAATAAAGATATTTAACTTTGCGAGTTATTTAATGTATGCTAATATAAATCAACTAAACTAAAGAGAAAGTACTGCGAACATTCAGATGTTGAAGAGTATGTGGGTTGGACTATCGTGTACTATTAACCTATGATTATAAGATTAATGTATTAATTACTCTTGATGTTCATTCACCAAGGTAAAAGTTCATTCACAAAGGTAAAAGTTTGCTGAGACCTTAATGATCTTTGCCAATTGTGCTTTCGTCCACACACTAAACACGAATCCCTTAAATAATGTAGGAATAATAAACTTGAATTTCGTCTAAGGCCCTAGCCTCTTCAACAAGATTCAATCACTAAAGGATGACTAAATGTATGATTAACTCATTCTAGTAGAATCAATCACATACAATTTACACTTAAAGTACTCACAATATCTTCTTAAACGAGTGCAAATACCAAAAAAATTGAGCATGCAACATAATTATCGTACTTCAAGAATTAATAAAATGATATTGAAGATCTCAGCACTAGGGTTTTATACACGATACCTACACTTCATAGAAAATATGTTTGGTTCGTCCTAAAATTATAAACCATAATCAAAAGATGAAAATAAATCATACAAAATCATTTTTGAATCTCTCTACACCATCTTTTGAACTCTAAACCCGAACTCAGAGTCTAATCTAACCTAACTAGGATTTTCGACATATTCGAGGACAAAATATCACCAAAACACTAGATTTCACTCAAACTAATAAAAACTTAGACACCGGGCTATGCGACCGCCTTTGCTCGAGTAGGATCTGCATATGCGGTCGCATGATGCTGCCGTATGGGACTTCTAAAATGCATGCTCTCAATAAGCTATATGGTCTCTATGTGGCCTCAAAAGTCTTCTTCTTCCATGGTCACTTTGTTGGATATTATGATCTAGGCCCTTGAGAAAGGCCTATGCGTTATATCATAGCTTTATTGTTATAAGAGATAACAAACCCGATTATTATATCTTTTGCATGTTTACTATAATAATCATTGTCCCTAGCACTTATGAAGGGATAGCATGAGTTTAATGGATAATCATATGATGATTATGGTGCATAGGATACGGATTAAACTTGTGGGTACTTGTTAGAGAACAATGTACTGGATAGACCCGTTATGAGATTTATGTCATGGTCAAATGTCATAATTAGATCTCATAATAGTTATATCATTTGAATCCTTAGGCCTGAGATTATCATAGTCTTCCACATAATGAACATTATGTTTGACGTACTCAAACGCTACCCCTAACCGGGTGGTTATAAAGGCTACGATTGGCATAATCAGATTCTTGTAGGGAAGAATGATAAGTCAAGATGGGATTTGTCCCTCTCTCAAGAGAGATATCTGCTTGGCGACTCGATGAGTGAGATTAATAATAGTGTACAGCCGTACCCAAATGAATTGAAGTGTTCAATATTATTTGCTCATATCAATCTACTCGGGATCGAGAAAGCATTGGACAACATAAGTTGACGTGGACCATGACTTATGTCCAATATGATATCGCGTGACAAAGGGATTGTGATATATTCTATAAGGTTACTTTGTAATATCAAAGTTATACTAATTGGGTAGTCATAATGGCTTGCTAGAGTCCGCTTATGACTTACGGGTTCTGACTGGTTCGGACTCGTTACCAACATAGTATAATCCTATTGGGTCACACACAATAGAACGAATTGTAAAAGGCTAAAATCTGGGAATTGAACTTATGGCAACCGTATGGCTCAGTTGATGGCGTACGGCTCTGGTGGAGCCGTACGGCCTCCATCCCCGTACCAGTCCAATTTGTTCAGTTTTCTTGACTGAAAATGTAACGACCCGAGCCCGCAAGCCCGATCCGTTACATAAGCACCACAAACTGGCCTACTAAACACACAAATAACTAGGTCCACTTGGCTTACCACAGGCCCACCCAAAAGTCCATGGATGTTATTGGTGCTCAATGGTAGTAGAGTGGAGGCTTATATATCACACTCAAAGCCCATATCTTTCCGATGTGGGATGGGGTATTACAAACACCCCCACTTAAATCCTTGCCGTCCCCAGCAAGGCCTAAACATTACCCAGATCATCCCCTCGGGCGAGCTCGCAAGCCTTACGACTGGGGGTCCGCTCTGATACCATTTGTAACGACCCGAGCCCGCAAGCCCGATCCGTTACATAAGCACCACAAACTGGCCCACTGAACACACAAATAACTGGGTCCACTTGGCTTACCACAGGCCCACCCAAAAGTCTATGGATGTTATTGGTGCTCAATGGTAGTAGAGTGGAGGCTTATATATCACACTCAAAGTCCATATCTTTCCGATGTGGGATGGGGTATTACAGAAAAGGAATCCCGAGTCCTAATCGAATTAGGTCAAACCCTTATATATGATATACAGCCGGGTTTGACAGCCTCTAATGTTGATTTTGGAAATCACAAACAATTGTTTAAAAACAATAAATTATAGAGAGGTATGATTATTTATTTTTTGATCCATGATCATCAAGATACAATAATCAATGAAGCAAAATAATTCATACGAAGAAATTGTTTCTTCACCATGTCTTGGGTCTAGCAATCCAGATCAAGAAGGTGTTCTTGTTATCCGTTCGACGTGTGGATACCGATGGAGGGTGTTTCCTTTAGCACCTTAAAGTCCGTGTTCATGGATGCGATCTTTAAGGGTTAGTTTCTTTCATCTTGTATTTAATTTAATCAACATGCACGGATCTGGGCTCTTGGGTGTTTGATTTTATCTGTTTATTCCACTGCGCATGATGCATCAAAACCCAACACGCTTAAACTTTTGAAATCCTTAAAAAGTCCTCCAAACTTTCAAGTAATGCTCAAAATCCACAAAATAATAATAATAATAATAATAATAAAAAATGATTTTCCACACTTTCATCATTTGTCCCAATTTTTTGTAAAACACTCACAACCCATATCAAATAACAATAAACCTCTAGACTTTCAATAGAATAAGCCCGAAACCCGATGAATGAGTGTAAAACTCATCCATCAAATACCGCCAAACTTATACTTTGCTAGTTTTCGAGCAAATAACAAACTCAAACATAAAATAACACTCAAATAAAAGCTAACTAATCTATTCGTTAGTTGACCATGTCCCAACTTTATGCCTCCCCCATAATTAACATGAATCACTTAATACCAAATGCATCAGATTAGAGAAAACAAACAAGTAATTTAACTCACACTTGTAATCAGATTATGTACACTCCAAAGGGAAAATAATCAAGTAATAAGTCTTTGTGAGTGTAATGCGCATGCATTAACAATGACCACCAAGAAACTCTCAAGTAATTTCAAGCCAGATAACACCCACTCTCTAATATAAAGGAGATGATGATCAAGAACCTATATGTCTATCTTTTATGACTCTTTCTGTTGGGACATGGCTTGCAACACAAGTCATTTAGACTTCCATTCATAAAATTATGATTATAATGTTAAATTATAAAGTATAGTTTATAATGAAATGTGTAGAATTCCTGGATATATAATTACCTAATTGTGATGGGCAAAAGGGTAATATAATATCACTTATCTTGAAAGGGTGTGGTCCCTAAGTGAAATGTCACCAAGTCTCCTATATAAAGGGTATTCCATCAACCCTTAGAGACTAATGAATTCTTGCTTTCTCATCTAAATTTATCTTCATATTGTTAGAAGACTTTGAGAGAAAAAGAGACATTATCACTTAGAAGAGCACTCTCCCTATTTTGTTCTTCTTCTAGTTCTTCATTTATCCCTACAACATTCATATGGATTCAACAGGTAATTGTTCTTAATCGCTTCCGCTTCATCTTTTCCTCAATCTTATTCTGAAAATGAGCGTGGCATTCAGGGGTTATGAAAATTGTTCCAACAATTGGTATCAGAGCCTGGTTATATTTTGGTTTAAGTTTGAGTTCTTTTCGGGAAAGCTTTTATGCTTTATTCGATTCATTTTTCCTGTTGAATCATCAAGTTTTGATGTTGATTAGGGACTCTAATTCATTCATAGAGTACTGATAATAATCATCTGAATTTAAGAAAATGGTTTGAAAAGTTTTGTTGAATGAACACAATGGTTCAAGTGTGACTATCCCTTCATAACATGGTTTTATGTCTAATGCATACCATGTGGATCTACATACTTGATTCCATTGTTTTAAAGCAAGATTATCCCTAAATAACATGGTTTTATGTTGTAAAGAACATACCATGTGGATCTACTTATTGTTCATCATTTTTTGGGATAAAATTTGGAAAAGTGCAGCAAAGCATGCATGAAACGGTGGCTTTAGCCCGGTCGGGTCTTATGTTCTGCCCGGTCGGGTATTATAAGTTGCCCGGTCGCGCATGTACACTATTCACAGGTTTTTGCTTTTTCAAAGATGTTGCACAATTTTGTTCCTCTTTTGAACAAAACATACATTTTTTCAAACCCTAAGGCCTTGATTAATTATATGCTTTGACAATTTTATTCATTGTTTAAATAATATTGTCGCCTAAGTGATTTACGTTATTTAAACCCTAAAATTGTAAAGTGTTGGATGTTTAAGTTGATATGTGAATGGCTTGAATTTTCCAAAGAAGATCTTGACATTTGACTAAACTTGGGCATTCATGTGGTAACAAGTAAAATAAACATTAGGTTATTTTCTTAGGTACTTATGTCGGCCCAAAGGAAGATTAAGTATTTATTAAAATATAAGTTCAAATTACTTGTTGCCTAAGGCAATTATTTATGAGTCAACTCGCAATCCAAAGATTATTTTTGATGTCATGTTGATTGTCTTGTTGATGGATTTCATTGATATAATTAATCATTATTTATTGTGAAGTTTCTTATTTATGTTTTGTATTCATTCTTGTTCTCAAAATTCCAACAAATTTGTTTATTGCTTCATCTGTAATTACTGCTATGAGTACCGTTGTAATGTGGGACTAATTATAAAACTTGGAAAACAAATAATTATAATCTTGGGCTATATAGAACTCGCACTAAGGGATCCGTTTCTCTTTTTATTGCTTGAGTGCTGAGAAGTGACACGCTCTAAACCGCGTAAGCCTAATGATCATAAAGAATATTGTCCCGGAGACCTTTTGGACGGTGTCTCTGAGGATATTGATGCTACAAACATTCCTTGATACCCCTGAGGAAATTTGTTTCCATAAGGTATAAAGGGTACCGGGAATTTAAGGGAGTACATTTTAGAAATAGTTCATCTATTGACGAAACGAAAAGGCACTTAAGTTAAGGATATCGGATGATATTCTTGTGCATTTAGTTTTAATCTTTCTTCCTTGGTTTGGTTGCTTTGAAGTGACCTATCAATGTCAAAAGGACAAGTGAAATATTAATGAATTACTTTCACTTATGACACAAGAAGAAGATAAGTTAAGAATAATTTAGAACTAAAGTACTCATTTAGCATCTACCTTTTCTCATGGGACAAGAGAAGAGGGAAAGAAACTGTGGTTGCAAGTAAAAAGAAGCTTAAGGGATCATCTCATGATCATAAAGAAAAGAAATGTTTCTTTTGCAAGGACCTTACTAACATGAAGTTCGATTATCCTAAGTCTCACGCTTGGCGTGAGAGGTATATCATTTGGTCTTGTTTGTATTGTATTAAGGCTAATTTGGTTTTAGTTCCTACATTTACATGGTGATTGGATTTTGGTGCAACCAATCACATAAGGATGTTCAAGTAGAATTGCCTAAATTACCGAAGACCTAGTAAAGATGAAGAAATTCATCTATATGGAAACTAGGAATCCGGTTAGAGTTATAGGCATAAGGATCATTTAAATTATTCTTAAGTACTAAGTATTATTTTGTATTAAATAATATATTTATTGTACCATCATTTAAATGGAATTATGATATTTATCACAATATTGGACAAGGAAGGTCACTCTTGTTCATTAATAATAAGTGTGATCTCTATTTTAATTCCAAAGGTTGTTGGCACTAGTACTTTGTCAAGTATTCTTTCTTCACTTGACATTATTCAAACAATAAATGTGTCCCTTAATAATGAAACCAAAACTAGAAAGCAAAAGTTATCAAATAAATTTTATTTTATTTTTCATTAAGGCATAGGCATTTGGGTCATATTTCCAAGAGGAAAATTGATAAGCTTATGTTAAAGAAAATCTTAAACAAACTTGATAGTTTGGAAAATACTTTTGCATTAAATGCCTTAAAGAAAATTTACAAACATTAAAAGAATAGTATTCTCGAGAGTATCGAGTGTCTTTAAAACTAATACATATGAACATTGTGGGCCATTAATTATTCCTTCGTGGAAAGGTCAACAATAGTTATTACGTTTATAAATGACTACTCTCAATATGGATGCATTTATTACTTCATGCAAAGACTCAAGTTATGGACGTTTTCAAGTCTTATGAGGTCAAAGTTGGAAATCAACTTTGAAAGACCATTAAGAACATTAGGTCCAATCATGATAGAGTATATCATGGTTGGAATGATTGTTAAAGGGAACAACGTCTAGGTCATTTTTACTCGCTATTTTGAAGAGTGTGGGATTGTCTCCATCTACATTAAGTCGGGTACGCCTAGCATGAATGATGTACACAAGAGACATGATAAAATCCTTAAGGAAATGGTAATAAGCATGTTTTGTGCTTCTTTTACCTCACTCATTATGGGCGATACATTAAAACTGCAGCCCTTATTCTCATTAAAGCTCCCTCTAAGCTACTAATAAAAACTCTTTATGATTTTGGGACGAATAAGGAACACGTCCTTAAATCATCTTCATTTATGGGGTTGTCTAACATAAGGGTAGACCTTATAAGTCTACTAAGGGCAAGTTAGACATAAGATTGTTAGTAGTTATTCATGAGGTAAGCCGAGAGATCTAGGGGATATATAAATTTCACAACCCAAAAATTTGAACTTTTTGAAACGAGAAAAGCTAGGTTCTTTGAGGATGTTGAATTTAGTGGGAGATTAGGTGTAATATTTTGAATTTGGAAAAGAAGAGGCATCCATTTCTTCACCTCTTCCATAAGTTCCAATTGGATTTCAAATTTTGTACTTGATATTCAAGAAGAACATACAATTCAAAATAAATATGGTTTCCCTATAAATATTGAACAACATGAAAATGTTGATCATAAGAAGGAAATTCAACAACCTCAGAATTAGTAAGAACCGGTGCCCTTAAAGAGATACAATAGAGTAAGAAGGATTGCAATACCGGATAATTATGAGATGTATCTTACCGAGAAATTAAGGACACATAAGTTTAGTGGGAGATGAGTCATTCATCTACCATAAAGCCATTAATAGTCATAATTCTCATAAGTAGATTAATACCATATATAAAGTGTTAAAATCTTTGAAATATAACAACTTTTGGGATCTTTTTACATTACCTAAAGATGTGAAACCTATAAATGGGTCTCTAAGACCTAAAAGGATTCGCAAAAGTAATGTTGAAAGATATAAAGACCCATCCATTTGCTAAAGAATTTTTAACTCATAAGAAAGACATTAATTATCAAGAAAGAAACATTTCCCGGTATCTTCTAAAAACTCTTTTAGAACCATTATGGCACTAGTAGCAATTTGTGTCTTAAGCCTCATCAAATGGATATTAAAGAGAACTTTTCTTAATGGAAACATTAAGCAAACTATCTATATGGAGAAATTCATTTATGACTTAAGCAAACTTCTCATTAATGGTATTTAAAAATTAATCAAGTTATTCTTTCATTTGGTTTTGAAATGAATCTTGATAAATATTGTGTATACCATAAGTTCAGTGGGAGTAAAAATTATAATTTTGGTCTTATATGTGGGTAATATTTGCTTGCTAGTAATGTTTTAAACTTTAATAAGGAAACTAAGAAATTTCTTTGAAATGAAAATTCTTGGTGAGGCATCTTTTTGTATTAGGAATCCAAGTTCACTGTGAGTTTTCACGGAGTATTTTGGGATTATCACAAAAGGCCTATATAGAAATGGTATTACAAAAGGTATAGCATGCAAAACTATAAACCACTTGACACCCCTAATTTTAAAGGAGACATGCTTAGTCTCAAACAGTGTCCTAAAGTTAATTATGAATCAAAGTATATAGAAAATATCCCTCTTTGCATCAGCAGTAAGAAAGCTTAATAAATTCGTAAGTCTTGCATTCAATGTTGGGATGCTTGGTCAATACCAAAGCAATCCAGAAAGAACATTAAGTAGTAGCCAAAAGAATGATATAGTATTTACAAAACACAAAGATCTACATGCCTATTTTTAATCGGATAATCTTGAGATCATTTGGTATTTCGATATTTGTTAAAATTACATGGCTACATAAGTTTTAATGGACTGTGATTTGTCAAAACAAGTGTCGAAAGACCAATTAAGATATGACTATCAGGTAGCAGTTTCGTACTTTAACAAAAGGTTTATGGATTTAGACATTAAGTATCTTGTTATAAAAAAAATAGTACAAAATGAACAGAGAAATACAACTTATTAGAACAAACTCCATAATTTAACGGATCCATTTATGAAACGTTATCATCTCTAGTGTTTCACGAGCATGTTGCTCATATGGGTGTAACAATTTGATAACATTTAATTTAGTGGGAGTTTTGTGTTGTACTTCATTAATTATTCTATTATTTTTTATCTCATTTGGTTAAGTTGGACTAGTTAGAAAAATATGTATATATTCATTATGATTCCATGCTACACATCTATACTTTTGATCTATGCCATTTAGTTGGATTTGTATACGTGATTATTGTGGGTTTAGTTGCGAATCAATTACAACGACGGGCCCTTTAGTCCTATAGTTGTATGGCTAATGGACGAGATTGTTATAAATGACAATAAAGTGCGCACATTAGGGTTGTCATTTGTGTTATATTCATGATTTAAAGGAAGGACTTTGTTTTGCAACCCAAGTGAGAGATTGTTGGGACATGGCTTGTAACACAAGTCATTTAGACTTCCATTCATAAAATTATGATTATAATGTTAATTATAAAGTATAGTTTATAATGAAATGTGTAGAATTCCTGGATATATAATTACCTAATTGTGATGGGCAAAAGGGTAATATAATATCACTTATCTTGAAAGGGTGTGGTCCCTAAGTGAAATGTCACCAAGTCTCCTATATAAATGGTGTTCCATCAACCCTTAGAGACTAATGAATTCTTGTTTTCTCATCTAAATTTATCTTCATATTATTAGAAGACTTTGAGAGAAAAAGAGACATTATCACTTAGAAGAGCACTCTCCCTATTTTGTTCTTCTTATTGTTCTTCATTTCTCCCTACAACATTCATATGGATTCAACAGGTAATTGTTCTTAATCGCTCCCGCTTCATCTTTTCCTCAATCTTATTCTGAAAATGAGCGTGACATTCAGGGGTTATGAAAATTGTTCCAACACTTTCCACTAATGAGGACTATGACCGTCTAAAATTCTGTTAGGAACTCACTTAACTTGTAATGCGAGGCTAAGTTAATGCTATAAATGAAAGGAATAAGACTAAAAACCATGAGAATATAACCAAAAAGCCTTATACATATGTAATTTGTTGCACAACTCCTTATAGCGACACTTCTACTTTTCACTAATGCTTTAACCCACAATCTCGAACTTTTACATATAACTCTATGGTTCGAATGCATTACTTATGTCATTCTTATCTCCCCTATTTTTCTTCATTTTGGTACACTAGTGAGAGTATTTTGAGCCATTGACCTTACTTTTCGTTTTTTTTTCTTTTTCCTTCATTGAAGGCTCTTTGAGCCTTTTTGTCTCGCTCGAAGGGAGTTCTTGAACTTTCCTTCATTTTGACCATCCAACCAAGTGTTCGTTTCACACTAGTGAAGGCTTTGTAATAATTTCAACATTATCAAAATACGGCTAAAAAAGTATAAAATAAAAACATAAAATAAATATATGAGTAAAATACAACATTAAAATATATAATTAAGCTACAACATAAAAATAAAATATAAAAATTCGCCATAAACTACGACATATTATACGACAAAAATATAATAAAAATACATGTAAAATATTGTATAAAATGTGATATTAATTATGACATAAAAGTATGAAGTATAACATGAAGTATTAAATATGATATAAAAATATGACATAAATATATATAAAAAAATACGGAATTATGAATATGACATAAGAAATATAAATTGTGTTTATCAAAATTTGGTCTTAAAAAGTGTTAGTTTTTTAAGATCTTTAGCATAGAATTGAGATTTTAAAATTTCAAAACACACCTTTACCACTTGATAAAAAAAGTGGAAGTGTTGAAAATTAGACATGTCATTTTGAATATAAAAGTTTGGCATATAAATTACATTTATTTATTCAAAATCGACACATTTTCTTTATTAGGGATGCCACATCAAAATTCTTTACAAAAAAATCGAAGTAAGATTTTTTTAAAATAAAAGATTGGCATTTTAAAAATTGAATATTGCAATTTGTAAATTTAAACTAGAATTTTTAAAGGAATGAGTTTGTTCAATACCCAATTATTCTTCGCAAAATCTTGGGAAAAACGCGTTTTAAAAAAAAACGCGGTGGCATTTTTGTAAATAATCAGAACTTCTCAATGGTTCTGGATATCAATATAAAGACTTCTGGATATGATATTGATAGCCAGAACCTTTGAAAGTGATAGCCAGATGGGTCCTGGATATCAATATAAAGTCTTTTGGATATGAGATTGATAGCAGAACCTTTGAAAGTGATAGCCAGAAGGGTTCTCTGGTTCTGGATATCAATATAAAGCCTTCTGGATATGAGATTGATAGCCAGAACCTTTGAAAGTGATAGTCAGAAATATCCTGGATATCAGTATAAAGCCTTCTGGATATCAATATAAAGGCTTCTGTAGGTTTTGAAAAACACGTTTTTCCTAACCATTAGGAAAAACGCGTTTTACAGGAGACCAACCCATTATTCTTTTTGACCGAGCAACTTAAAAACTCATTCCTCTATTATTTAAAAAAAAAAGGGGTCTTAGCATTATAAGAAATTGATGCTGCCAAAAACGTACCGGATCAGCCCTTCGTCTAGCGGTTCGGATAAATCCAGCAATGAGAACTTCCTCGTTCGGATCTGCGCACAATGATCAAACGTAAACTACATCGGGGCTTCACCGGCAAAGGCCCTCCAGCGTGAGAATAAGAATACGGATTGTGTATGAAATGAAGAGAAATCAATTGACTATAATTTAGAGCCAAAAGAGTTCATTACCCGTTTTTGTTAGGATTGGAGTCCTAAACTACGAGGAAGAAAAGGAGTCTAAGTCTTGGTGGAGATCAAGAAGGATTCAAACCGGAGGAGAATTCCTGGATGGAGAAGCAAGCGGGCGCCTGGTCTCAACAGCGGGAATCAGTTTCTGGAATAAGGAGTGAGCGGGCGCCTGGTGGCCTACAGGCGGGCGCCTGGTATGTCGGCCAGAAATTGTTTGTTTCCTATTTTGATGCAATCTCTACCAAATCGACCTAGGGCTTCCTTGTACTGCTATATAAGCATAGATACGACCTAGAACACATTGTAGCAAATTATTAAGGTGTGATTAATAATATATTGGCTTGGCAATTCCCCCCGGACGTAGTTCATGTGTTGAACGAACCGGGTAAACAATTCTTGTGTTCTTGTGTGTGTGATTCTTCCATTATTGTGCTTGTGGGTTTGTTGTTCTTTATCTAGATTGCAACGGGGCACCACTAAATTCCCAACAACTGGTATCAAGAGCTTTGGTTAGGAGGATTCAAAGTTTCATTAGTTGATTAATTTTGAATCACGTTCTTGGGGACTTTGTGAAGAAATCAAGATGAAGAACTCAATCGAGAAATTCAACGGTGTGAATTTCACGTTTTGGAGGACAAGGGTTGAAGATTACCTTTATTGTAAGGATCTTCATAAACCCTTAAAGGAGAAACTCGAAGACATGTCACAAGGGGATTGGAAGACGTTAGATCGAAAGGCGTTAGGAGCGGTGAGGAGCGCTCTAACCGACGACGTTGCACGGAACGCGATGGAGACCAAGACAACGGTGGGGTTGCTACAGATGCTGTCAGACATGTATGAGAAGCCTTCGAATATCAATAAGGTGCATTTGATAAAGAGGTTTACGAATACGAAGATGTCGGAGGGGCAGACAGTAGCAAGTCATATCGGCAGTTTCAAAGGTATGGTGGACCAATTGAAAAGTGTTGATATTACTTTCTCCGATGAAGTGTTAGCATGTTTTCTACTAAAATAGTCGCTTGATAGTTGGGAGGTGACTGTCACAACGATCAGTATGTCGAAAACACCATTAGTGTATACGGAGGTTCGAGATCTCATCCTTCAAGAGGAGTTGAGAAGGAAAGATAAAAGGGGGGAATCTTCCGCAGATGGGGCTACACTTAGGGTGGAGAGAAATAGGGGAAGGGGAGGACCGAAAAAGGGAAAAAGCCGATCAAGTGCTACAATTGTGGCACAATGGGTCATATCAGTTATGACTGTCCGGAGAAGGATGGTGATACACACGTTGTGGATGATGGGGATGTATTAATCCTATGAGAGGAGCAGTCAGGTGAAGATTGAGTGTTGGATTCTGGAGCTTCATGTCATGCTAGTGGGGATGCAGAAACAATGGAGCGGTATAAAACTGGAGATTTTGGGGTTGTCTATCTTGGTGATGATCAACCATTGAAAATCAAAGGTAAGGGGGATGTGTTGATGAAGACACCTAACGGGACTGTTTTACAATTGCACGATGTGATGCATGTTCCGGACTTGAGAAGGAGGGTGATTTCCGTGGGACAACTTGATGATGAAGGATATGGTGTGACCTTCACTGGTGGGTCTTGGGAAATCACAAAAGGAGCTAAGGTGATAGCTCATGGGGTTAAGGAGAAGATGTTGTACTCTACTTACAATGTCGACATTCGCTCGGGTGGGAGCAAGAGGCTAAAGAACCGGCCTATTGGTGTAGAAAGAAGAGACATCAAGAAACGGTATGTTAGGGGGGAGAAGGACACAAGGTTGATCAACGCGGTGTGGAAGTCCAAGTGCCCTAACAGAGAGCGTGTTCAGACCAAGAGAAGACGATGCAAAAAACAAGGTGTGTCCAAGTTTCAAGGGGAAGCATTGCAAGGAACGTGGGTCTGGAGGGAGAAGGCGAAGTTAGACTTGCGGAGAGAAATCAAGGTAGAAGCTGATTTGGGGAGGCAAGAACTATCTAACACGGAGAAGTTGAAACGTCGCTTGGTTTCAACTCGCCTTAGTACTTGAGTGGGAGGCTCGGTAATGTCAAGCCAATATGTGGGGGGTAAAATGTGTTCGAAGGTGTTCACTCCGTGGTGGGAGTTGTGGGTGTTTCTGTGCTTACTAGTTTAGTCTCCGGTGGGAGATTGTTAGGATTGGAGTTCTAAACTACGAGGAAGAAAAGGAGTCTAAGTCGGGGGAGTTGGTGGAGATCAAGAAGGATTCAAACCGGAGGAGAATTCCTGGGCGGAGAAGCAGGCGGGCGCCTGGTCCATACCAGGCGGGCGCCCGGTCTCAACAGCGGGAATCAGTTTCTGGAATAAGGAGTGAGCGGGCGCCTGGTGGCCTACAGGCGGGCGCCTGGTATGTCGGCCAGAAATTGTTTGTTTCCTATTTTGATGCAATCTCTACCAAATCGACCTAGGGCTTCCTTGTACTGCTATATAAGCATAGATACGACCTAGAACACATTGTAGCAAATTATTAAGGTGTGACTAATAATATATTGGCTTGACAATTGCCCCCGGACGTAGTTCATGTTTTGAACGAACCGGGTAAACAATTCTTGTGTTCTTGTGTGTGTGATTCTTCCATTGTTGTGCTTGTGGGTTTGTTGTTCTTTATCTAGATTGCAACGGGGCACCACTAAATTCCCAACAGTTTTCTGTATGGAGGACCTGTTTATATAGGCGTGGGTGAATGAGTCATGACTTGTTAGAAAAGCCAGGGATCCCATATTGATGAGTGACTCGTATTCAGATGAGATAGAGTCCTGATAAGGATGATTGTTATCCTGATTGTATTGTAGTGGATATCTCCTTGTTTAGATAAGGATCCTCTGTATTTGTGTGTTACTCGGATTGTTATATAATCCCCCCGCTATAATAGGGAGGCAATATAATTAATGGGCTGGCCCGTCATCTATCTCGGCTCGTTATAGAAACCGAACTAGGGATAAGGCCTTCTGACATCTCGGCCTTGGTAACGCCGGTGTTCCCAGCCCATGGGCTATTGAGGTATGTCGGTTTATAAGATCTTTGGGCCTCGGGGTATGGGCCTTATGGTGTGTGATCCCAGAGTTTATGGGTCCCATTTAACCAAGTCGGTTTATGTCGCTCAGTGGCCCCCGAGTTTCTATTTCGGCATGCCGAGTAGGAACTAAATCGCCATGTCTTCATTAATTACTGATTTGCTATTGTTGATTTGACAAGCAGCCACCAAAATCCTTTTATCTCTGGATCTTCTGACAGCTTTGATGACTCATGCGAATATAGTCATTACTTCTGTCAGAATGAGGAACTTCATTAATTGTAATCCCATCATGAATAGTACAAGCCAACCAACTCTTCATATTCCGGGATATATATAAGGGCACTACCAGTTAAACCCCTTCATTCTTAACTTCCACCATCCTCCTTTTGTCTTCAAGAATTTTCCAGAAAATCAAGATGATGCCCAAAAGATCATATGATGATGCCTTTCCAGAGGAAATTGTTTTCGACTCCGAAAACCACGCTGAGCGTTCTTCAAACGACAATAGCAGTGATTCCATAGTACCCTCAAAACCACGTTCGTATTTCCCGAAGGAAGAGTCTCCGTCTGATAGCAATGGAGAATACAAATCTCCAGATCCCATGGAGAGTGAAGATGAAGAATCTTCTGATAGTAGTGATGATAGCGGTGATGGCGACGGCGGAGATGACGAAGATGAAGATGATGATGATGATGAACAGGAGGGCAACCCCATAGATGACACTGAGATGGGTTATGAAGGTGATATTGAGTAGGAAGAAAATTAGGGCTTTTTGTTATGATGTTGTAATTACATTTCCTTTTCTTTCTTGCTCTTCTTGGTTCTTGTACATGTTAGGCCCCTAACCTTGTAGGGGCCCCTTTTGGAATAACAATAGAAGTATTTTGCTTCCTCTTGATCATTGCTCTGACTGTGATTCTGCTTCATGGCTTGGATTTATTGTATCTTTCGAGATCTTGATTTATAATTTCATTAGCGCAACCTGCTTCATGATGTCATCTTAACGCGATGATGATCTCCTGGACTTTCCTGACATGTCGGCATGGAATACACTTGTATTAGATAGCCTTCTCGTAATTTAATCAAATCTGGTCAAAACCGAGATGTCGTTGTGCATATATCGGCATGTGCTGGCAGCCTTAGGAGAGAGTGCTGTTTTCTAGGCCCATGACGTCACAAACTAGTGATGTCATTTTTGTCAGATGGCGGACGGTAAGCGAAGGGACATTTTTCTTTATGGGGAAGCCGCAATCCTTAATTGTAGGTAATGATGGTTTAGGGTAATGACGTGTGCAGCCACCAATTACCACGAGATTTTCACGAGATCTCGAACTGTTAGTGGTCAAAATCTCGGGATATACCCGAACCGAGAATTTCAACCGGTTGAAATCCCTAAATCCCCATTTTACTTTTTACTTGAACAGTCAAAATCCTTTGAATCCAGGGCATATTTCGACAGCGATCCTACCGGTGATTGTCAAACATCATTTGACTCTGGCAAACTTCAACCAGTGCTTTAGCGATACTTCTTGCTTTCGTTCATTTTCCTCCATTTTCAGCACACAACGTTTCATCAGGTACCCCTCTACCCCTCTTGCATTTCCAATTTTTCTTCGCCGTTTTCCATCCTTGCTTTATTTTGCCTCTATTCTGCACTTAGAATGTCTTTTGATTGTTCATCGTCGGTTAGTCTGGGATTTCATAAGGTAAACCGTAGGATTTATCGGAGAACCGACGGCCCTTGGTTTTTGTTACCCTTCAATGATATTAAAGAGCTCCTAATAATGCATAGGTCCTTTAATGGAACTGTGGAATGGCCAGTTAATAGCCGTCGGTTTGATCGTTTAGGAGTGATGAATCCCATCTTGGAGGTTCTTTCCTCTTTGTCTGAACTTCTGACTCATATTTCTTCTCATTACATTCTGTCTGAGGATGAGGTGCTCCCCTTGGCTTCTGTGAATGAGGGGAGGGGGTAAATGTGACTCCTACCTCGATTTTTGATGCTAACCCCCTTCTTTCCTCTGTAGTTATGTCGGGGGAGAGCACCTCTTCGAGAATAGTTAACCAATTTGGCGCCGAGGTTCCTGAGGGGAGTCGAGCTCGTGGCGGTAGGAGTTTTAGATAGAGTGGAAACACTGTAGCCCCCACCGAACCGAAGCATCCTAAGGCTGGGAATGAGATGATAATTTATCTTTATGACAACTGTAGAATCTCTCGTGACGACTACGATCTGGTGTACCAACGTGCCTCCCCTCTGAACACTAGTGAAGAAAGGGATTATTTCTATTTAAACCATACCGAGGTGTCATTCTTTTTCAAGCAGTTCGAATTAGGACTCCGCTTACCCTTTGATCCATTCATCTGCGAATTTTTAGAGAACTGGCAAGCTGTTCCTGCCATGCTAGGTGCCAACGCAGTTAGGTACCTTAGCTCTTTCATTGTCTTATGCCGATGCTTGTGTTTCGAGCCATACCCCTCGGCATTTTATCAATTTTTTGAGGGAAGCTTCAATGAAAACACGTGTGTGCTGACCCTAAGAAGTAAGCAAAGGCGGCCCAAAATTATCGCTCTGATCTCCAGTTCGGTGAGCAAGGTGTCGGGTTGGAATAATCATGTTATCAGAGTTGAGAGCCGCCATGGCTGGGAGTTCCCTGTCCCAACAAGTACCCCCAAGGATCCAGAAACCTGTTATAAGGCCCCCTAGAGCGATGCCCTAGTCAAAAGGTTAACAGAATTTGCTTTGGTTCAGCAGTTGGAATGGTCTGCCCTAGAATCCAATCATGGTTACTACGTACAGGCGGGTATTATGCCGGGACCTTGGGACGATGTAAATGTAATGGTGCCAGTATCTAGAGGCAATCGATATCCTGATTGGGTTGTTCATCCTAATTTTGTTTTTATCAAGGATTGCGAGGTCTGCCGTGCTCAGGACGAGGCGTGTTTGAAAATTCTTAAAGTTGTTGGATGTATACTTTCTAACTCTTGATTTTATGTCCTTCATGTTGTCGCCATATTATGACACTGCTTCTCGTCTTTGTCTCCCAGATTTGACCATGGAAGAGGAGAGGGAGCTAGAGCAAGCGTACTCATCTGACCCTAACAAGCTTCTGAAGAGACGGAGGCTGAAATCAAAAACCTCAGGCCGCGCGAAGAGGCATATCGACATGTGTACTCGGCAGGAGGCCTTAGATAGTAAGGAGGTTGGTTCTCTCCCTACTTCTGATGTGGCTACTGGAGGACGAGATGAGGCGCACGCAAGTGGGGTCGAGCCAACAGGGGGGGGATTCGGTCCCAAATCCGACCGAAGATACTGTTGCTGAGGAGACGGGGACGGCAGCTGATGACGAGCCCCATGTTGAAAAACGAACCCGAGATGGTGGTGACGAGTTGTCTGAAGAGCCGTCCCCCAAATGGCGTTCTTATGCTGTTTCTCCTGATACTTCGTTCGTATTTTCCTCCGAAGAAATTGATGCTATATAAAGGATTTTTCTGAAGTGCCTCTACTGAAGAACTTGGTTCATACAGCAAGGTCTGGCCCCATGATGCGATTAGGTCAGCCTGTTCTCCACCGGTCTCTAGATGTCGACCTCCTTGAATAGATGTCTTCTACTCCTCACACTTATGCCCACCTGGCCGAACGCAAGGGCCTGATTATTTCCGAGGTGAATAATTAAGCCGTTATCTTACGTTTTCTTCTTAGTTATATTTATTGATGTTGGCTCCTTTGCGAAGCTTGCCACTATTGCCGAGCATGAAGCAAGGCAATGGTCAGGAGTCTCTAAGAAAATGGCCGATTTGGAAAATAAGGCAACTCGGGCCCAGGTGAAACTTGGCCAGACCATGGAGTTGGTCAACAAGGCTCGTGCGGATGCTAGACTTACCCATGCCGAGAAGGCCAAAGTTGTCGAAGAAGCCGGGGCCGAGGTTGAGAAACAGAAGGCAGCTGAAAAGCAGTTTGAGGAGGAGGCCATGTTACTTCGGGAGGAGCTTGAGAAAGAAAGGGAGAGTGCCGCCCTCCTAGCCAAGGAGAAGGCAGAGATGGAGGCGAAATTCCAGCAACTGGAGGAGAGCATTCCGGCAAAGGAGAAAGCAGTTGTTTCACACTTCAAACGAACCGAGATGCCGTCCATTATTCATGAACAGGTAAAGACCACTTATGTTTACGGTTATACACATGCAGCTCACCAACTTCATGTTGACCCCGAAGTGGATGTTCCGGTTGAGAAATTGGCTCGCCTTCTACTAAATGACGCTTATAGTGTTGAGGCCCGTGCTGCTCATTCATTGATCCTTTTTTCTAAGCAAACTCTGAGGTTGATAGCTCGAGATGATGAGGCTGAGGAGAGGCTGGCCCAGCTGGAAGAGTGCATACTAGGCCAAGAGACACGGGCAGTAGAGGCCTTCAAGAGGAGTCCAGCAATGAAGGCGGCAGTCCAAGATAAAGTTGGTTCTACTTATAATGATGTTTGGTCAAATCTGTCTCGTCTTCTCTGGATCGACCCCGAAGTCGATATAACTTTAGATAAGCTTGCTCGTCTCTTCGTTCAGGATGCCTACAGCGTTGAAGCTCGGGCTGCTCATTCCTTAGTCATGTATTCTGATAAGGGCTTGAGATTGATTCAGAGCCGAGAACGCAAAGCAGGTAACCCGCCATGGGTTCCTCCATCTATTGAGGAAGGAAATCTCGACGATCTCATTGCCAAGGCCGAGGAGGAGGCTAATGCTGATATCGATTAGTCTTTTGAACTTTGATACCTGTCATTTGTGAGCCAGTTTGGCTATAACAATTTATTTTTATGTTTGTAAGTATTTGCAAGCCTGGGCCCAGTGTTTGTCTGGGGGTTTTAAAGCACTTGTTTTGTAGGGATTTCTTCCTCGGTTTGAGGTGCTAATTAACCCCTATTTTCTTGGCTGTTATGTAGCCAAGTGTATTATCTCGTCGTTTGTTCATGTTAGTTTATCTCAGCTTAAGATGTCCTAACACTCTCTGAAATGACGAGATGTGTCCCAGCCGGTTTAGGCTATGTTTATAGGCCGTGGTCGTTCACCGTTATGGGCTGTGACAAGCGTTAGATGCTCGGTTTTGTTAAATTTGAAAGAACTAGTTGTCAGAACTAGGCTCAAATCGTGCTGGGAGTCAGATGTGGTGATATTAACCCATATTTGAGGGAGCTAGTTGTCAGAACTAGGTTCAAACTGTCAGGAGTTGAGACGTCTTAGCTCTAACTCAAAAGTTGACCCTGCACGTCATATATGCCGTGGCCGTACTAGTTATTGAAACTAGGATTTAAGGGAAGTCAGGCGTATGAGCCATACATTTCGGATGGCGGTCTCGGCATTGTCAAGAAATGCTTAAACCGTGCTTTTATATACGTGATGTGAAATCAGCGATGTGAAAGATAAAAAGGGGGAATTTTATTGATAAAATTGAAACTAGTAATATCTAGACTAGTAAAGTTTTAAAAACTAGAGATCAAGAAATCTAACTAGAAAACAATGAAAGATAGATAAGGTGCCGAGGAGTTACTGATAGTATTTCCTCAAGTGCTCCGAATGCCATGGGTGTTTCAGCTCTTTTCCTTCCGGAGTTTTGAGCATGTAGGTCCCTTCTCGGATGACGCGAGTAACGATGTAGGGTCCTTTCCAGTTGGGCGAGAGCTTGTTTTGTTGAGCCTTTCTATGTGTTGACTCGATCTTTCTGAGTGCCCAGTCACCGACTTTAAAAACCCTCTTCTTTACTTTAATATCATGGTAGGCCTTGGTTCTCTACTTGTAGTTAATCATTCTGAGTTGAGCAGTCAGCCTTTTTGCCTCAACCAGGTCTAGGTCTAGCAGTCGGTTATATTCATTGACAACCTCATCGTAATTGGTTACTCTAAAGGTAGGCAAACCCATCTCGGCCGGTGCCATAGCTTCAAATCCATAAGTCAATGCAAAGGGAGTCTCCCCAGTCGGCCCCTGAGTGGTTGTACGAACTGCCCATAGAGCAAGGGGGAGATCGTCCAGCCACTTTCCTTGGCTTCCTTCCAGACTCTTGGTTAGGGCTCTTAGTATCAACTTGTTTGCTGCCTTGGCTTGACCGATGACTTTCTATGCTTCAACCCTAGCCTGTTTGATTCCTTAGTGAAAGCATCAGAGAACTGGAGCCCGTTTTCGGTCACAATAGAATGAGGGACACCGAACCGACACCATATGTAGTCGTGGATGAAGTTGATGGCGTTATCCTCTGTGATCTTTACTAAGGGTTTAGCTTCTACCCACTTGGTGAAGTAATCTACTGCTACGATCACAAACTTGTTGCTTCCCTTGGCCAAGGGAAAAGGCCCAATGATGTCGACCCCCCACATGTCAAAAGGCCAGGTCGGTATAATAAGACTTTGTACTACCGGTGGCACTTTAGGTAGGTCTGAGAAGCGTTGGCACTTGTCACACTTCTTCACGTAGGCATGGGCATCTTCTCTTAGGTTTGGCCAGTAGTAACCGAGTGTGATTACTTTATCGGCAAGAGTTCTGCCCCCCGAGTGTCCTCCGCAAACTCCCTCGTGTACCTCGGCTAACAGTTTTTCCGTGTCCTTGGGTGACACACATCGTAGGAGGGGCTTGGAGAATGACCTCCGGTATAGAATATCGTTCCATACTATGTATCTGGCCGTTTTCTTCTTTATCATTTTGGCCGCCAACTCGTCCTCTGGTAGCTTTCCTTTCTCGATGTAGTCCTTGTAGTCTTCAATCCATGTTCTTTCGTCGTCATCAAGAATTAGGATCTCTAGACTCTCGGAAGCTAGTTGGTCGGCATAGATGATCAAGGGATTTGTCTCTTCTGCTGAGGCCAATTTGGATAGCAAGTCGGCCTCCTGGTTATGCTCTCGCCCTACCTGCCTAATTTCCCAAAATTCCAAGTTTTTAGTCATGTTGAGGATGAGATCCTTATACTTGGTCAGCATGTGGTTCTCGGTGTTGTACTCCCCTTTGACTTGATTCACCACGAGTTGGGAGTCAATGTAGGCCACCAGCTTGTTCGCGCCGAAAAACTTTGCTCGTTCTATCCCCAAGATCAAGGCCTCATATTCTGCCTGGTTGTTTGGAGCTGAGAATTTGAACCTGATGAAGTCACGGGCCACATGCTCTCCGATTGGACTTGTTAAGTAAACTCCAGCTCCACTCCTTCTTTGCGTCGTTGACCCGTCTGTGTACAAAACCCAACAATTACTTGGCAATTCCTCTAACGGTTCTCTGTCCATGGGGAACTTCATCTTCCTGGATGTTGGCGTATATTCACTTGAGAACGCGGTCTCGACTAGAAAATCTTCTAGGGGCTGTGCCAACAGTATCTTTCTTGGCTTGTAGGTGGTAATATCAAATTCGGTTAATTCAATAGACCAATTGAGTAGTCGGCCTGAGCTATCCATCTTATGTAATATCTTTCTGAGAGGTGCGTCGGTATAAACCGTGATGGGATGAGCAGAGAAGTATGCGCGTAACTTTCTGGCAGCTATCACCAAGGCGTACGCTATCTTCTTAGCATTAAAGTACCGGGACTCGGTTTCTGATAGTGCTTTACTCACATAGTAAACCGGCCTCTGAACCCTGCTATCTTCTCGAACTAGCATGGCTGCCACGGCTCTATCTGTTGCTGCAAGGAACACAGAGAGTGTCTCTCCCATAATGGGGGCTGCTGAGTAGTGGAGGAGAACCCAAGTATTCTTTTAATTGCTGGAACGATGTCGAGTACTCTGGGGTCCAGACGAAGTCTTTAGTTCCCTTCAAAGCTTTGAAGAACGGGAGTGACTTTTCTGATGACTTGGCGATGAACCTTCCCAGGGAGGCCACCCTTCCATTTAGCCTTTGAACTTCTTTAACGCAGGTCGGCTCTTTCATGTTAAAAAGAGACTGGATCTTCTCCGGATTTGCCTCAATCCCTCGCTGCGACACCATGAAGCCGAGGAACTTGCCTGCCGTGACCCCGAATACACATTTACTGGGATTGAGCTTCATGTCGTTGGACTTCAAGTTCTTTATGGTCTCGGTTAAATCTGGGACGTGACTTCCTGCCTTGGTTTTTATCACCATGTTGTCTATGTAGGCCTCCATGTTTCTGCCTATTTGGGATTTGAACACTTTGTTTACCATCCTCTGGTAAGTTGCCCCGACGTTTTTGAGGCCGAATGGCATCATTACTTAACAGTAGATGCCGCCTGCTGCTTGAAAGGCGGTTTTTTCAATGTCGTCCTCGGCCATCTTGACTTGGTGATAACCAGAATAAGCATCCAGGAAACTCAGAGTTTGGTGTCCAGCAATGGAGTCAACCAGCTTGTCGATCCTTGGAAGGGGATAGGTATATTTTGGGCAAGCCTTGTTGAGGTCTGTGAAGTCTACACACATCCTCCACTTACCATTTTGTTTCTTAACCATGACGACATTAGCTAGCCATTCAGGGTATGTCTCTTCTCGGATGATCTTGGCTTTCAGCAACTTATCTACCTCGACCTCGATCGCCTTTTCTTTTTCTGTGGAAAAGGCCCTTCGTGCCTGCTTGATTGGTTTGAAGAACTTATCCACTTCTGATATGTGAAGAGCAATGGCTTATTTGACCCCAACCATGTCTTTTACCCTCCTTGCAAACACATCTAGATTGTCTTTGAGCAGGTTGATGAGCTTCTCTCTCTCTTCTGGAGGAAGCTATCTTCCAATCTTTATCTTTTGCTCCGGGTAGTCAGGGTTGATGACAATCTCGTCTAACCGATCGACCGGTTTTAGCTCGAGACCGTCTCTGAACTCCAATGTTTCCACAATAATTTGTTTAACTTTCTCCTGGTCTTCGCCTTCTAAGCTCAAATTCTATATGTCAAGGAGTCTGTCTATCTCGGCTTCCATGGCGGGTACTGTGGCCCCCGAGCTTGGGACGAGGGCGAGGGTCAAGTCGCTCGGCTCGTCCGAAGCTGTGTTCATTGAAATGGATCCAAACCCATCAATCCCATAAGTCACCTCGGTCTCAGTCATGGTATCGTCATCATCTAATACCACCCATTCTTCAGGGACATCTACGACTATCACGCCGATGTGGGGTGATGTCGTTGTAACCGTGGTCGACTTGGAGATGGTGATGTTCCTTTATGGAGTGTCAATCTCCATTCTGGTTTTTGCTTTTCTGGACTTCATCACGTGTTCCAAAAAGTGTTTAGAGGCACCGGGGACACAACCTATGCCTACCAGGGTCGGAAACTTCACCCTTTGGTGAGGGAGGGAGGCAACCATTCCCAATTTTCCTTGGCTGGGAGAGCCCAAGATGGCATGATAGTCACTGGCCAAGTCCATAACTATGAATGTCATTATGGCCGAGGCCCTGTAGGGGTACTCACCGACTTCCAGTAATAAGTCCACCATTGTATGGTGTCAGCATGCTGTCTGGAAGCTCCATCTCTTTGAAGGTCTTGTAGTAGAGCACGTCCTTGGCGGCCCCTGAATCAATTAGGAGCATGTCTGACTCACAGTTGTCAATTCTGCCTGTGATGACTAGCGGCTGCTCTCTCATCGCCCTGTTCCCGGCTAGCTCATTTGGAGAGAAGCTGATCACTTCCTCCCCTTTGTGAATCCAAGGGGGATGTGATAGACCTTACTTAGCTCGTAGATCTGTTCTTTTAGCTTGGTGTTTGAGGGAATCTCTTCTCTTATTACTCTGATTAGCTTTGCTCGGGGTGGTCAATCTTCTCGGTCATCCTCCTTCTCATCTTCCCTTGGACGCTTGTTGTCTTTCTTTTCTAAGTACTCATTTAGCTTCCCTTGATCAGCCCACCTTTGTAGTATTTTCTTTAGGGCATAGGAATTGTCTGTCTCGTGCCCGTTGTCCCGGTGGTATGCATAGTATTTGCTTGTGTCCCTAGGGAATTTTGGGTTATCTTTAAGGGGTTTTGGATTAGAGAGATTCACCAGGTTCATTATCTCGGAGATCGATTTTGTGAGAGGGGTAAAAACCTCCGTCCCTCTCGTTCTATTCTTTCCTCGGTTTCCACCTCCATTGGTACCTTGGGCCGAGTCAGAAGTAGGCGGCTTGCTTTCTCGTCCTCGGTCCCGATCTAACAACTTTTTCTCTTCTGCAGTAGCCGTTGCATAAGCCACATGGTATAGTTCAGATTTTGTGAGAGGTTCTCTCACCGACAACTTGTAAGTGAGATCGTCTGATCTCTGTCCATTAGTGAAGCACATTATAATCTCCCGGTCGGTGAGTCGCTCTTCAATCGAGTCGACCAAGTTTTTGAATCTATTATAGAAATTCATCGTCGACTCGTTTCTCCCTTGAACTATGTTTGCTAGGTCTGACAACCTTTTCTTTCTTGCCCCTGTAGTGGCGAAATATTCTAAGTACCTCGATTTTAATTTTGAGAAGGAATCAATGCTTCCCCCCTCCAGTCCATGAACCAAGACCTGGCTGCCCCAGTCAACGCACTAGCAAAGGCCTTGCAAAGTACGTCATCCTGGTTAGACACTAGTGCCATCATACCCTCAAAGGATTGGAGGTGATCCAAAGCATCTGAGTTGCCAGAGTATTTGTCCAGGTGAGGTAACTTCAATTTGGGAGTAGGTGGAGAATCCTTGATCCATTGTGAAAATGGACGCATTGCATCATAATCAGTCCTGAGCTTTCTCTGCCCATGGTTCATTTCTATGTTTTCCAGCCTTTCTTGTAAGTCCATTATGAGCCTTTCGCTTATCACCGAGCTGCGATGAGAACTCCTAGGTCTCTCTCTTTCTTTTTCTCGGCCTCTTCCAGCGACTCGGCTTATCTCTGGATCAGCTAGAGGTCGTCTCGGTGGAGTGCGGTGAGGTGGTGCCTGCCTTGGTGGGGCTTGACGTTCGTCTTCCCATCGCCGCCTTTCTCCTAGGATTCTTACATCTGGAGACTCTGCCTCTTCTTCCCTCCTCTGGTTTATCTGATCTCTCAGATCTCTCGCTCCATTGTTAATTGGGACAAGTTGACCATCAAGTCGGCTCGGACGGGCACCTCGACTTCCTGGTGGTGCATCACGCGGATCTTGAGGACGTCTATCCTCGACATGTGCAAATCTCCTAGGGTTACTTCTTCCCTCGCCTTCCGGAGCTCCTCTAGTACCAGAGGGCTGTATAAAGGGTGCTAGGGAATGGAACCAAACTGATGCTGCCAAAAACGTACCAGATCAGCCCTTCGTCTAGCGGTTCGGATAAATCCAGCAATGAGAACTTTATCGTTCGGATCTGCGCACAATGAGCAAACGTAAACTACGCCGGGGCTTCACCGGCGAAGGCCCTCCGACGTGAAAATAAGAATACGGATTGTGTATAAAATGAAGAGAAATCAATTGACTATAGTTTAGAGCCAAAAGAGTTCATTACCCGTTTCCTGTATGGAGGACCTGTTTATATAGGCGTGGGTGAATGAGTTATGACTTGTTAGAAAAGCCAGGGAGCCCATGTTGATGTGTGACCCGTATTCTGATGAGATAGAGTCCTGATAAGGATGATTGTTATCCTGATTGTATTGTAGTGGAGATCTCCTTGTTTAGATAAGGATCCTTTGTATTTGTGTGTTACTCGGATTGTTATATAAGCCCCCCGCTATAATAGGGAGGCAGTATAATTAATGGGCTGGCCCGTCATCTATCTCGGCTCGTTATAGAAACCGAGCTAGGGATAAGGCCTTCTGACATCTCGGCCTTGGTAACGCCGGCGTTCCTGGCCCATGGGCTATTGAGGTATGTCGGTTTATAAGATCTTTGGGCCTCGGGGTATGGGCCTTATGGTGTGTGAGCCCAGAGTTTATGGGTCCCATTTAACCAAGTCGGTTTATGTCGCTCATAATTTTTTTTGCGGTTCTCAAGAGCATAACACAAATATTTGGATATAATGTTGAAAAATACTACTCCCTTCGTCCCTTAAAAATATTTCAACTTTCTATATTTGTTAATCTCAAAAATAAAATCTCATTTCTAAATTTGAATGGTTAATTTAAACAATTTGAGAATGAGGGAAATAAATGTGATCGTGGCTAAGATTAGTGGTCTTTGTGTGCTAATTATATTTATTAGGAACGATAATGGAAAGAAAAATGTAATTAAATTATTTGAATAGTCAAATGAGACTATTTTTAAGCGATAGGGGACGAGGGACTATGTTTTTTTCAAAGAGGAGAATAGGTGATTTAAATCAAACCTTAAGGGGAAGTAAGTGCAATTAACCCAAAGAAATAGGGCAATATATACCCCCTCTGTCTCATTATTTTAAGAGTAAAAAGTTTCTTAAAATGCGTCTCATTTTAGGAGTCAAAATACTTAAATGAAAAGTGGATCCTATATATCATACTCACGACAATTATCCACTAACTATTCTCTACCCCACTTTCTCTTTCCTACCCAACTTCAACATTCACAATACATCATTTTTTCTTTAATTCTTTAACCTATTTATTTTTTAACTCTTAAAATGGGACGGAGGGAGTATGCAAATCCAACATTAATTTCCTTTTCACGAGCAAATGCAAAAAGAGGGAAAGTATGGCGACGGTAATGACTGGAACCCTTTACTTCAACAGATTAAAAACTAGGGTGTTGTTATACACACCCTTAAAACCTTAAAACCTATGAATACACCCGTAAAGCTAAATTCACCCCTCAACAATAAAACAAACTCATTAAACTTCCTATTATACCCTTCAGCCCTCAAAAATAAAACAATAATCAACTCATTCACACACCCAATCCACACCAATTTGTTTTGGGTTTACTATCTCTCTCTAAGTGTTCTTCCAACCTAGGTTTTATCTTTCTCAAAATCCTTTTAACTTCCTTCCAATTTCGAAAGTTAATTGAAGAATAGCTATTAAAGAATCAAACCAAAGCAAGAATCCATATAATGTTGAAAAATCTGAGTAAAAACTTGAAATTTACGGGTTCGGTCACCTACCACCGAAAACTATGCCACGGTTCGGCAGACCAGGACTGAACTTTTTCAAAAAGTTCGGCCACACCCGGCCAAACTTTCTCAAATGGTTCGGCCACACCCGGCCGAAACGTATTATATAGTTCGGCGGGGTGTGGCCGAACTATTTGAGAAAGTTTGGCTGGGTGTGGCTGAACTTTTTGAGAAAGTTTAGCCAAGTGTGGCCGGACTTTTTGAAAAAGTTCAGCCCTGGTCCGCCGAACCGTGGCATAAGTTCCGATAGTGGGTGGCCGAACCCGTAAAATTCAAGTTTTTACTCAGATTTTTCAACATTATGTGAATTGTTGCCTTGGTTTAGTTTTTTAATGTCTATTCTTTAATTGACCTTTGAAATTAGAATGAATAAAAAGATTTTGAGAAAAATAAAACCTAGGTTGGAAGAACATTCAGAGAGAGAGAGAGAAGTCAACAATTGCGGGTGTACAAGGTGGGTGTAGGTGTATAATATATATAAAGGGTAGTTTGGAGATTTCACTCGATGGCATTTTTGAAAGAACTTGAATTACGGGTGTCTTCGTAAAATTTATGGGTGTGTATAACAACACCCTAACCCCTTTCCTCATTTCTCAAAAATTCCTCAAAATTTGTAAGAGCTTCTTCTTCTTCTTCTTCTTCGTCAATGTCTTACTACAAAGAAATCGCCGCTGCTAAACGAGCTGCTTTACTCGCTTCTCGTCTCTGTCAGGTATACTCATTTCTATGTTTCCAACGCAAATTTTGTTCAGGGTATGTTTTACAATCTCAATTCCAAGTTTTTGATTTGGAAATCGGAAGAACAATGGATTCCTTGGACCAAAAATTAATCTGCTAATTCCAATGGCAAAGATTTGGTATTGGGGTGACAAACATAGCCTCATTTTATCTAATTATATTCCATGATTGTTCGATTGACAATTGGGTATCTGAATAGCACTTATGTTTTCACTTGGTTGCTGTTCTTTTGGGTGGTTGGTCTTTGTGATTTTCATGGTCGGGATATCTGGGGCATCCCATTTAACAATTCAATCAATTAATTGTGATTAAACTCTGTCAAAATGAATAGCCACTTTAAATGGGGTTGATAAATCAGGATCCTTTTGTGATTTTCATGGTCTGGGCATACGGCAGTCCCGTTTAATGAGACAATCCAATTTTCAGAATTCAATTGTGTCTATCTGGATTACCGCGATAAATGGGATGGATCAATTGGGATGTGCCCAGAATGACTGTTCACCACTTTAAATGGGACGGATAAACCCGGACCCTAAAAGTCATTAATCTCCAAGGTTAGAGGTTTTGGATCCCTGTTTTTCTTTTGGGTCAAACTTGATTAGAATTTGACTGACTGAGTATTTAATATTAATTGATATGTATTTTATTCTCTAAAACATAATGTTTCATATGAAAGTCGATCTGCTTATGGTTATGATTATGTCAACTTTTGATAAAGTTATAGAAACAGTGGGAAAGTCAACATGATTATAACCATAAGCAGATTAACATAGAACGATGTTGGGCGTGTAAGAGTAGTTGGGCAGGCCCTTTGCTAAGTTTTATCAACTTGAATCTAAGTCAATAGTATTGAACATACATTACTGTGTAGTCACAATATTTTTCTTTGATTTTCTTTTCTTTTAGTTTGCTTGTGTGATCATAGTTCAGTTTTTGGATTTAGCGTGTTAATAACAGTTAGAACTTCATGAACTATGCCTAGACGCAAAGCTTGACTCAGTAATTAAGTTATCACCTTGGTCATCTTTGAAAAGTTTAATTCTCACACCAGGGTAATTTGAGTCGAATCTGGTGCATATTGATAATAATGTTATGAAGTTAAGCTAATTGACGATGTTTGGCCCTGCAGAAGGTGCAAAAGGAATTGTTGCAATCAGATGTTCATTCAAAATCTGATAAAAGTCCGGTCACCGTAGCTGATTATGGTATGTTCTGCACTTTGAGTGCTCACTTGTGCATTCATTTGACCTCTGTAGTATCTACTGCTTTAGTCTGTTGGTAGCACACACTTCAACTTGTTTAGGACTTTCTTACCTCACACTTGCGTGTATTTTGTTGCCCTCGACTTTGACATTCAGCTTATTATAGAATAGAATGCATCCCAGTTGATTTCAAGAAGTTTTTCAGTTAGGCACATCGAGTAAAGAAAGTACTGACATTTGATTTTTCTCCTTTTTGATTGAACTAACTGCTTTTACCTATTATACTTAGAAAGGGGGAGGGATATATATATACACACACATATATATATGTAGATATATACATATATATACATATATATATGTGTACATTATGTATATATTCATATGTATGTGTGTATATATGTATATGTACACACATACACATATATACACACACACACACACACACACACACACATATATAATATAATAGGTCAGTGTTTTAAAATGCTGCAGTAATATCCTTTCTGAATCGCTCACATATGTTGTCAGGTTCACAGGTTCTTGTCAGCTTTGCTTTGAGGAATGAACTTCCTTCCGAGACATTTTCACTGGTGGCCGAGGAGGTAACGGGACAAGCTTGTTTGTTTTTCTCATACAATTATTATGATTCTATCCTTTAGAAAGACGTGTGAAAGCTGTTAATTCTTATCCTATGCCATCTTATTGATTGTCTGTAGGATTCGGGGGATCTTCGCCAGGAAGAACCTCGAGAAACGCTACAACGTATTACAAAACTTGTGAATGACACTCTTGCGAGTGATGAAGCATACAACAATTGTAATTTATCTGAGGAAGATGTGCTTAATGCTATTGACGGTGGCAAATCTGATGGAGGTCCTCATGGTCGACACTGGGTTTTGGATCCTATTGATGGCACAAAAGGGTGAGCTTGCAATTTTTAAATCATTGTTCTGATTTGCTTCTGCTATAGACTGTGTGGCTTTGATGGGTAACTTGCAGAATAGTCGCTAATGAAATTTGGAGATACATACGTTTACAACAACAACAACAAAGCCTTAGTCCCAAAATAATTTGGGGACGGCTAACATGAATCCTCATATGTCATTGTGATAAAAGGAAGAGAGAGAGAGAGAGAGAGAGAGAGAGAGAGAGAGAGGAAAAAGATGGAGAAAATAAAATAAAATAAATAAATAAATAAATGATAATAATGAAAAGTACGATCAACCCCCATCATTCACATGAATTTTCGCCCTCCACTCCGGCCTCTTCAACGCCACATCTTCATCCACTCCGAGTAAACTCATATCATTTTCAATTACCTTAATCCAAGTTTGCTTGGGTCTTCCCCTACCCCTTGCCATTTTATCACTTCTCCACTCTTCAGGCCTCTTAATCGGTGCATCACTTGGTCTCCGTCTCACATGACCAAACCACCTTAGACGATGCTCCCTCATTTTATCCTCAATGGGCGCAACTCCTACTTTACTCCTGATCACCTCATTTCTCAATCGATCTTTTCTTGTATGCCCACACATCCATCGTAGCATACGCATCTCCGCTACATTCATCTTATGAATATGACACTGTTTCACGGCCCAACATTCAGTGCCATAAAGCAGTGCATGCCTAATTGCCGTACGATAGAATTTTCCCTTTAATCTATTTGGCATGCCACGATCACAAAGAAACCTTGTGGCACTCTTCCACTTCAACCAACCTGCTTTAATCCTATGAGCCACATCTAATGGGACATTAATAATTAGATGATAATTCTCATACTCCCTCCGTCCCATACTTATCGCTACTTATTTCAATTTTGGGCGTCCCATACTTATTGCTACTTACCCAAAATGTTCACTTTTCTCTCTCATATCCACTCACAACAACTATCCACTAACTTATTTTCTCTCTCCTACCCACTCACAATACTTACTTTTCCAACATATTTTCTTAATCCCCGTGTACTCCCATTTGGAATCCCCGTGTACTCCCATTTGGTAGCACTAAGTATGGGACGGAGGGAGTAGTTAATAACAGTGTTTTCTTTTAAAGTAATTTAAAAATAGATATATTTGAGATGAAGATTCAAAATTTTGCGTTTGTTTTGATTTCTTTGCTTTTTTATCTTTGAATTATTTTTGTCGTTGTTCGAATGCCTTACCCCCTTCTTATGTGGATTCTTGTTTCTTTTATTTATTTATACAGTATTTTCTTAATAAAAATAAATCTTCAGCATATTCTTATGGGTACAAAATCACTTATAGCTGCATTAATATTTCTGATGGTTAACCAGTGGACTTCACATATGATTTTCATGGCATGCACGATTCACGTGCATGCTATACTCATTTATCACACATGGTTGATCAACTATAATGCATCCATTTCTACTCTCAGTTTATATTTGGCCAATAAGATGATGTGACAAAAGTGATTAAAGGGTTAGTGTGTAATCAATTGATAGGGAAGTTTTAGATAAGCCTTTTGAGGTGAGTGAGGTGCATTTTGTTGAATTGGATTTAGCAGGAGGTAAGGTGCCCAGGCCAGATATTATTAATGAAGTCTTTTCCTTAAGCTTTGGTTGATGATTATTTAGTGAGGTTGTTTCGGGGTTTCCCTGGAAAAATTTGAAATTGTTTGCTGGAGTATCAATTCCACTTTCTTTAGCTTGATTTCCGAAATGTACGGGTATTGGAACGTAATGGGAGGGAGATGGTGCTTAGACTTGGTTGTGGGAGGACCTGTGGGTGGGGAGACTTTTGTGTTTCTCTTGCTTGTTCGATCTTTGGTCCATATGGCTCCAATCGCTTCTTTCTTCTCCTCTGGGGCAGGGTTGGGGAGTTTTGAGGATGGGCGTGGATCTCCAGTGCAGAATTTTCACGTCTTTCATAATCAAGGAATGATGAGACTAAGTAGGTTTATGATCTTCTTGAAATCCTTTCTCAAGTGCATTTTGTTTAATGATTTTGATTCCCGTTCTTGGGCTTTTGAGGCCTCTGGTTGGTACTTTTGTCTATTACCTTTTTGACAAATGATACGATTCCCCCCCCCCCTCCCCACCAATCTATTTGTCTTCTCATTTGGAAAATTATAGTCCCATTCAGATCTTCCATTTGGTCACAAAGAAAGACCTAAGATAATAGGTCAGAATTCCCGTATGAAAAGATGAGAGCACGTTTTGGCTTTGAGGGGACGGCAGAGTGTACATCATTTGATTGGAAGGTGAGAGACATATACTACGGCTTTCTGCATTAGGGGACAAATGGAACCCGAGTCTTCCACTTTTGGCTTAGGCACAGACTAACTTATTTTCTACACCCTCTGTCCCCAAATGAATGTCCAAATTTCATTTTAAGAGAATCAGAAAATCTCTTCATTTCATACAATTTAGTGGCAAAGATTCGTATATAATCATGTAATCCTCTTTCCAAACATTTAGTTTTGCATGTATAAAGAGACTAGAGAAAAGAAGAATTTGGTAAAAAAAAAAAAAAGGTCTAGGGACAAAGTTTTTTTTTTTTTTCAAAAAGTCATTAGGGACAAAAAAATCTTCACAATGGACATTAATTTAGGGACAGAGGGAGCACTTATGTTCTCTAGAATTCCACATGATAAAAATAAACACCGATTCACCTGTATTAAGGGTAGTTCACTAGTATCATATAATTTGATGTAAAAATAAGATAGCAATTGAATTATGTAAGTCAACAATAACGATGTTTTGCAGTTTTATCAGCCATACAAGTAGTTCCTGATTTGGTGTGCAATCTGTAAATATTCCTTGAAGTCTCGTTGTATCTTTGATGATTTAGTTCGTTTTCTATCTTGTTATAGGTCTGTGTCTCCGTCTTTTTAATTTTGATTTTTATTTTCTCCAAGTATTTTTATTTTTAAGAAATCATCCTACGGAAAGTTGAAAGTAAATAATAGATAGGGTATCTTATACTTTTAAGACATTGTTGCAGGTTTCTGAGGGGTGATCAATATGCCATAGCGTTGGCACTGCTAGATGAAGGGAAAGTTGTGTTGGGTGTCCTTGCGTGTCCAAACCTTCCTTTAGCATCCGATGGTCATCCAGATGACAAAGGTGGATGTCTTTTCTCTGCCCATGTTCATCAAGGAACCTATATGGAGTCTCTCAACGGTTCATCCCCAGTCAAGGTTAATCCTTATGTTTACTCATTCCTTTTACTTTAAATTTTATACTCCTTTGTTCTGGAATCTCAATTTTTTTTGGTGGTCTGCTCGAGGGAACTTGGACCAATATTATACGTCAATTTAATTTTATACTCCCTCCGTCCCGGAAAGATAGTATGTCTATCTATAATTTCTGTTCTTTCTAATAAATCTTCTTTTTATGAAAAAAACATAAGGTGTATCAATAGCAAGTGTTAGAATTTCATTTTTATTTTTTTTTGCAGCCCGGTGCACTAGGCATCCCCGCATATCGAGGGTCCGGGGAAGTGTTAGAATTTCATTAAGACTCATAATTTTTTGTCTCAATCTTTTGTCGTAGTTCAATCAAGATGACCACTAAAATCAAAATGAGACTAACTTACCGAGATTGAGGGAGTATCTTTCTCTTCCCAAATGGTGTGTAAAAGTTTTTTATTTTTCTATTATTATTATCACTTAAAAGTTTTTTATTTTTCTATTATTATTATCACTGTCAGGTGTATGTTAGTGCCACAGAAAACCCTGAAGAGGCTTCATTCTTTGAATCATATGAAGCAGCACATTCCTTGCATGATTTGTCAAGCTCTATTGCAAAGGTACCACTTTCCGTACCCACAATAATTGTCTTGTATATAGGAATCTTGTTAACAACTTTGTTTATGCAGAAACTGGGTGTCAAAGCACCACCAGTTAGAATAGATAGCCAGGCAAAATATGGCGCTTTGTCCCGTGGAGATGGAGCAATATATTTACGCTTCCCTCATAAAGGTTACCGTGAGAAGATATGGGACCATGCTGCTGGCTACATTGTTGTGGCAGGTACTGACACTTGTCTTAACTATTCAATTGACTGCTAAACAACTGAAATTTCCATTCAGCATTTTTTCATTTTTTATTTATCTTTCATTATATTTATTGTTTAGAGAACGATGATACTTATCACTGTTATCTTGCGAATAAAAATGAAAACCTTGTCACTAGAAATGGCTGGTGGGGGTGCGGGTCTTGTAGCTTTCGAGGCGGGGCGCTGCGGGTCTTGTAGTTTCCAAGGCAGGGAAAGTTCGGTATAGATGAGTGTTTGTGCGGGTCGGGTTTGGTTTAGAGCAAACCCACCTCGAGCCCAGCCTGTTAGCCATCCCTACTTGTCACTATTTTTGACATTGGCTAAACAACCATTTACAAAAATAACTACCCTTTCCTTAGTGACTACCAACTTCCGCCACTCAATCAATATTTAACTACTAGAAAGTCAAAACTACTACTCCCTCCGTCCCATAAAGTTAGTCCCACTTTTTTGGATGTTATTTTGAATTAACTTTGAGCAATAATTTAGGTTAGTAAAATTATCCTAATGAAATATAAAAAATTGCGATTGATAGTATTTATAGTGGTGTATCAATAATAAATTTAAGATTTTCATTAGGATATACTTATATATTAACCTAAATTATTGCTTAGAGTTCACTAAAAATAACAACCAAAAAAGTGGATTAACTTTATGGGTCGGAGGTAGTATAATACAACAATCGAATGAAAAAATATGTTCAGAAAATAGATTGTACCTAAAAAATTAAATATGAACTTAACCATTATTGATTATGCACATGCGATTCGTTGGGTCACTGGTTTATAGAACATCATACAAGTTTATGATATTGAGGAAGGGCCTTTTGTGTCTTAGTTCTCCAAACCCCTCTCCCCCACCCCCCACACGCACACACCCCTACACACACACACACAAAAAAAAAAAAAAAAACCCAACTTGTGTTTCTAAGAGAGAAGATAATTATATTTCAATTTCATGAAGGTACAAACAAGTAAAGCTACATTATTATTTATTATTTATTTTGCTATGTACAACCATTGTCTTTATCTTTTTCCTTTTTGGGACAGAGGGAGTAGTAACATCGTTATTCTTTGTTTCTGCTAGTGTTCTTCGAAAAACTTCTGCTCTTTAGAACTTGTTTCAGCTTGTGATGTTTTGTTAGGAAACTACATTAAAATTCAACCATTAGAAAAACTATGATAATCATCAGATGATTTCAACACTTGAATATTGGTCTTCCCCTACCTCTAGTGTTGACAATATGTCAGTAACACAAACCTTGGAAATCGACATGGTATTTGTCGAAACCTTTTCCAACTCATTTCATCATCTACTATTAAATCTTTTCATACTATTTTGTGGATATATATTTCTCGCATTGGAGTTTATAGTTCCTAATGTAACCAGTGGGTTGTAAGACTTACATTTGAGCTACACGCCAGCATGTTCTTTCATAGTTGCTCAACAACTGCATTCCTTGACAAAAATAGTGTTATACTCCCCCCGCCGTCACAAAAATCATAGTCCCATTTCCCCTTTTTGTTTGTCCGAGAAAGTCAAGTCTCATTTCCAATTTCCAATTTGAAGACTTCAAAATCATTGAATTTCCAAAACTTATAAATGTAACCTTAAAATGTTTGAAAAGTCAAACAGACTATCAATTTGGCACGGAGGGTGTAGTTTATTTTGTGTACTTGTTTGAAAGATGGGAATATGTTTACTTGTTGATGATGGGACCTATTTGATGGAAATTTTGTGTTTGTTGATGAATGATGCAGAAGCTGGGGGTGTTGTTACAGATGCTGGTGGAAACCCTTTAGACTTTTCAAAGGGAAGATACCTCGATCTCGACACGGGCATTATTGTAACCAATCAGAAGCTGATGCCCTCTCTGTTAAAGGCAGTTCGCGAGTCTCTCGACAATCAGGCTCAACTGTAACTGTGGATAAGTTTTACAAGTACAAAACAATGATTTGGTCAGTTAGACATTGAATGAAGATTTAAGAGTAAACATGAATAATTGGCAATCTGTTGCAAAATTTTCCTTTTAACTATACTCCTTGCCCTCTATTTGAAATTACACCAAATGGTCCGAGCGCTACAATGAAGAAAAAGCATGTAGTATTATAATTGTGAGTGAAGTAGTTGCGAATAGGACGGGTACGCCATTGAATAAAGGGTAATACTAGGGGCACAAAATGCTCATAAACACTTGCTCACAAAATTTTAACAGGGTGTTTAAACAATGGGGCCAAATGTTTTTTTTTTTTTGAAGTTCCATTTGTTTTACACCAGATTTTAATGTAAAAAATCATTAGCAAATAATAGAATGTTGGGAACCAATTTGCAAATGCGAGTAAAAATGGGGTAAAATGCATTTTAGGCCCTGAAGTATAGGGGGTCTTCCTAAGTTGGGTCCCAATGTTTCACTATTTACACGGTATGGTCCAATGTTGTTATTCTGTTAGCATTTTAGGGTTTTTAACGAATTTCGTCAGCAAAACCCGTTAGTCGAACGTGGTCATTTAACAGGTTTTGCTGACAAAATTCGTTAAAAACCCTAAAATGCTAACAGAATAACAACATTGGACCCTACCGTGTAAATAGTGAAACATTGGGGCTCAACTTAGGAAGACCCCCTATACTTTAGGGCCTAAAATGCAATTTACCCATAAAAATAAGGTAGCCTAAATTAAGGTAGCCGAACTGCAGTTGACCCTTATTTTTTATGGGCAAATTGTAATTTGGTAACTTGTGTTTGTATCATTTTTGCAATTTGGTTCCCGTGTTTGTATTTCTTGCAATCCGGTTCATGTGTTTGTCATTTTGTTGCAAATTGATATAAGAACTAACAAAATTGTCAGATTTTTAACGGAAAAACAATCATATGCATATAACATGACCTTTGAAGAGTATAATTGTCATTTCTCAAGTGTATGTGTTAATGGCTAGAAGGGTTGAAGGGAATTGCTCTATTTGGAAGGAAAGGCGAGGGATTTGGTATTTATTGTGGGAGAGTTAATTCCACCATTAATGGAGGAATGATGAGGTTGTTGACGTTTAATGAAAAAAGCGACGACGGACCAACCCTTATTTGCATATAACACACACGTGCCTTGCACCCCTGCTCTTGCAATAACAATTATACCCTTAAAAAAAGTCATGTGATGTACATGACTGTTTTTTTGGTCAAAAAACTAACATGTCATTAGTTTTTATATCAATATCAATTTGCAACAAAATGACAAACACATGAACCGGATTGCAAGAAATACAAACACGGGAACCAAATTGCAAAAGTGATACGAACACATGTTACCAAACTGCAATTAGCACTATTTTTATATATACATTGACAATGTTGCAGCCTTAATCTAACAGTTCCATATACATATAGAGGCCAATCAGCCAGCTTATATACTGTCCGCCTCATATAAATATCACACTTTCCTTATTTGTCCGTCCCAAAATAAATGTCGCGTTTCCAAATAAGGAAAATACTTGATGCAGTTTCATCACTATACAAGCAATGTACAAACCAGTAACACACATCCAGAAGACAAATGTTGACGAGTCAAATGCGACAGTCTTCATAGGGAATGTATGTGTTTTATCCTCAGAATCGCTTGTTTCACCTTATCCAAGGGTTCTTCATACAAGATTGCCGGATTATCAAATACCGAGGCCAAACTTGGTTCCCCAATAAAAGCACGAAAAGTATCTGCAACTGAAGTTGAAAGAGAGTCGAGATTGTATCCTCCTTCCAAGAAAAATACGCATCGTCCCCCACAAAGTTCTTTTGCAAGTTGCTTGATGTTAGAAGCGAGCATGTAGTATGTTGCTGTTGTAAACTGCAGATTGGCTAGTGGATCTAATACATGTCCATCATAACTGCAAATATTAAAGATCATAGACTCAATTATCATTCCCAGTTCTTTTTTTCTTAAACAAAGTGTACCTCATGAATGTATACTAAACTCACCCTTTTCGTATAGCCATGTATGTTTGAAACACAATACGCGTATAATGGGAATATTAAGAGCACTTTTGTGTATTGTTACTCCCTCTATCCCGAAAAGATAGTCTCCTATTATTTTTGATGGTCGACTCTAGTGAACTTTGACCAAACTTTTTCACTCCGATCCTAAATCAGTGTCCAAATTTCATTTTAAAGGACATTTTGAAAATACTTTTTATATGATTTAATGGCAAAGATTCATATACATTCTTGTGATCCTCTATCCAAACATTTAATTTTGCAAGTATAACGAGACTAGCGGGAAAAAAATTAATTGGTAAAAAATATTTATGGACAGTTTTTTTTCCAAAAAAGATTATTCATTTTGGGAAATAAGTTTCTTGAAAATGAACATTCATTTATGGACGGAGGGAGGTAGTAAAAGAATTTAGTCATCCTAATTAAATTCTTAAAAAGAATATTATTGATAAAATATTTATGGTGCATCAATAACGAATTTTGGAACCTCATTAGGATAAATATTACTCCTTCCGTCCAACTTGAAATAGGATTGGTCAACTTAATTATACTTTGATCAATAATTTGAATAAAAAATAATTATCCTATTGAAAAGTTAAAATAGTTACTGAGGGAGTATTTTATAAAAGCTTGGTCAAAGTTTAATCAAATTGAACACCAAAACCAAAGTGAGATTATATTTACAGGATGAAGGAGGTACTAAAATTGCCTAAAGTCAACGGTTCTTAATTGTCTAAGTAAAAAATGTCAATTCATTTAGCGACACAGTGAGTGCTCTTTCGAAAGGACATATTTCTGAAAGACTCCTGACTACCAGTGAGTGATATTTTGAAAAGATATCAAATTTCTGAAAAACTCCTACCCGTAAGTTACAAAAAAAGTTTACAAAATTTTGGTTACAAATACAGTTGCCAATAAATGATTCAATATTGAACTAATGAATAGTGGGGTCTACAAACACTACATCCAATCATTTATTGCCAATTGTATTTGCAACCAAAATTTTGTAAACTTTTTTTGTAACTTAATTTTACTCTTCATTTGAATATGAATAAAAAGTGACCGAAATTTCAAGTACATATGCATTTAGTATAAGGAGCACCTTACCCAGCTGAAACAAGAATAATATCTGGCTTAAACCTCTGAGCGCATGGAACAATGACTTGGTCAAACACAGTACGCATGGCAATATCACCCGACCCTCCCGCTAAAGGCAGATTAAGTGTAGCTCCTTCACCACCTCCACTTCCTATATCGTCAATTTTACCAGTACCAGGGTAGCTTCCATCCTAAAACATCAAAAGAAATCATGTGAACAGTTATATTCCCCATAAATGGACAATGGATATCATAACACTTCTAATCATTACTTCTCTGCTGACTAAGCTTGAAGTTGAAGTAACCGACTTTATGGTGCCTATAAGCTTCGTTGACAAGTCAAATGCAACATTTATTTTGGGGACGGAGGGAGTATTTAATGTAGCATAAAGTATAGTAGCCCCAGAGAGGCACTCAAAAAGAGTAATAGAGAGGAAGAAGGAAACCCATATCACAACTTACTTGATGAGTAGAAAGAAAAAATATATCCGGGTCATCATAAAAAGCATCATTTGTTCCATTCCCATGATGAACATCAAAATCAATGATAAAGACACGCTTTAGTCCATGTACACGTTGAGCATAGCGAGCTGCAATAGCCACATTACCAAAAACACAAAATCCCATAGGCCCCTTTGGAACAGCATGGTGTCCAGGGGGTCGAATCAACGCAAAACCAACGGGAGGGTTGGATGCCGAGACCTACAATTCCATCACTTAGAAATTGTAAGTACAAAGCTCCATATAACCAAAATCGGCTCAAGCGAAACATTTGATTAAAAAAAATGTATTGTTAGTCATCATTTTTTTTTAAAAAAAATAAAAAATAAATCCATAATTCCCATTACCACTGAATCAATCAAAGAGATTCCAGCTCCAGCTGCAAGTAGGGACTCTTGGAATGTCTGCATTATTTATAATATCCACAAGAAAAAAAAAAGGATCAACAACGTTGGCATCTTGAATGCATACCACAAATGAAGCAATTGTGCTTTTCTAGTTTAGAGTAAAATCATGGAGTCAGATATTGTAAGGCCAGATTTGATTGGCCGTATTAGCATGGTATTGGATTCGTTTCAATTAGTCACTCAGAGGAAGGTACAGACTGACATAAGCTACTATTTGCATAAATAACAATCAAACAATAAATGAAAGCATTTTATTGTCAAATTTTCTTACAGTTGCAGTAGCGTAAGTTGGTCCAGAACCTTCAATGAGAATAATACCCTGCTCTGAAGCTTGATTCATAGCCTACAAAACAACAATAACAAAAGGAAGATGAAAGGAAGAGACATCTAACTATTAATAATGTATACAGTGATTGTACCCACCCCCCTTCATGTTATTTAACAGGTTCTTACTTTGCCTTCGGCTTTTTGGTCCAGTTTTGTGATTCTCTCACGACTCGCTGTCGTTTCTCGTTTTCAGATGATATGGTTTCCAGGTAAACATGCTTGTTGCATTTGCAGGTGCACACTTCTTAGTATTAAGTAAAGATAAAAGCATTACCATGTGATTTCATTGGGAATGTAAACCCATCTATCCCCCCCCCCCCACACACCCGTTATTTCATATTCATGAATGTACAAAGTATATGAGACGTTACCTTTTCAAGGCCGGAAACGTATGCTCTAGCATGAACACCTGTAATAACATCAACTGAAGCTGATCGGAAATTTTGGAGTTGAATGATCTCTGAGCCACGGTACTGAGATAAGAAATATTGCATATCAACGAAAAACTTAAATATATACTCCCTCTGTCCCATTAAAAATTACACACTTTGGGTTGGGCACGGGAATTAAGAAATAGTGTTATATAAAGAAAGTGGGGTGGAGAATAGTAAGTGGATAATTTTTTTGATAGGAGTAAGCGGATAATTAATCCCACTAAATAAAGAAATATTATAAAATTTTCATTTTGGGTAAGTGTAGTTTCTAAATAGGTGTTAGCAAGTGTAATTTCTAATACGACAACCAAAGGGAAAATATGTGTAGTTTTAATGGGACGGAGCTAGGGAGTACGGTTTTCTCCAATTGGTAATAATCAAGAGGCCCTTTGAAGTGCTTCTGTCAGGCTAATTGGGACTTATGAACTACTTGAAGTCTTGAACTCCGCTCCGCACCCCACTTAGTACTTCACAAAAATCGAAACTAATAAAGGCCAATTGTGGAAAAAATTAGTGGTTTGACCTTGTATTATTATTAGAGTCTAGATGTACTTTTGTATCGAAAATATGATAGACACAGATAATATATACTACTGAAATAGTAAAGAAAAGACTTACTTATTTTATTCAACGAAACAAAAGGAACACCAACAATAACAAGGACTCAAGGACTCTCCTGCGACTCTCCTACAGAACAATGAAATACCAACAATTATAGAGGTTGGCACTCTCCTACCAGCTATTCTAGAGGCTGGAACTCTCCCAAGTCAATGGACTTCCAATACTATTTTCTGGATGATGTTCTCTTCCATGTTGCCTCTTATTTATAATCTTAAAAGAAAAGAAAACTAAGTAACTGAAGCAATCTTCAAGCCCCTAATTCAGCATAACAACTTTAGCCAACATAACAGGTCCTTGATCCTAGCCATAATTTCAGCGGCTTGTCTCCCTTTCCATTCTTACTCCTGGAGGTCTATCAAAATACCATTTAGGGGCTAGAGATAGACCGGGATTTTGTATTCCTTAACATCGTACCATTGAGGGGTGACAGCACGTGAAGATTGATTATGAGATGAGAGTTTTACAATAGTACTCCTTGCAGTATCATTACAAAGATTGTGAACAACAGGGAGTTCTAGTTTCAACACAAAATGAACAAAAATGTCAAATGATTCCTCCCTGGACTTCATTAGATATGAAAATGTACTAAGGAAATAACCATAACAAAATAAACAAATTATCATGTGACGATTGAGATGACAAAAGGACATAAACATTATTATGGATTAACTCCGATAGAGATGCAGCCCTTTTATTAACTCACGAGACTTTCATGGCAAAAAAGATAATAGACTCTAACTAAGAACAATGCATCTACGAGACAAGTAAAGTAGGATGACTATAATGACAATGCAACTTGAAATGGGCAAAGTACTCCGACGTTCAATATAAGCAACAGTAGACAGGAGAGCAACAGCAACAACAACAAAGCAATAGTCCCAAAATGAATTGACGCCGGCTAACTTGAATTGTCGTATGGACTCATCAATGAAGAAGTGCAGAAACAATGAAAAGGTGGAGAGATGGTAAATTAACAAAATAAAAATTGTGAAAGCTAAGTTGATATATAAAAGAATATGTATGAAGAAAATCAATGGATCCAGGAATACAAAAACAACAACTAATATATATAAATAATAAGTAAAACAAACAAATAAATAAAAATCAAGCCTCTTCATCCACATGGCTTTTCCCCTCCACTCTGCCCTCACCATCTTATCACTTCACTCTTGAAACCATCTAACCGGTGCATCACTTGGTCTACATCATGCATGCCTAAACCATCTCAAGCAATTCTCCCTCATCTTATTTTTTGATTGATGCAACTCCTACTTTATCCCTAATCACCTCATCCCCAACCGATCCTTTCTTGTACTACCACTCATGCACCGTAGCATACACATCTCCACCATATTCATTTTATGTACGAGACACTGTTTCACATCCCAACACCCATACTCCCTCCGTCCCAAATGAATGCCCGAAATTGCTCTTGATCAAGAGCAATTTCGGACATTCATTTTGGGACATAGGTGGTATACAATAGTGTAGGCCTAATTCTTGTGCAATAGATTTTTCCCTTTAATTCATAGCGCATTGACGGGTCACATAGAAATCATGTGGCACTCTTTCCACTTCAACCAACTTACTTTAAATATATGAGTCAGTTCTCCATCCCTTTTTATGGTAGATCCAACATACAGGAAAAAAAAGAGTTGAAACCTAGGACAATCTTCCTGTCTTAAGTGATTGCCTCTGACTCCCTGCTTCAAAAACAACTAAACTTACACTCCTAATAGTCAGTCTCGCTTCTCCTCGGCCTAAAGCCTCAAGATTCCAAAGTATGTCTCCACAACTCCAACTTATTTTCAACACCAACTTTTTACTCATCAATCAACATAATATCATTTGTGAACATAAGTAGACGGGTGGGTACAATAACTAAATCGAGTGAATGCCCCATCAGACTCACGTCCTCTGCCAATCCCAAATCATTAGATCCTGAGAAAGAAATAGCCACGAATCAAGAGCCAACGATGCAAGGCCTTTGTTGTTGGACTACTAACATCGACCCACAAATACTTAAAAACTGCCAAACAAAACTTTTGACTCTAAAATTGTCAAATCTGCCATCTAAATCTCTAAAACTATCAAAAAGACCCTCCAAATTAACTAACTTCACGATCGAGCTAAAAAAAAGACTCTATTTTGTCACCGGAGCATGTCGTAATAAATGAAACTCCTCCGACCAGAAATCTGAACAGACACGGTCCCCTGGCTATTATGAGCCTATCACTGGCCTCCAAACAAGCATTCCTCTCCCTATTTTCATCAATTAAACAATCAATACTATCATGCATTATCCAATTCTTAACATTCGCTGCGCTTGTTGTATATTAGTGCTTTAAATAATACCATGATGAGAAGAGAAGACACGGAGAAGCATGCAAGCTAGGCGGATAAGGAAATTTTGGGGTGAAGCAACAAGAGTTTAATTCATAGAACAAGTACTTATACCAAACCTATACCTTGAACTATTACAGAAATACCCTTACATTCTAATACAGTCCTAATACTAGGTGGTTCTCATGGAGTGGAAGTGTCATTGCATGATCATTAATTAAGTTAAGCCAAAAACACACATCTATCATCTTCCCTTCTGTGTTTTGAACAACATTTCTGGTCAAAACAAGGAAGCCCTAAGACTAAACGATGACAGTCAAAGTAAATAATGTTTTACCTTAGGAGTCAGCTCCATCTTTTCAAGGGCACTAACAATTGCAGGAACCCTAGAACTGCATTCTGGATGTGCCTCCTGTTAACAATGGAAACCCAAAACTTGAAGAACATCTGCAATGAACACCAATTTTATACATGATAAACACATTGAGCTCCAGGCAGTCATGTTTTAAATTATACAAAATAATCAATTTCTTCAAGCAATGAGGAAAAAAGATAAAAGGACAAACAGGGAGTGGAAGTCTGGCAACTGAAAAACTCTAAACCTGACAAGTATTCTACTTCACTGGAATCAAACAAATGAGTTAAAATGCTATGGCATTATAGACTCTTAATTAGTGAGTGTGGCTGGAATCAAACACGGTCATTTCGTGAAATACTTCCTCTGTTCTGAGTAACTGAGTTTGTATGTTCCATTTAAGACACCAATTTCAAAAATTAAGATAAACATATTTGGTTTTTCACAATTATTTCTTTCATGTTCAAAATTGTAGTTTTCTTGCATAATATATACTCGCTCCGTTCTACGTTAACAGTCCACGATTCCTTTTTCAGATGTTCTATTTCATGAGTTCCTTTTAAATAAATAATAATCTTGAAAAAATCTTGTTCAATATGATAGTATAAGGGGGGGGGGGGGGGGAATCATAAATTTGGTATAAATAATAAGAAATACAATGGCATAAAAGTGTGAACTAATTAGTTAAAGTGGACTCTTTACATGGAAGGGAAGGAGTACAAATATACTAACTTTTAAACAAGTTATACAAGATATATAGGCGTACGAGTACACAATTTAATAGTTTGACTTTCAAAGGTGGAATGTAGGGAATAGGTATCTGAGCTAATGAGGAAAGGCAGTTGAAAAAAACATATGAGATTCAAATTTCACTAAAAAATAAATAAATGAACTTGAAACACCACGGAAAATTCACTATGGAGATCTTAAATCATTCATTTACCTGGTTATGACCCATAGCAGGAGCAACGCAATAAATCACTTTAGCATCATTTTCTTGTGTATGATCAAATACGTTAATGTGCCTCTCCTCACCATGTGAACAATAAATAGAACTTCCCCTAATTGAAGAATATTTCCTTAGCAAATTTATATTCTTCCAACAACGTCTATGCCCTGCACATGAACAAAATTTATAATGCTTTTCCAACTTATTTTTATTTTACCACAGCAAAAACAGCAAGCCCTCATTCTTTTGCTTGCTCGAGAAAACAATGACAACAGCATGTTCCAAATCATAGGATTCACAAGGAGTACCAAATTAATGTATCGACTACCAACCACTTTAAGACAATTTAACTTATCTATGAAATTGATATCACTATACACATAGTGATCACGAGAATACTCAGATAGATTTTATCATCCCGGAAAATTTATTTTCGAGTTATATTGTTAAATCAGTGGAATATTGTTCAAGAGAAGAATAAATAAATAAATAAATAAATAAATAAATAAATAAATACACCATCTGTTCCAACATCCACGAAAGAGTTCAGTTTTGACTTCAGTTATTTTGATCAACTTGCTTAAAGTGTGACCGATGATTCATTATCAATTCTTCAATCTTAAGATGAAAGAAAGTTAAGTTCATAGTTCCACACTCCCACTGATCCTAAAACGATCCACTATTCATTTTCTCTAAAGTTGTCAAAATAACTCACACTTGAAAAGCAACGGGACCCCAACTCACATCACTACAAACCATCTTTACAAACCATTGAGTGAATTTCAACCATAAACTGATGAAAGTGAAAAAGTAACCAAGTCAGATAACCAACTTAATATGTGTACCCAGTCACCTGGACTCTTTTTCCCAAACCGAAGGAGCAATATTAGTATTTCATTTATCTCTCAATAATCAAAATTTAATTACCTAAAGTAAATTATAACAAGGGTATGTCTGGTAACCCAACACCAAACCATGGCAATTGAATAATTTATTTCCATGCTTTTGAATTTGAGCAGATGGGTAATTCAAAAGAAGGCACATTCCACAATGAATATCCAAGCTTTCAAACTCTCGAATCTCATATGCAGTAAAATTAACGAGAAAGTATCAAGTATTTATCCCCAAATTGAAAGGACCCTTTAATTCAACTCAGCAAAACATAATAATAATAATAATAATAATAATAATAATAATAATAATAATCAAATCGCTGTCAATGAAATTGAGAATATTTAACAAATTACTCGCAGAAAATGGTACAAAATTACCTGGAAAGAAGGGTCGACGGAGAATGTTTTGCAGTTCCATGGAGAGGAGCGCTCAAACAATGGTGACCAGACAAAACCAAGAAGATGAGGTGGAGTGAGCGCTAGCTGCAAAATTTTCAACTTTCCTTTCGGATTGGGTGTTCGTTATACGCACCACTAAAACTTATTTACTTTTACATAATTCTACTAAATTTTTGAACACACCCGTAACATTAAAACACTCAAACAACCAACTCATTAATATTTCACCTTCCCCACTAATTTTAACCATCATATTTCCATCTCATTTTTTACTCCATTTACCCCTTCTTATAAACCCAATCACGTACCCATCAAACTTTTCTCTCAAAATTCAAACACCACATTGTGATCAAGGTCAAAGCATTGTTGATACAACACACTAAATGGACGTAATTGTAAGTTTTTCTTATCTTTTAACTTATTTTTGTGTCTATATATTTCTTTCTAAAAATCCAGTATGGTTTTCAAAGGTTCGACCAAATTAAAGGTGGCCGAACCGTAAACAAAGGTTCAGCCCTGATCCAACGAAAAATTATTTATGGTTCAATCGAGTGTGGCTGAACCATATCCTATTGTTCGGTGGGGTGTGGCCGAACCTTATCATATGGTTCGGTCGGGTGTGGCCGAACCTTATCCTACGGTTCGACCGGGTCCCGATTTTTTTGAAAAAGTTCGGCTCTGGTCTGTCGAACCGTGGCATAAGTTTCGGTGGCTGGTGGCCGAACCCGTAAAATTCAAGTTCCAACTCATATTTTTCAACATTACATAGATTCTTGCCTTGGTTTGGTTTCTCATTGTCTATTCTTCAATAACGCTTCAAAATTGGAAAGAAATTGAAAAGATTGAAAGGATTTTGAGAAAGGTAAAACCTAGGTTGGAAGAACACTGAGAGAGAGAGAGAGAGTAAACCAAAAACTGATGTGTGTGAATATGAGTGGATTATTGTTTTATTTTTTAGGGCTGAAGGGTCTAATAGGAAGTTTAATGAGTTTGTTTTATATCTGAAGGGTGAATTTAGCATTACGGGTGTATTCATAAGTTTTACGAGTGTGTATAACAACACCCTTTCCGATTTTTGTATTTTTGTTAAGGCAATACAACCATTTAAGTCACTCAACTTTAACATACTGTTCATATAAGCCACCAAAGTACTAAAATAATCAGCTTTGCCATCCAAAAATTGTCACATTTCCCACATGGATCACTGAAGTTCCAAATTATTCTACTTTAAACGATTAACTAACTAAAAGTATGTAAATGAACCCCAAAAATGGATGTCTGTTAACTTCTTCAATTAGTGGTTTCAAAAATCTCCTTTTTACTCCATCAAAATCATCGATAAGTAATCATTCATTAAACTTCTAATCTTAATTTATTTTTAAATTGTAACTATGAATTGTAATTTTAAATCATTAGTAAGTCAAGAAATTAAAGAAATGTGAAATTAAAATTGTAAGTTAAGATTTAAATTTAAATTTAGACCACGTGTTTAGTTTTATTAGCTTCTTTTGGGATTTCTCATTTTCAGTAGTAAGTTAACAAACCCTTATTATAAGTGAAAAGCGGGTGAAAAACTTGTTTTACACTATCTTTAGTGTAAAACTTGTTTTTCATCTCTTATAGAAAATCCGGTTTTTCATGAAAAACAAGTTTTACTCTAAAATTAGTGTAAAACAGGTTTATCATAAGACTGACTCCAATTAAAAAATTTTAATTTATTGTTCAATTTCTATAAACTTGCTTACACACACACACACACACACACACACACACACACACACACATGCACACCACACACACACACACACATATATATATATATATATATATATGTATATATATATGTATATATATATATACATATATATGTATAGGTGCTCAAATGAGAACCTAAATATCGTGAGAACTTGAATACATTAGGTAAGAACCTAATGTATCCAAGTAATGTATCCAAGTGAACCATTGGATACATTAGTTTTTAGCTAATGTATCCAAGTAGTGTATCCAATGTATCCAAGTGAACCATTGGATACATTAGGTATGTTGGGTATGCTTATTATTTAACCCTCCTATATATGTTAGAATTGATTGATACCATCACCTAAGTTTATTTTAAGGATTTTAGGACCCTATGTAAGAAGTTTTGTAACTTCAATTTTAGCTAAGTCCTCTTTATAGACTAGGCTAAATGTTTAGGGCTAAAGCTTTGGATTTAAGGTCTCATGAGCATATGTCTAAGTGTGATGCGCATGACCTTCATGCGCAGCACCATCTGCGCATACCTATGCGCATTATTTTCATGCGCAGCGCAGATATACCTTAATCAAATCTCTTGTTTCCTGACCTCACCTTTGTATAGCTTGGAAAGCGTTAGGTAAAGCTACGCTTGTTGGTATGAGTCAAAGTGCTGATGTGGACAATCGACAACGTGCTCACTCAGCATACACGTGGATGGAGAGACGCGCCTCAGTTTGAAAATTCAAATTGAAGACAGCTGTCACCCTTCTAGAAGATATCTGAAAGCTGTCAACTTGATGTCTCCAACGGCTATAAAGGACAGCTGCACACCAATCACATTGTGACAGCACATCGTCCTTGCTGAAGCTTCCCAACGGCTAGTTCTTGGAGCTCCACTATAAATAGCTAGCTCTTTCTCATTTTCCAAGTTGCTTGTGAACCGCTTGAGTTTTTGCTTCCAAAGAGAAAGTTTGAACATTGCTTGCTCATTTCCAAAATTCCTAAGAACAACCTTCATACCTTCATACCTTCATTCTCAATCCAAGCCCAGATCCTATAAGCCTTTGTAACACCAGAATCTTGTGCTTTCCATCTCATAGATTCAAAGAGCCCAGATTTCTGATACACACACACACACCTCTTAAAGTTTCGATCTCATCGATCTTACTTCTAGAGATACACCGGTTATTGTCTAGGATTTGTTCTTTCATAGATTATAGATCTTTGAGTTAGTTTGTTCTAAATCGTTGTAACTTGTAACTCTCTCATAATAAGATCTCCTTTAGAAATCCAAGACTAACCATCTTGGTAGAGGACGTAGATCTTTTCCCGATCGAACCTCTCCAAATAGCTTGTCTTTATATATTCTGCTTTGCATTCTACATTTGAGCTTTACTAATATATTTCTTTGTTTGATCTTTATAGATTGTATTGCTTTGATAGAATTGTGTTTGTGTGCGTTTTGCCTTAGTCTCATTTTGCGCCACTCTTTAGCCTAAATCTTAGTGCGTGCGTATTTACACTTCTGCGCATACTCCCTGCGCATAAGTGATTGCTTTAAACTTCTGCTGTGCATTTCACACTCTTACTGCGCGCTATACTTAGCCAAATTAAGAGTCGTGCGTATTTGACATTGTTTTGCAAAAGGGTTTGAAAAGAATTTTAAAACGCTATTCACCCCCCCCCCCCTCTAGCATTTTTCATACCCTTGTTGCCTTTCTGGGACCAACAAGTGGTATCAGAGCTAACACCTTTATAAAACACCTTTGTTTTTCAAGCTTAACAGCTTGGGTGCCGATTCTAAATGGCAAAGTCAAAACCTATGGCAACTGCAAACTACACTCATGTTCCGGTCTTTGATGAAGATCATTTTGACGTGTGGAAATTCAGTATATTGACCCATCTCAACTCAGTCGACGAAAGGCTCCATGACACCGTAGTTTATGGACCTTACATTCCGGTTAAAGCGAATCCAAATCCACGCACCAACGCTGCTCAACCTACAGTTCTGAAACCGAAAGAAGAATGGAAAGGGGAAGAAACAAAAAGAGTTGCAAATGATGGGAAAGCTAGAAACATTCTCCTAAGCACCCTAAGCACGGCTATGAAACAACAAGTCATGCATTGTGCTACTGCTAATGAGCTATGGGATGCCATTGAAGAGCATATAGAAGGAGATACCGTTTGCAAGGAGAACAAGAGATACGAAGTACAAAAGAGATTCAATAATTTCTCTCAACTCCCCGGAGAAACCTTAAAACAAACTTATGAACGCTTTTGTGAAATTATTAATCTATGTATTTCACTTGGCATGAAGTTTTCAAACAAAGATTTGAATGTCAATTTTCTCCAAGCTTTTGGATCAAGATACCTACATAAATCTAGCGCTCTTAAAGACGCTGGAACTTTGGATGATTGGACTCTAAGGAACCTTTATGCTAATCTTAAAGTTTATGAGCTCAAACTTCAGCGAATTAGTGAAACAGAAGGAAAATCAAAATCTGTTGCAATGGTGGCGCATAGAGAGGAAGCCCAACCTCCTGCGCCTGCGCCTATTCATAAAGAGAAAAGTTCCGATCCCCAAATTTCTACTTCTGAGCTATTGGACATGGACGATGAAGACTTCGCTTTATTTGTGAAGAGATTCCAGAAAATTCACCAAGCCCGGATCAACTAGCAAATATTAAGGATCTACCAGCAAAGCTCCTACAAAGTTCATAAGGAGCAATGATTCCAAAAGAAAAGAAGACCTTGTTTGTTTTAATTGCAGGAAACCCGTACACTTTGCATCGAGCTGCCCAATTCCCAAGTTCGAGTATATGCAAAAGAAGAGCAGCCATACTCCTAAATTCACTCCCAATTTCACTCGTCATAAGAGAATGGTTGCTGAAGAAGAAGCACCAGCAAATAAGCACAACACGTGGATTGAAACAGACTCCGATGAGAGCGATGAAGACTCTGATGATGGACTCGTTTGTTTTGTTGCAAAAGATGAAGATGATGTTGAAATTAATGACTATGACTCCGATGACTTTTCAAAGGATGTTCCCGATATGAAAAACTTGAACAAACCAATCAAGAAATCTGCTAGTCACTCTGTGGCAAAAAAGAAGAAAGGACCAACCATCAGTGAGCTAATTGAACAAGGATGTCTTACTCCGGCTCAAAGCGATGGTGGATTATTGTTTGCCCGATGTGATCTAAGTGCAAGGAACAAGATAAGAAAGGGAACTTACATCAGACCACAAGTTGAACCAGCTGCACCAATTCCTAAAATCAACGATGATAAAATTGTTGCTGAACAAGAAAAGTTATTCCAAAAGGCTGAAAAGGTAATCAATAGATTTGATAATATGAAGGAAGCTTTAGCACTATCATGTGATGAAATTTCCCAGCTTAAGACCGAGAAAACTGTTCTAAAATCTGAACTCACCCTCCTTAAGGAGCAGATAAAGAGCATGACTCCTCTTACTGTTAAAAACACTTTTCTAACAGAACAGAACTCACTTCTTAAAGTTCAAAACGATAAATTAGTCGCTCAAATTACTGATCTCAAAAAGATTACAAATGAGTGGTCCAATTCTCGTGTCACTATGGACAATATTTTTGAGTCCCAAAAAGTCAGTGGTGATAAAAGTGGCTTGGTATTCTCATCAACTAGTGACAACTTTAAGTGTGATGCCTGTGCTGAAAGAGATAGTGAATTTACAAAACATCAAACTTTTGAAATTCCCAAGGAAAAACATTCTAACTCAATGAGAAAAGGACAGGAAATAGTCAAAAGACAAACATTCCATTATGTCTACCCAACGAAGCAATTTGGGAAAGCTAATGGGAAAGATATAGCTACAGATGAATCATCCTCTAGCAAAATCCCTCTTGAAACAAAGCGCGCTCCTTCTCCGAGTGCTCATTATGCGCCTAAGAGCCACGCGCCTCATCTCCGTGCACCTCCTATCCCTATGCGCCCTCCTAGATCAAGCGCTCCAAAATTTCAAAAGAAGGATTTTGTTAAGTCTAGTCCATCTGACCCAAAGAAGAATGCTGCCCCAAAGAAAAGTAAAGAGTTTGTGAAAACTCATATGATTGGTGGCTTTCATCATTGTTCCATTTGTGATTGTTTTGGACACAAGGCCGTGGAATGCCTTTTGAGATTCACTCCCAATGACAAAGGACGTAAAAATCCCAAGGTCAAGCAAGAGTGGGTCGTCAAAAGTTGCTAACTCTAGGACCCAAAAAGGAATAAAGGGGACCTGCTTTAAATGTCTATATTTCAGGTTCTTTGCTTCATGGCTGGATCTTCTAAAGCTAGAACGAATGAATGGATTCTTGACAGTGGGTGTTCAAGACACATGACTGGAGATGAATCCTTATTAGAAGATGTCCATGAAGAAAGAGGTCTCTCAGTAACATTTGGTGATAATAACAAAGGTCAAGTTGTTGCATATGGAAAGCTCAAGAAAGACAAAGTGTGCATAGAAAGAGTCTCTCTCGTCGAAGGACTCAAGCACAACTTATTATCCATATCTCAATTTTGTGACAAAGGATTAGAATGCCATTTCACTTCAACGCAATGTCTTATCAAAAATGGCAAAACTGGAGCTATCTTACTCACGGGATATCGTAAGACAAATATTTACATTATTGATTTCCATAGTATGAACTCTAGTACTAATCTTTGTTTTGTAGCAAAAAATGTGAGCGAAAATATTTGGCTATGGCACAAGCGCATGAGTCACTTGAACTTCAAATGTCTATCAAAACTCAGCATGGACAATCTTATCAAAGGACTTCCCAAGGTTGCTGATCATCATGACAACAAATGCGCTGCATGTCAACTTGGCAAACAATCAAAGCAATCTTTCTCCAGCAAGACAAATCCTTCAACTTCTAGATGTTTGCAACTGCTGCACATTGATCTCTTTGGACCAGTTACCACTGCAAGCATAAGAAAAAACAAGTATACCTTAGTTGTGGTGGATGATTTCTCAAGATACACATGGGTGGAGATGATGATTACTAAAGACGAATGTTATGATATTCTCACCTCATTATTTAGACTGCTCCAAACCCAAAAAGAAGATGACATCGTTAGTGTTCGATCCGACAATGGAACAGAATTCAAGAACAACGGTGTTTCTCGATATTGCGACGATCATAGGATAGATCACAACTTCTCAACCGCTGGAGTTCCTCAACAAAATGGAGTTGTGGAAAGAAAGAATAGAACGTTGATAGAAGCAGGGAAGACAATGATAGCAGAAGCTAAATTGCCTAAGTATTTCTGGGAGGAAGCTATCAACACAGCATGCTTTACTCAAAATCGTTCCCTCATCAACAAGCGCCATAACAAGACCCCTTATGAACTCTGGCGTGGTAGAACTCCCAACATTGTTTTCTTCAAGATCTTTGGCTGCAAATGCTATATCCTCTACAACGGAAATGAACATAGAGGTAAATTCGATGCCAAAGCCGACGAAGGTATTTTTGTTGGGTATGCCAAACATTCTAAAGCTTTTCGCATTTTTAATAGATATACATTAGTGATAGTTGAATCTGTACATGTTACATTTGATGAACATTCTCTCCTTGAGCCACATTTGGCTCCAAATGTTGCTGATGATTCTATTGAGCTTAATGAAACAGGTGCTCCTATTTATGTTGCGCCTACTCAAAATCAAAATCTATCAACTCAAGGAAATCCATCAACATCAGTTGCGCAAAGCTATGTCAATAGCGCACCAAGAGAACCTTCAGTTGCACCTTACCATGCGCCTGATGTGTCCTCTCATGCACCCCAATCTACTGCTGCATCTGGTGTCAATCCCACTTTCAATTCTCAACCAGTTCAACCCCCAAATTTTGATGATTTTGACGCTGGTGAAGATGTACCAATTGAAGACCGTCAAGTTACTACAACTCAACCTAACTTGCCTCCTGAAATTCGTGAAGTTAGAGATCACCCAATCACTAACATCATTGGTGATCTTCATGTTGGAGTTCGTACAAGGAGAGCTATAAACTTTGATGCTTACACTGCTTTTATCTCGTAAATTAAACCGAAGAAGGCTGATGAAGTGCTCCAAGATCCTAATTGGGTTGTTTCAATGCAAGAAGAACTCAATCAATTTGAACGATGTAAAGTCTGGACTCTTCTTCCAAGACCAAATGATCAAGGAGTGATTGGTATAAAATGGGTGTTCAGAAACAAGATGGATGAGAATGGAACCATCACGAGAAACAAAGCAAGGCTGGTTGCGCAAGGCTATAGGCAAGAAGAAGGAATTGATTACGATGAAACATTCGCGCCCATAGCAAGACTTGAAGCTATCAGAATTTTCCTAGCTTACGCTGCTCACAAGGACTTCAAGCTATATCAAATGGATGTTAAGAGCGCGTTTCTAAATGGTGAACTCCAAGAACAAGTCTATGTAGCTCAATCACCTGGGTTTGAAGATTCTCAATTCCCAAATCATGTCTACAAACTCCAGAAAGCTTTGTATGGGCTAAAGCAAGCACCAAGAGCATGGTATGATACTCTATCCAAGTTTCTCATTGAGAAAGGCTTCACACGCGGTAAAATCGATACTACTCTTTTCATTGCCAAACATAATGATCATAAATTACTTGTTCAAATTTATGTCGATGATATTATTTTTGGTTCTACTAATGAATTGTTGTGAAAGCGCTTTGAGAAACTAATGAAGAGCAAGTTTGAGATGAGCATGATGGGAGAACTCACTTTCTTCCTCGGGCTTAAAATCAAACAAATGGTGAAGGCATATTTATCAACCAAGCAAAGTATACAAGGGATCTAATCAAGAAATTTGGACTAGACAATGCTAAACCATATGATACTCCAATGGCTACCGGCAACAAACTCGATAAAGACTTGAAAGGTAAGAAAGTTGATCAAACTTTATATCGAGGTATGATTGGCTCTCTCCTTTATCTTATTGCAAGTAGGCCAGATATTATGTTTAGTGTTTGTGTCTGTGCGCGTTATCAATCCAATCCTAGAGAAGCACACTTAATTGCTGTAAAATGTATTATACGATATCTCTCCGGCACTGTTAACCTTGGACTTTGGTACACCAAAGATTCGAATTTTAAACTTATAGGTTATTCAGATGCGGATTATGCAGCGTGCACAATTGACAGGAAAAGCACAAGCGGCACTTGTCATTTCCTTGGATATCGACTTATGTCATGGGCTAGTAAAAAACAAGCTGCAGTCTCTGTCTCAACTACAGAAGCAGAATATATTGCTGCCGGAAGTTGTTGCTGCCAGATTCTATGGATGAAGCAGCAATTGGTGGACTATGACATCAAAGAGGAAAATTGTCCCATCTACTACGACAATACATCAACCATTGCGGTTTCAGAAAATCCTGTCATGCATTCAAAGACCAAACATATTGACATCAAGTATCACTTTCTCAAAGACCACGTGGAGAAAGGAAACATTCATTTGGAACACGTGGGAACCGACTATCAAATCGCGGATATTCTTACAAAAGCAATTGATGCTAAAAGGTTCATATTCTTGAGAGGTGAAATAGAATCTTAACTACTTCATTCCCGGTTGGGAAATTGATGCTGAAGATCTTAAGCATGATGCGCTTGGACGCTATATGATGGAGATCATGGACATTTCTGGAATTCTACCTCTTTTCACCAAGGGCCAGACTTTCATCCTTCCCTCCTACATCGATGAATTCTTCAGCAACGCAGAAGAAGTTGATCGCGTGTATGATGATATTACAGTTCCTTGCCTCAAAAGTTCAGTTCGCGGGGTTTCTGTAACGATCAACTATGCGCATATCAGACAGACAATGGGTCTTCCTGCGTGCAATAAGAAGAAGCTATCACAGGATGTGCAAGAAAAAGTTGCGCAGAAGCTGATCAAGATCCCTACGCTGGTTGGTCAATACAACAACCACGATAGGAAGGAGATTGGAGAACTTATGTACCACCTCTGCACTTTGATTGGGGACACCATCAACTGCAAGAATGGGAATAAATCAACTTTCATCAGCAAGCAGTAGATGTGCTGCGCTGCCATCTACAAGAAGAAGAAGTTAAGCTGGGATGAAATCATCTTTGATGAGTTAGTGCGTTGGGTGCGCGTGTACAAGAAAAAGGCCGCTGACACCAAGAGGCCACCCAAGTACAAAACTCACTGCAGAATCCTCACCGCTATCTTCATGCGCTTCCCCAAGGTGCGCAAATTGGTGGATGAAGACCCCTCTTTAAAGGTTGATGTGACTTCTACGCGCACGTATTCTCGCGTATTCCTTCAGAATTTCCGGCGTGAAGTTAACAACTTTGATTATTGCATGTACTGGGCTGCTGATCCAGTTGAGCTGTTTGAGGATATTCATCCTGATGACCAAGGCTCACCTCCAACTTCTGATAGTGAGCTCAAGGAAGCCTCCACATCTGAGTCAGATTCTGAAAATGAATTTTTCTATGAACATGTGCTGATACGCCTAAGCGCAAGAAGAAGAAGGCCAGCAAATCTACTGCTGCGCCTGGGATAACTATCAAAGAGCCTTCTGCGCCTGTCCAGAAGCGCAAGACTACAACTGACCCTGCGCCTTCTAATAAATCCAAGAAGGCTAAAGCCACTGCGCCTGAAGAGCAGAAGAGAAGTAAGGCTGATACGCCTGAAAATAAGAAAGATGAGAAAAGGAAAGCAAAGGCTGTTGAGCCTGAGGAGAAAAAGAAGAAGAAAAAGAAGGAAAAGGTCTCTTGAACCCTACAGGATGAGTCTGATGAAGACGTCCACGTAGAAGATGATGCTGCGCCCCCTCCACCTGTGCATAAGTAAACGTGTGCATCTACTCCTCCTGCGCCCCAAGAGGAAGATGAATTTGAAGGTGCTTTGAATGACCCACTCATCAGCCCTTCCAAATCCATTGGAACCTCTAGGGATGCACCATCTCAGGGGGAGATTCCCAAGAATACGCACAAGGAAACTTCTAGTGAGGATAATATCCCACTATCTGCAAAGAAGTTTACTCCCAAGCGCCGGGTTAAGAAGGTTGCTACCAAGAAACGCGCCTCAAACCGTACTGTGGAAGATTTATCTGATGTTGAATCAGATCCCCCAAGGCATTCTCCTTCGCGCACTGAAAAGACTGCGCGTGAAATTGCAAGGGAAGCAAGGCTAGCTGCAATTGTGCAGAGAAACATTGCGCAGCAAGCCCCACCAGTCTTCATTGATGGTGAAGGCTTTGCTCATGATGCGGCTAGTCCTACTGTTTATGAGGATGCGCCTATAGTTAAAGATGGCGAAGACTCAAGCTCAGAAGATTATGAGGTCCATCGTTCTCCTATCCATGCGCATCTCTCTCCAGTTCATGCGCAAGAGACTCCTGCTGCTGCTGTCACTCCTGTGCAACCTACTGGAGCTTCACAGACTTCTCCAATTATTCCTGCTGTAACTCCAGCAACTGCTCCCTCAGATCCCTCAAGTTCAACAACTGACATGGGCCAAGTCTTGGCCATGCTTAGACTATCCAGGCAAATCAATTTGCTGCGCAAACCCAGCATTTCCAGGTGGTCACTGCGCAAGCCAAATTTCAAGAACAGCTGGATGCGCAGTCTGCAAGGCTAGATGCGCAAGCCAGTTTACTTCAAGCTATTGATTGTGCCATTAAGGGGGAGAGTTCAACAAAGGCAACTGGTTCTGCTGCTGATGATGCGCCAGCAACCAGTTCTGGAGCTGCGCATATGCCTCAACTTTATGAAGCGCTCCGCCATGACTTAGAGCATGAATTTGGTATTATTACCACTGCGCTCTCAAAGATTCCCTCTATGCATGGTTTTTCTGAAGCTCTGAAAACTTTGGAAAATACTCTCTCAGAGGCAATCCAGATTGAAACAGCCAAAGTTATAAACACTATTGATAACTTTGCGCCCGGCGAATCCAGCTCCTCAACCGCCTCTTTTGATGCGCTTAAATCTCATGTCACTCACTGCTTAGTTCAATTCAGTGATACATTCAATGGCGCAATGAACCAAGCTATGCTGGATATGCAAGCAAGCCAAAATATGGTTCAAGTTGAGTTGACCAAAACTCTTGCGGATGCGCAGAAGGAGATTCTGGATTCTGTTGCTTCTGCTCAGCAATCTTTGGCTAACCAATTTGGTTCCCTTGAGAATACTTTTAACAGAGTCTCTGAAGACCTTCATAAAGACAATGATCTGATACGCTCCGGCATGAAGACATATGTTAATCAGGCTGTGGAATACAACTCAAAGTTCCAAGCTCTTAAGATTGAGATAATGGACAAGATTACCAGTCTACAGAACGAGCTTAGAGAAGCAGTTTCTAGGATCAACATAGACTAGAAGTGTAATTCCTTTTGCTGCGCAAATGTAAGTTTTTGATGCGCAATTTTTGTTTGCCTTTGATTTTTCTTCCTTTGTAAAACTTGTACCTGTAACTCTTATCTTTCAAGTTTTAATGAAAAGAATGCATCATTGCGCCTTCACAAAACCTTGTTCAATTCAAACTTTTTGTTTGTGGAACATTGCATACTTTATAAACTTCATGCGCATATTCATAACTGCTCATATTTCATTGCATGATGTTTAAACATTCAGTTTAAGCGCATACTTAAAACTTAAACTCATAACATTTTGTATGCTCTGGATGATATTTCTGTCTTTCCCATATTGTAAGTTATTCGTTTGGATAGACTAGAAATCCATGACATTGGCTAGTGTGTACATTGACTTGAGACATGATTTACCATTTTTCATTTCTATGGACATGTTATTATCAAGTACAATGAATTGTCTCTGTTATAGTAGGTAGTGGCATCAATCATTTAGGGGGAGATTGTTGGGTATGCTTATTATTTAACCCTTCTATATATGTTAGAATTGATTGATACCATCACCTAAGTTTATTTTAAGGACTTTAGGACCCTATGTAAGAAGTTTTGTAACTTCAATTTTAGCTAAGTCCTCTTTTTAGACTAGGCTAAATGTTTAGGGCTGAAGCTTTGGATTTAAGGTCTCATGAGCATAGGTCTAAGTGTGATGCGCATGACCTTCATGCGCAGCACCATCTGCGCATACCTATGCGCAATATTTTCATGCCCTTCTGGGACCAACAAGGTAAAAACCTAATGTATCAAAGTTCTCACAGGAGCACGACCATATATGTATATATACTAGTACGCGTGCCCGTGCCGATGGCACGGTGACAATACAAAATCATGGTAGTTCTTGCGTGTATAAGAATCTATATATCTTTATCAAACCCAATCATAAAATCTAAACTCCAATCAAAGAGAGAAACTACCACAATATACTACCATTGCTGCAGTTGAATGAAGTTTATATATGAACATAAGAAGCACCCTCCTTCAGCTTACTTTCATCTTAGGTACATATTCATACTTAGAACCTATATACACATACCATTGTTGAAGAAATATTAGCATACTCTGCCATCAACATGTGATATAAGTCAAAATACAAACCTTCTTAAAAGAAACTTGCAAAACAATGACACTTGAGCACTCAAATAGAAAATATTTCCCAACTCAATCTTGTCTTCCTCCCCTCACCCCCCCCCCACTTCACACACATTCCTCTTTCCATCAAAAAAACCGAATTCAATCTTCCAGCATAAAAAAACAACACATTAATCCCAGAGCTTTTGCAGACAAAACTGTAGAAACTCACACGGTCACAACACATGGCATGGAGAAATAATTTTCCCTTATATTAATCGTAAGACTCAGTACACAATATATATACACAACCCTAATACAAAACTTAGTAAGGAAATGACTCTCTAAAAACCTTGTGATATACATCCTAAAATACATACAATCATTATCTAAATATAGCACGATATTCCCAAATATCCGAGATATGCAAACCATGCTAGAGATTGTCGGAACTACTCAGCTTATACAGCTCATAGAGATCCTTACATCCTTGATTCGGGTGCCACGAATCACATCACCGATGACCCGTCCTCGTTCTCTGGCTCCTACCCATACTCAGGTAAAGATACAATCACTATTGCTAATGGCTCTAAGTTAAAAATATCTTGCATTGGTAATTCTGCCATTCACTTTAAAAATCGTTCTTTTCACCTTCGTAACATGCTGTATGTCCCTCTTACTCATCGACCTTTATTGTCATTGTGGGTCAATGATAAACAGCAGTTTGTGAGTTCGAAGAAGGGTTTTGAAAAGAGTACTCCAATTGACGTAGTTCTCTTTGGTCAAAAGGTCTGGCCCATAATGGCGTTGGGATTGTAAAATATAGGGAGGCCAGGAGAGGAGGGTGTATGGTGGCCGGAGGAGGAGCCATCAGAGCCGGGAGTTTTGTCTTTCATGGCGGCGAAGGAGGGCAGACGGAAAGAGAAAGGGTAGGCCTAACCCTAGATCGGAATTAGACTGATACCATGTAGAAACTCACATGGTCACAACACACGGCATGGAGAAATAATTTTCCCTTATATTAATCGTAAGACTCAGCACACAATATATATACACAGCCCTAATACAAAACTTAGTAAGGAAAGGACTCTCTAAAAACCTTGTGATATACATCCTAAAATATATACAATCATTATCTAAATATAGCACGATATTCCCAAATATCCGAGATATGCAAATCTCGGCTTATAAAAACCCCTTCTCTAACTTGATCCACTTTCCTCTTTTCGTCAAAAAACCGAATTCAATCTTGCTTTGCATACATAACCCCTCCTCTAACTTGATCCACTTTCCTCTTTCCTTTCAAACCTCCCCCTCCCCACCCACTATACTCTAGTATGTTTGTAGTATCCTTCTTCTCGAGCATTGTCCTGCAACTACGCCTTTGAAATTTGAATAATTTTGCATTCCTCACACACAAACACGTATGGGAAAACAAATGTTTCTCAACTTAATTTACGTACATAATGAGATGGTTCGAAGTTTGGCACATGTTTTAATAATGAAAAATACCTTTTGGCATCCAAAATCCTATGTAAACATTTCTTTTAGCCGAGTTCCAAATCCAGTATAAACTCCAAACACCATCACAGCAAAGTCTCTAAATCCCTAGAATAAAGACATAACAATTCAAAAAACAATAATATACTTGCAAAACTCGAGACAGTAAATAGAAAATACATAACAGCTACAAAAAGAGAGAATGCGAAATTTTACTTGCACCTGAGCACTATTAGCTTGTGAAACCAAGCACAATTTTATAGATAAAATTTCAGAAAATCAATATCAGTAGTTACAATTGTATTGGTTAAACAACATTCATGTCAATCCAAACATGTTTGCACATCACAGACTTGCCAACTTGGGGAAAATAAAGTACTCGTATGACAGAGAAAGTCAAAATGAAGAAATTTAGAGAAAGAGAAGAAAGCAAAATATTTGTTACCTTGGACTCCTAAAACCCAACCAAAGACAATCAATTGATCCGACAGGAGAGGAGAGGGTTGGAAAGGACGGCCCAAGCGCCAACGCAGTGAAGAAGAAGAGGGATATGAGTGGAAACCGTCTCATTACAGCCGTTGGATGATGTTTGGGGAGTTAATCTGCGCCAGAGAAATAAAAAAAGAAAAATTCAGAAAAACTTTGAGCCCTTAGATCATGGCAGTTATACTTCAATCTAGATCGTTCTTTATCTCATTTTAAAAAGCAGTTATTTCCTATGTGTTTTATAATATATACTAGTCGTCGTGCCCTTGCCGGTGGCACAGTAACAGTACATCTAGGTGACGGTACATACAAAATGAAAGTATGAAATATGTATTCCTTAAAACCATTTTCCTATACACACACTGAATTGAGTCTGCCATCAAACATACATCCCTCTGTTATTGCAACCTGAGTAAATCAGATTGTCCATTGCAAAACAAAAAGAGGAAGAAGAACTTTGGAAACCGCCTAATATCAACCGTAGGATCGGAGAAGTGGAGAAACAATCTAAGGATTGAGATTAAATTGAAAATAAATCTTTTAATGGCAGCCGTTGGATGAAAGCGGTTATGGAATAATCTCAGCCATCCTTTGTCTCAAGTCAATTGGAAGTTATTTTTGACTTGTATTATAATATATATATATATATATATATATATATATATATATATATATATATACAGTCCGTTTCCTATATGGACTAGTCCATACGTACCAGGATAAAAATATACCGCCGTTTCAGTTTTTCTCTATCTCAAATACCCGGGCGTTTCTTTCCTTCCCTGTGATCTTTTCTTCCGATCGATCTCTTTTACCTTGCGATCTCTTCTTCCTACAATCTCTTCTTCGTTAACTGTTTCATCTTTGCTTCTCATTCTTCCTCGATCGAAATCACAGCTACTTGGTCGTCCGCTCAATTCATGTAAGTTCTTCTTCAACATCTCTCTCTTTTTCTTGTTCTTCTTTTGTGATTTCTGCTGTATAATAATATGATGTTATAGGATTTTTTTCTTTCACATAAACAAACAAAGTCTTTTTTTTTTAACCTAAACCTAATGCATAAGAGGGGAGAATGAGAGAGAATTCAGTCGCACTAAAGAGAGGACTTCTTTGTGTAGTTTCGGGCCGTCATTGTTCCATGAAAGTAATTAAGCAACTTTGCTTTGAGATGCAATTCATATTCACACTGATTTTGATTGGTGTTATGATTATTATGCACCTGTAGAGGTAATTTTGTTCTTTTTGTGGTTTCAACATTCACGTGTCTGTAACAGGCCATAATATTATGCTCCCTCCGTCCTAAAATAAATTTCATTTTTTTCCATAGTTACTACAAAGTTACTTTGAGGAAATTTTGGTTAACTGAATTAACTCAAATTATTATTCAAAATACTTTTGTACTAACAAATGAAAAAGTATAAAGATCATTTCGGGACAGAAGGAGAGTATGTAATTTTTTTATCCAAGTGAATTATATCAGATTTTTTTCTCTTGAAATCATTTCTATCAAGATTCTTAACTGGCCTTTTTTTTTTTCTTTAGGTGGATATGGTACGTACAATATACTCCCTCCGTCTCAGCACAAGTAGGACTAGAAGAGTGTGCACAATATTTAAGAAAAATTAGTATGTGTGTGGTGGAAAATGAAGAGAGAGAATGAGTAAGGTAAATAGTAGTGTTAGTTGAATAATTGAGTGGTGGAAAATGAATAGAGAGAATGAGTGGGGTAAATAGTAGTGTTAGTTGAATAAATTGAGTGGTGGAAAATGAAGAGAGAGAATAAGTGGGGTTGAAACATTTCCGTTTTAGGCAGTTTCACTTTTGGTGGGACGGACCAAAAGGGAAAGAAGTCTCACTTCTGCTGGGACGGAGGGAGTATGCTAGTAATACTATTGTCATAATCAACTATTTCAATTTGTTAAATTTGTGTTTTTTTTTTGTTCATCAGAGCATTGTGAAAAATGGATAACTTGAACAATGAAGAAGGAGGAAGCTTTGAAAATTTGGATAACAATGTTAATGTAGAGTTAGAATCTGAAGAGGATAACTGCACATATACTCCTGAAGTATCACACGAGTTGAGGCCAAAAAAGGACAAGAATTTGAGACAATAAATGATGTTTGGATATTCTATAATGCTTATGCTAAAGAAGCTGGGTTTAGCGTACGTGCTTGGAGTACTAAGAAAGAGGGAGAAAATGTCATAGTGAGGAACGAGTTTGTTTGTTATAAACAAGGAAAACCTTCAAAAATAGCTGAAGTTGGAAAGAAAAGGCGTCGCGGAAGTATCGGTGAGGATTGTAAAGTCAAAATTGCAGTTTTAAGATCAAATTCCAATAAATATATTGTTACTGTTTTTTAATGAGGGACATAACCACCCATTATCAACTCCAAGTAAGGTTCACCTTTTGAGGTCTCATCGTAATGTTTCAGCAGCAATGAAGTCTTTAACAAAACAAATGTCGATGCTGAATATACCCCAACATTAGCAGTTTGGTTTTCTTGGAGTGCAATGTGGTGGTCTAGAAAATATTGGGTGTACGCAAAGAGATTTGTATAATCATGAAAGGGATATGCGTGCTGATGTGAAGGGACACGATGGTATGATGTTTCATGAGTGCTTGAAATTGGAACAAACCAAGAATCCGTCATTTACTTTCAAAATTGAGGTTGATGAGCAACAAAAGGTAACTCGTTGTTTTTGGTCTGATGCAATTTCAAGGAGAGCTTACATGTTTTTTTGGTGATGTTGTTGTCTTTGATACTACTTATAACACTAATCGTTATGGAATGATTTTTGCACCAATTATGGGAGTTAACAATCATGGTCAAACTATTGTTTTCGGATGTGGTTTTTTTAATCAAGAGAGTGTTGAGGATTTCATTTGGCTATTCACCCAATTTTTGGAAAGTATGCCCGGTGATGCCCTAAAAATGATTATTACTGATCAAGACCCTGCTATGACTATGGCATTCCCTAGTATTCTTCCAAATACATTTCACAGGTATTGTAGTTGGCATATTTTAACGAAGTTTTCAGGAAAATTGACACAACAAAGTATAATCTTTATAGGGATGAGTTCTCAGAATGCATTTGGAAATCAGCGACCCCTGAAGAGTTTGACTTACGATGGGGAAGTCTTATTAAAAAAAGTGAGTTAGAGGAAAACAAGTGGTTGGATGACATATATAAAATTCGTTCAAGATGGATTCCTGAATACGTTAATAATGTATTCTCAGCTGGTATGTCAAGTAGTCAACGAGCAGAAAGTGGCCATGCATTTTACAAGAAATAAGTTTCGAAAGGAAATTCATTGGTGGGTTTCTTTTGAAACATATTTCTTGAAAAACGCATGACTACTTTCTGCTCGTTGGCTACTCGACATACCAGCTGAGAAGACACTATTAACATAAGCAGGAATCCATTTTGAACGGATTTTATATATATCTTCCAACCACTTGTTTCCAGCTAGCCCACTTTTATTAATAAGGCTTTCCCATTGTAAAACAAATTCTTCAGGGGTCTCTGATTTCCAAATGAAATCCGAAAACTCATTCCTGTAAGTATTATATTTGACTACATCAATTTTTTTCTGAAAACATCATTAAAATGTGCCAAATACAATACCTATGGAAAGTATTTAGAAGAACAACAGGAAATGCTATAGTCATGGATGGGTCTTGATCTGAAATAATCATCTTCGGGGCATCACCAGGCATGCTTTCCAAAAACTGAGTAAATAGCCATATGACATCGTCAATTTTCTTGTGACTCAAAAATCCGCAACAAAAAACAATAGTTTGACCATGATTGTTAATCCCCATTATTGGCGCAAAAATCATACCATACTTATTAGTATTATAAGTAGTGTCAAAAACAACGACATCACCAAAAAACTTGTAAGCCCGTCTTGTAGTTGCATCAGACCAAAAACATCGAGTTATCTTTTTTTCGTCGTCTGCCTCAATTTTAAAACTAAATGAAGGATTTTTTACTTGTTCCAGTTTCAAATACTCATGAAACATCTCACCATCGCGTCCTTTCATATCAACACGCATATTCCTTTGATGATTATACAAATCTGTTTGCGTGCACCCTATATTTTCCAAACCCCTACATTGCACTCCAAGAAAACTAAATTGTTGATGTTGGGGTATATTCACCATAGACATTTGTTTTGTTAAAGACTTTATCGCGGCCGAAACATTACGATGAGACCTTAAAAGGTGAACCTTACATCGATAATGGGTGGCTATGCTTCTCATTAAAAAACAATAACAATGTATTTATTGGAGCTTGACCTTAAAACAGCAATTTTGGCTTTACATTCCTCACCAATACTTCCCCGACGTCTTATCTTTCCAACTTCGACAATTCTTGATGATTTTCCTTGTTTATAACAAACAAACTCCTTCCTCCGTATCTCATTACTTCCTTCCTCTTTCCTAGTAGTCCAAGCACGCACACTAAACCCAGCTTCTTTAGCGTAAGCATCATAGAATTTAAAAACATCATCTATTGTCTCAAATAGTTGTCCTTTTTTTGGCCTCAACTCATTTGATACTTCAAGAGTATAAGTACAACTATCTTCTCCAGAATCTAAGTCTTCATTAATATTATTATCCAAACTTTCACAGGTTCCTCCTTTTTCATTATTCAAGTTTTCCATGTTGGACACAATTCTGGTGATCAAACTACACAATTTGAAATTAGAAAAAATAACAAATTATGACCACTTTTGAAAAAATAAATGCAGTCATACACAAAGTAGATACTTATGAGGGAAGATAATATATTATGCATTCTCCAATATTCACGTCATTTTAATTTGGGATTTATCAATATAATAATTCGCCAGAATTCATCAAGATAGATGTAGCGAGACATTTGGCCAATTACTTTCTAGGTTTTTGGAGAAATCGCAGAAAAGAAAGAGAGGTTGAAGAAAAACTTACGTGAAGGATGGGGACGAAGGTGCTGGTAGCTACTTTGCTACAGTTGCTCGAAATCACCCTTTTCCTCATTTTTTTTGTTCGGTTAATTAAAGAACAAGGATTGAGCTTGCATGGGATTCGACTAGGGCAAGAAGTCTATCTGTGTTGTTGTGTAATACCCGGCCCTAGGCCATTATATTTATTAATTGTAAAACTCTTTTATTTTATCTTGGACTCACAAATTAGGAGTAAGTAGTGGGCTCATGTTGGGCTTTAGTAAATAGAAGTCCAATAGGTTAATGTAACCCTTTTCTTAATAGGAAACTAATAACCCTATTTAACTAAATACTCTCTCAAATCCCTAGCAGTCTTTATCGCAAAAGAAAAAAAAGAAAAAAAACAAAAAACAAACAGAGAACGGAATAGGGAGAGGGGCGGCAACAGAGAGAGAGATCGCAGAGAGGGAGACGGCCAAGGGAAAAGAAGAAGAAGAAAAGAGAGAGAGAATGGTCATTCACAAGGTATTCTTGAACCCAATCTTTTCTTCCCCATCTTTGTTAACACAAATCTTTAGAAATCAATAAGAATTGAACCCTAAAGATGAACTAGGGTTGGGCTATGAACTAAGAAAGGAGGCAATGGTTATTGTGTGAATTGTGTGTGTGTGTGTGTGTGCTGTTGTGTGAGTGTGTGCGTGTGTGCTGATTTTGTCTGGGTGGGTGTATCAGATTGTATGTGTGTGGGTGTGTATCAGATTGTGGGTGTGTGCATCAGATTTTAGTGTGTGTGGGTGCATCTGAGTGGTGGGTGTACCAGAGTGTGTGTGTATCAGAGTGGTGGGTGTGTCTGTCAGTAGGTGTACTCAGTAAGTGTGTGCAGAAAGTGTGAAATCAGTGTGTGTAAATTGTATAGTGAAATTGAGAGTTGGGGATTGACTAATAAAAACCCTAGGGGTGTTGTAGTCATTCTTAAAGTTATTGGTTAACTAGGAAATAGGTTATAGATGACTAAACCATGGGGTTAATCGAGTAAAAAGAAGTAAATTGGGACGGAAGTAAAATAGTATTTTTCGCATGTCTAAGGCTAGACTATTTCATGTTTGTAGATTGTCCAAGCGGAGTAAAGCGAGCTAGTTAAACGCAAGGCTAAGGTAAGGGATTACGCTCTTAGTTGTGTATTTATTCTTAATCCTTTGTTAGGATTCCCAATCTCTGTTTTTATAAAGTAAACTATCTGTGTGGCTAGATAGTCTTTTAATAACTATTCCGTTCTGCGAATTATTCCGTCTCTTGTTATCCACTCTATTGATATTGTTATTGTTCAATAGGGGTATCATGTGTATGATTGATTTTGTAACCTTGGTGTCCAAGTAAGATGTGTATCTTTTAAAAAGTGATCAAGTAAAGTTTGTAAAGTTAAGCTTTGTTTTGTAAAAGCTCTTTAAAGTGAAGTTTTGTAATAAGTAAAGTGATTATAGTTATCCATAATCCCGAAACGGATAAGTGAACCCCTACAGTTATCCATAATCCCGAAACGGATAAGTGGACCCTTACAGTTATCCATAGTTCTAAGTTGAACATGTGGACCCCTTTGCGTTGCTTGATGAAGTAACGTAGGTTATCATGATATACCGATTTTGGGTGCGGTCAGTAGAAACCCGAGCCCTGGGTACAGCACGTGCTTAATCCCTAAATGAAGTAAAGTAAAGTAAAGAAAAGTAAAGTGTGAGTAAAATGTTGTGTTTTGGAAACTGCCTCTGAAGCCACGTGTTTTCAAGTAATGAATTGTTTTTCATCAAGTAAATGTTCCTTTTCAAACTGAGTGTTAGTTTGATCCTTGAGTTATATCCGTTCATTGTAATTCATTGTTACCGTTCGTTTCGGTCATCTCCTCTTAGTACCCGAGGGGATACCGTATGAACTTACTGGGCATTGTTCGCTCATTCCTTTCATTTTTCTTTTCTCTCCAGGTTATAAATAAGCAGATCAAGAGTCGCAAGGTTTGGCGGCTTAGGAGTTATCTTTTAATAAAGTTAATTAGTTGTTATGTTTCCGTTACGGTTAAGTTATAAACTTTACTTTCCGTTAGTTACCGTTTGAGCTAGTGGGTTGTACTAGCCGTTGTGGATTTGAACGTTGGTTAAAGTTTGAATTGTGGTTATTTATAGCCGTTGGGCATTCTGATTTTGGGATTTATTCGTATTAAGTTATTATTTAATTGTAGTGAAAAGTTGGGGTGTTACAGTTGGTATCAGAGCCCCGGTTTAAGATTACTTGGGAGACTCAGAATTAGAAGTTAAGACTATTGGGAGAAGTAGTACTTAACTATTGTGGGCTTTAGAACTCTGATAAGAACAAAGTATTTTTGGGAAGCACTAATTGAGGAAACATGTTATTTAGGGAAACTTTCCATTTTGGGAAACTTTCTAAGTTTGGAAACTTTCCTTTTATAGAATCTTGCTATTTTAGGAAAGAACCTAAGATAAGATTTCCTCAAATAATGTAGAGGAATGTAAGTGAACACTTTGGGAGTGACACTTGAAGGGTTATACTAGAACGTTATTCTTTAAGTTACTTATGCAATTGATGATAATAGTCATATGCCTTTGAGTTATATGGTATTGATAATGGTTATATCCTAATTGTAAGTTAATGACGGACTTAGAAGAAACCAGAAGATGAAATTGAGGCAAAGAACAATTAAGAAAAGAGTAATTCAGAGATATGCACTCAAGATTCAAAAGTTAACTGAAGACTTAGAAGCTGAAAAGACCAGAGTAAGCTTTACACTAGAGGAGCGGATGTAAGATAGGAAAGCATTACTAGACACTTCAAAGAACTGGAAGAAGTAAAGGAGACCATGAATCAAAGTGAGAAGTACTATCATGAAACCAGAGAAGAAGCTCACCAATGGTTTTATGAATTGAAAGATTTGAAGAAAACTAGAACTAGAGAATTGGAACCGACAACACTCATAGGTAATGAAGCGCCAAATGAGGAAGTATTGGTAGCTAAAGAGGAAGTCGAGGACGTAGGAATTAACCTTGGGGACAAGGAAGTTACCCCAATCATTATTGATGATGATGAAGAACTGGAACAAGAGATGGCACCGGTTCGTAGGCACAGAGGTAGGCTAACAGGTTCTAAGGGAATTCCAAGGGTGCCAAGTGGAAGGCCTAGGGGAAAGCCTAGGAAGGTGTTCCATGATTGAAAAGTGGGACATAGAGTTTATTCTTATTTATAGTATTGATAGTTAGTTCTAGTTTAGAGAAAAATACTAGAATTTTGTTTTGTTAACTTTTATTCCAAGAAGATCCTCGTAGTAAAAGTTATGATTCATTTAAGCAAATAGCCTTGTTAATTGTCTTAAGTTTTATGACGGGTGAGCTATTTAGAACAAAGAAGTACTGGTCAAGTGAAAAGACCATGAGTATTAATTGGCTTATTGAAACAGCCAAAGTGAAATTAGTTTTGGTCTAGTGAAATGATCGAAACAAGAATAAAGTGACCTATTGAAACGGTCAAGTGCAAAAGTAAATGGCGTATTGAAACGGCCAAGTGTGAATGAAAGTAGGTCTAGTAAATCGGCCTGATAGTAAGTAAAGTCTAGTGAAATGTCTTCGCTAAGTAGAGTTGGTCTATTGAAACGACCAGAGATTTAGTAAACCGATCGTTTGTAAAAGTTACGTCCTTTGGGGACGGCCTATTTATGTGAAAATATTAAGCATAGTAGCAATGCTTGTGTTGGCATGAGCAATAGTGTTAAATGCGAGAGTTAACCTGGATTAGGTAAGATTGGTCTAGTAAAGTTGACTAATGAAGATAGTGACGGTTTATTGAAGCGACCGGTGGTCTAGTGAATGACCTATAAATTGAATGTTAGTCTGTGGAGACGATCTATAGTATGAGAGTGCGTGAAAACGTTTCGTATTCATGATACTAATGATAGTATCATATTATCCGGCAAGTGTTCGAAACACCAGAGTGTCTGAGTTTATGATGCTAACTCAAGGAAGTACGAAGGTGGACGACTATGGTGCTAGATTCACCGATTTGTTAGAATTTGCCCATTGATCTTCGATGATGAAGAGCAGAAAGCCCGAAAATTTGAATATGGTTTGAATGACCGAATCAGATACAGAATTACTCCGTTAATGCTATCAACCTATGATCAAGCGTTGGATAGGGCAAGGATAGTGGAGGAAGAAGCAGATAGTTATCGCAGTAAGCGAGAAGATAAGAAAAAATCAACTGAGAAGGAGTCGACTGGATCTAAGGGAAGCTAGAACCGCGATGGGAATATCAATAAGCGGAAGGCTACTGAGGATCGTAAAAAGGACAGTATTGCTAGTAAGTACCAGAGTAAAGGTCATGGAAACCAAATGGATGGCAATAAGAACGACGCCAAAGGGCAAAGTCCTGATGAGAAGTGCCAAATGATTGCTTGGATAAGAAAATGAATTTAATTCTTGAGGCGTTAGAGAATTCTTTAGTTATAGATATTCAACTAGAGAATCGATCCCTATTACGTCTATATATAAGAAGTGTCCTTTGAAAGTGGACGGGAAAAAGCTTGAGGTTGATCTCATTAGCTTGGAAATCGAAGAATTTGATGTGATTTTGGGAATGGATTGGTTAGCTGCATATCATGCCAAAGTAGACTGTTTAAAAAAAAAAAAAGGAAGTAAACTTCGAATTACCCTCTGGAGAAAGATTCTATTTTCAAGGATCGAAACCGAGAGTCCGGACCGATCTGATTTTTGTAATGGAGACTCGTAAACTGTTAAGGAAGGGTTGTGAGGGCCTTCTAGCGTATGTTAGTGAGTAAAACAAGAAAGGAGTGACCATAGAATCTCTTTCCATAGTAAGGGATTTTAAAGATGTTTTCCCTGAGGACTTACCGGGAACACCACCGGAGCGAGTAGAGTTTTCAATAGATTTAGCACCATAGACTGCACCGATTTCGAGAGCACCGTATAGGATGGCTCCGCCGGAACTTAAAGAGTTAAAGGAACAGTTACAAGAGTTATTGGACAAGGGTCTAATTAGGCCAAGTGCATCACCGTGGGGTGCGCCGGTATTATTTGCAAAGAAGAAGGATGGGTCAATGAGGTTATGTATTGACTATCGGGAGTTAAACCGTGCAACGATTAAGAATAAGTATCATTTACCTAGAATCGATGATTTGTTTGATCAACTCCAGGGTGCATTTTATTTCTCTAAGATTGATCTGCGTTCGGGTTACCATCAGTTGAGAGTGAAAAAGGAAGATGTGGCAAAGACGGCTTTTAGGACGAGGTATGGGCACTATGAGTTCCTGGTAATGCCGTTTGGATTGATAAATGCACCTGCTGTGTTTATGGAGCTTATGAATAGAGTATTTCAAGAGTACTTAGACAAGTGTGTAATAGTATTCATCGACGACATCTTGGTGTACTCTAAGTCAAAAGACGAGCATGAAGAACATTTGGAATTAGTATTGCAGATTCTGAGAGAACAAAAGTTGTATGCCAAGTTTAAGAAGTGTGAGTTCTGGCTTGAGGAAGTAGCGTTCTTGGGACATGTGGTGTCTAAGAATGGGGTAGTAGTTGACCCTGCAAAGGTTGAGGCTATAGTTAATTGGGAGAGACCAACTTCTATTAGTGAGATAAGGAGCTTTTTGGGTTTAGCAAGATACTACCGTAGATTCGTAGAAGGGTTTTCAAAGTTATCCCTACCATTGACCAAGTTAACCACAAAAGGGACAAGATTTTTGTGGTCAGACGATTGTGAGAGGAGTTTTCAAGAATTGAAAGGACGATTGGTGTCTGCGCCTGTTCTTACGTTACCAACAAACAGTGATGGCTTTGTGATTTATAGTGATGCTTCATTGAAAGGTTTGGGTTGTGTGTTGATGCAAAATGACAAAGTGGTGGCTTATGCGTCTAGGCAACTCAAGAACCACGAGAAAAATTATCCTACCCACGATTTGGAGTTAGCGGCCGTGGTGTTTGCATTGAAGATTTAGAGACACTATTTGTATGGTGTACCACGTGAAATTTACACCGACCATAAAAGTCCTAAGTATATTTTCACTCAGAAGGAGTTGAATATGAGACAGAGGAGATGGATAGAATTACTTAAGGATTATGATTGCAAAATCCTGTATCATCCTGGAAAGGCCAATAAGGTAGCAGATGCGTTAAGCAGAAAGAACCATGGGACATTAGCGACCATGATTTCTAAGGGGGTAAGTGAATTGAGAAATAGTGAAATAGTAAAGCTGGAAGTTCAAGTTAAAGGTTATTTGGCTCAGATGAGTGTCCAACCAACATTGTTAGTGAGAATCAAGGAAGCCCAGAATGTGGATGACGAGTTAAAAGCGATTCACAAGGTTATCGGTAGGAAGGGAATGGCAGATTTCCGTGTTAGTAATGACGGGATTATGAGATATCGATCGAGGATTTGGGTGCCTAATAATGATAGTATCAAAAGGGAAATTCTTGAGGAAGCTCACTGTTCAAGGTTTTCGGTTCACCCTGGGAGTACTAAGATGTACCGGGACTTAAAGGAATCTTTTTGGTGGAATAATATGAAGAGTGAGGTAGCAGAATTCGTTTCTAAGTGTTTGGTGTGTCAACAAGTGAAAAGTGAACACCAGAAACCCGCGGGACTACTGCAACCGTTACCTATTCCAGAGTGAAAGTGGGAACACATCACTATGGATCTGGTGATTGGACTTCCTAAGACGTTGAAGGGTCATAATGCAATTTGGGTCATAGTGGATAGGCTCTCTAAATCGGCTCACTTTCTAGCGATCAAGGTGACTGATTCGTTGGAGAAGTTAGCTAAGTTGTACGTGGATGAGATCGTGAGGTTACATGGGATACCGGTCTCTATAGTGTCAGACCGAGATGCGAGGTTCACATCAAATTTCTGGAAGAGTTTACAGAAAGTGTTAGGGACGGAGTTAACTATGAGTACAGCATTTCACCCTCAGACAGACGGACAGTCAGAAAGGATGATTCAAACTCTCGAAGACCTATTGGGAGCAACGTCGTTAGATTGGCAAGGAGCGTGGGATGATAATCTACCACTAGTAGAATTTGCCTACAATAACAGTTACCACTCTAGTATTAGAATGGCGCCGTATGAAGCTCTGTATGGGCGGAAATGTAGATCGCTTGGGTGTTGGGATGAAGTAGGCGAGAGAAAGTTGACTGGACCCGAGATTGTTCAAGTAACGGCGGATAAAGTTCAACAGATTCGCAAATGGTTGTTAACTGCGCAGAGTAGGCAGAAATCGTATGCAGAAAATCGAAGGCGCGATCTGGAGTTTCAAATAGGATATCATGTGTTCTTGAAGATCTCACCGACCAAAGGGGTCATGCGGTTTGGAATTCGTGGAAAGTTAAGTCCTAGATACGTGGGGCCATTCGAGATTCTAGAACGAATAGGGGCGGTAGCCTATAAGTTGACTCTACCTCCTGTGCTGTCTGGTGTGCACAACGTGTTCCACGTGTCGATGTTGAAGAAGTACGTAGCTGACCCGAGCCACGTCATAGAGTACAAACAGTTATGTTTTCGTGAAGACTTGAGTTATGATGAGAAGCCGGTAAAGATTGTAGACCGTAAAGATCAAGTATTGCGGAAGCGAGTGATTCCGTACGTAAAGGTGCAGTGGAGCAATCACACGGAAAGAGAAGCCACGTGGGAGCTCGAAAGTGAAATGCGTGATATGTATCCCGCTTTGTTTGATGTTTAAGGTACGTTTAGTTTGGAGGACCAAACTCTTTTAAGGGGGTAAGAATGTAATACCCGGCCCTAGGCCATTATATTTATTAATTGTAAAACTCTTTTATTTTATCTTGGACTCACAAATTAGGAGTAAGTAGTGGGCTCATGTTGGGCTTTAGTAAATAGAAGTCCAATAGGTTAATGTAACCCTTTTCTTAATAGGAAACTAATAACCCTATTTAAACTAAATACTCTCTCAAATCCCTAGCAGTCTTAATCGCAAAAGAAAAAAAAAAAAAAAAAAACAAACAGAGAACGGAATAGGGAGAGGGGCGGCAACAGAGAGAGAGAGATCGCAGAGAGGGAGACGGCCAAGGGAAAAGAAGAAGAAGAAAAGAGAGAGAGAGAATGGTCATTCACAAGGTATTCTTGAACCCAATCTTTTCTTCCCCATCTTTGTTAACACAAATCTTTAGAAATCAATAAGAATTGAACCCTAAAGATGAACTAGGGTTGGGCTATGAACTAAGAAAGGAGGCAATGGTTATTGTGTGAATTGTGTGTGTGTGTGTGTGTGCTGTTGTGTGAGTGTGTGCGTGTGTGCTGATTTTGTCTGGGTGGGTGTATCAGATTGTATGTGTGTGGGTGTGTATCAGATTGTGGGTGTGTGCATCAGATTTTAGTGTGTGTGGGTGCATCTGAGTGGTGGGTGTACCAGAGTGTGTGTGTATCAGAGTGGTGGGTGTGTCTGTCAGTAGGTGTACTCAGTAAGTGTGTGCAGAAAGTGTGAAATCAGTGTGTGTAAATTGTATAGTGAAATTGAGAGTTGGGGATTGACTAATAAAAACCCTAGGGGTGTTGTAGTCATTCTTAAAGTTATTGGTTAACTAGGAAAGAGGTTATAGATGACTAAACCATGGGGTTAATCGAGTAAAAAGAAGTAAATTGGGACGGAAGTAAAATAGTATTTTTCGCATGTCTAAGGCTAGACTATTTCATGTTTGTAGATTGTCCAAGCGGAGTAAAGCGAGCTAGTTAAACGCAAGGCTAAGGTAAGGGATTACGCTCTTAGTTGTGTATTGATTCTTAATCCTTTGTTAGGATTCCCAATCTCTGTTTTTATAAAGTAAACTATCTGTGTGGCTAGATAGTCTTTTAATAACTATTCCGTTCTGCGAATTATTCCGTCTCTTGTTATCCACTCTATTGATATTGTTATTGTTCAATAGGGGTATCATGTGTATGATTGATTTTGTAACCTTGGTGTCCAAGTAAGATGTGTATCTTTTAAAAAGTGATCAAGTAAAGTTTGTAAAGTTAAGCTTTGTTTTGTAAAAGTTCTTTAAAGTGAAGTTTTGTAATAAGTAAAGTGATTATAGTTATCCATAATCCCGAAACGGATAAGTGGACCCCTACAGTTATCCATAATCCCGAAACGGATAAGTGGACCCTTACAGTTATCCATAGTTCTAAGTTGAACATGTGGACCCCTTTGCGTTGCTTGATGAAGTAACGTAGGTTATCATGATATACCGATTTTGGGTGCGGTCAGTAGAAACCCGAGCCCTGGGTACAGCACGTGCTTAATCCCTAAGTGAAGTAAAGTAAAGTAAAGAAAAGTAAAGTGTGAGTAAAATGTTGTGTTTTGGAAACTGCCTCTGAAGCCACGTGTTTTCAAGTAATGAATTGTTTTTCATCAAGTAAATGTTCCTTTTCAAACTGAGTGTTAGTTTGATCCTTGAGTTATATCCGTTCATTGTAATTCATTGTTACCGTTCGTTTCGGTCATCTCCTCTTAGTACCCGAGGGGATACCGTATGAACTTACTGGGCATTGTTCGCTCATTCCTTTCATTTTTCTTTTCTCTCCAGGTTATAAATAAGCAGATCAAGAGTCGCAAGGTTTGGCGGCTTAGGAGTTATCTTTTAATAAAGTTAATTAGTGGTTATGTTTCCGTTACGGTTAAGTTATAAACTTTACTTTCCGTTAGTTACCGTTTGAGCTAGTGGGTTGTACTAGCCGTTGTGGATTTGAACGTTGGTTAAAGTTTGAATTGTGGTTATTTATAGCCTTTGGGCATTCTGATTTTGGGATTTATTCGTATTAAGTTATTATTTAATTGTAGTGAAAAGTTGTGGTGTTACATGTTGAGGGAGAGATCGCATGGGATTTGAAGAGAGGAAGACGTGTGTTCGTGTTGTTGAGGGAGAGAGAAAAGACGTGTGTTTGCGTTGTTGAGGGATAGAGAAATTGTTTTACGCGTTTTCCTTTTTTTTTCCCGGGGTGCCTTTTTCTCCGTAGTCCGTACGCATCTGTGCGTAGGTGAAGGGCTCTGTATATATACTCCCTCCGTCCCATTTCAAGTTTCACCAATTACCCAAAAGGATGTCCCGTTGATTGCTTCACCATTTCCTAAAATGGAAAAAACATGGGGCCCACTTGTCATACCCACTAACTTCTTCTCTCTCACAACCTTTCTTACACAAATAGCTTTTATTAATTTGCGTGCATCACCAAAATGGTGAAACTTAAAATGGGACAGAGGGAGTATATATATATATATATATATATATATATATATATATATATATATATATATATATATATATATATATATACTCCATCCGTCCCACTCGAATTAGGATTGTTGGTCAATCTAATTATACTTTGACCCACAATTTGAAGAAAAATAACTATCTTAATGAAAATCCAAAAAATAGTTATTGAATTTATTAGTAACCGTGATACAGTAACAATTTTTAATTTTTTATTAACATCATTATTTTTCTTCAAATTATTGGTCAAAGTATAATTAGATTGACCAAGATCCTAATTCGAGTGGGACGGATGGAGTATGTTCTTAAGGGGTATTTTCACAAAAGTCATTCAACTAGACGTTTATTTTTTATAAGGATTTTACATTTTTTTTTAATTTCACTAAAATCCTTTTGTGGTCTGAGATACGTCTCTTAGACATTTCTCTAAGGTCCATCCGCGGTCTGAGACACTTCTCTCAGACACTCTTAAAGGGTTTTTTAGCAATAAAATTTCAACTTGTACCCTTCTTAAAAATAAAAAAAAATCCAAGGTCCTTATTAAAAAATATATTTTGTTTTAAGGACTTTCGAGAAAGTAATCATATTCTTAAACTAAAAATATAAAAATAATTTATAATAGTAATTATAATTATAATTATAATTTATATTTTAAGGTTGTTAGAAATAAAAAAGACAATATTCTCAAACTAAAAGTATAAAAAGCATTTATAATTTATATTTATATTTTAAAGACTTTCAATTGAGAGCCATTGTGTGATGTTTGAATTTCGTCTTGTTGCAATTTTTGGGATGCTTGGCGCTAGGAACTTATTTCTGACCCAAATAATTTGATTTGTCATGTTCTTAACGCAAATACTTCTGTGTTGGGGATTCTGAATTTCGGATTTGGGCAGTATTCAAATTGTAATTGGAGAAACTTTTGAGTGTCCAAATATTATTTTGAAAGCTAATTGCATAAGTACTTGATATCATCATTAAAAAAATGAAATTAGCCACCTATTATAAACTCCCTACGTCCCATAACGATAGTCCTATTTGACTATTCAAACATTTTAATTTTAAGAACTTGTTATCTCTTACATCATTATCTTTGATGAAGTTTAGTTATCACTCCATTATTCTCCTAACAAATATTCTCATTGAACACTAATCTCTTTCTCCCCTCTTCTTCCTTGTTGGACAATTATGGACGTTTAATGATTTTAATCTATCAATTATGAAAATGGGATTATCTTTTTAGGACAAACAAAAATGGGAAATACGACTATCATTTTGGGATGGAGAGAGTATACCGTTGAGTTGAGAGAAAATGATATCATAATTTGTATAGAGTCAAAATTTTACACATGTATTTATGTGCAGAGTGGTTACAAAATATATGCAGAGATCTATTATAGACTACTCTGCATCATGATTCTTGTTTTGTATCTAGCAGTTGATGAGATTGAGTAGGGAGATTCTAGTTTTGGGCTCAAGCAAACCGATTCCAACTCTCTTAAAATATAAATATAAATTATAGATCTCTTCAAACATCGGGATTAAGGTGAGACAGCGGGATTACTCTTCACAGATCTTAAATAAGTTTGACAAGTCAACTGCAAGATATATTATGCGACAGGGTGAATAGGAATATAGATAAACAAACAGGATGAGGGATGACATTGCAATGGGGTTTTGGCATTCAAATGGTTAAAAAGATATACTCCCTCCATCGCAGAGTATAAGTCCGCCCTCCTATTTGTACGGAGATTAAGAAATTGTGAAAGTGATGTAAATGTTGTGAGTATAAAAGTAGAGTAAGAGAAATAATGAGTGGGAGGGAATAGTAAGTTGATTGGTGTTGTGAGTATGAAAGTAAAGTAGGAGAGAGAGTAAGCGGGAGGAATCGTAAAGATTTTTTTGCCATTTTTGGAAGTGGACATATACTCTGGGACAGACTAAAAAGGAAAAGTGGATCTGGGACGGTGGGAGTACTAAGTTGGAGAGCAAGTGACATCATTTGTATAGAGTCAATATTTTACACATAAATTTATGTGATGAGGATTTACAAAATTTATGCAAAGATCTATTATATACAACTCTGCATCATGATTTTTTTTTTCTATCTAGCAGTTGATGAGATTGAGTAGGGAAACTCTAGTTTTGATTAAATGCCTATAAATGCTTTCTAATCCTTCTTCAACATCTTCAAGGCTAAACTCCATTTGTGCAAGATCCTTCAGTACATCTTCAAAGTCCAAGCAAGACGATTTCGTTGCAATCTCGACATCAACCTTTCCGACTAGACTTTCATCTCTAGATGGCTTGGGCTCAAGATCTTTGGAACCAGAGACCACTTGTTTAAGCTCTTTTGTGAGCTTGACCCGAGAATGAAACACAAAAAGGTTTTGAGCATCCTTAAAGTAACTGATTCCAGCTCTCTTAAAGGCGTTTCTTGAAGTTTCTTGTTAGAAGAGCCTTTCAAGTGCCTCACCGCGTTGATGATAGTCTTCTTTACCGTTTTCCTCTTGGATTGATATTCTTTAATAGAACAAGAGATCCCAATACTATCGCCTCGTTTCCTGCGTAGAGCAGATTGAAGTAGTTGTGCCGAGTCTTTTGTTGACAACAAGGTATCTTTTGCAGTGCTACACAAATCCAAAAGCCTTAGTAGCTCATCTAACAGCTCATTCACACCACTATTTTGGACTTGTTTAAGCAAATTGTCACAAGAGGTGTACAAATCTTCAAGATCATGAAATTCTGAAATTTGGCATGATCTAGAAGGTAAACTAACAGACCGAACATGGAAGTTGGCTTTCGTGATTGAAGAGATTGAATCCATTTTTGACAACTGAGGGAGAGAGAGAGAGAGAGAGAGAGAGAAGTTATAGAAAATGAAGAGGTTTTGTTTTGCCTTCATCTTGTTAATGAGGTGAATATATATATATATAGTGAAACAAGGGAGACAAATGAAGTATCTCCACACGATGAAGATGCAATCTAAGCTATGGTTCCGCAATGTGTCTCCCTCCCTACCATATTCACAGCTCATACTGATTATGTTTACATTGTTAAGGAGGTAGACGTTGCCCAAACATAGCTGGCTTTGCATGTGGTGATGAAAGAACGATCACATGATCTACTCATTGAAATTTGAACGTTTTAAAATTCCTTTTGTCCCCCTCACCTGTGCAAGCACTGCTTTTTTTCTGTATTTTTGTCATTGGGAGGTGGAATGAAGCGCCCGTTTTTTGTTTATTGACATTTTCTGCATAATGTCTCCAGACTTGCTCTCTTTGAAATCCCGAAAAGCTCTCTTTGAAATCCCGAAAAGCATGCCACACATTTTCTGTCTGCGCAGTGTCTCCCTAACATGATCAAATTATTACCTGTCAAACCAATGAGTGCAAATTTGTTAGGCATCAAACGCCTTTTCCAACACAGTGACAGAAAATTAGCGTGCACGAGTGATTTAGAATGTATGAAATGTTTAACTTCTTGATGTGAACATTTTAAGTTCCTACAATGCCAGTTTAAGCCCTTCATTTTGCAATTACAATTCATTTCTAAACGACAAGTAACGTCTCTTAAATTGAGTTCAAGTTCTAGTCTTTTCTTGTCGCCACTACCATCTCCACAGCCTCTATTTCACACCATTGCATTTACTTGAAAATAATCTTTCTCAAAGGAAATAGTGGTTTCTTTGTTTTCTAGGCTATTTTATCCTTCAAGGAATTCATCTGGTGCCTTCACTTCTAATATTGGAGTTGTTCAAGATGCAAGGTAAGAAAGAGCAAATGATATCAATTGTATAAGAGTCAAAAATTTACACATATTTATGTGCTGAGGATTTACAAAATTTATTCTAAAAATCTATTATATACTCCCTATGTCCCGGAATAAATGTCCTATTTTCTATTTTCGCTTGTCCCAAAATAAATGTCATCTTACTAAAAATAGCTATGAAGTTTAGTGATCTTCCTATACTACCCATTCTAATAGGCACAAGCATTGAAATGCCATAGGAAGTGTTAGTCTACCCATATAAATAGATTGGGGCAATCAAGGAAACACAACTAAAAGCTTAAAACATTGACTTGTCAACTATGACATTTATTTCGGGACAGAGGGAGTACAACTATACATCATAATTCTTGTTTTCATCTAACAGTTTAGGAGATTGAGCAGGGAGACCCTAGTTTTGATCATATGCCTATAAATGCTTTCTATTCCTTCTATAAGATTTTAAAGGCTTAACTCTATTTGTGCAAGATCCTTTTGCACATTCTCAACTTTTCAAGCAAGTAAATATCTTTGCAAGCTCAACATCCACCTATCCAACAAGACTTTCTTCTGATTATGTTTACATTATTTGAGCATTATCTTTTATTGCAGGGCACGGATAATGCAGATTCTTAATATTGCCCCATTTAGATCTGGTGCAATTTCTCATAAGCTTAAACGACAATTCCTACTCACCATGTCTCTACCTCCCCAACAATGGTTAACCTCATATAGCATTATAAATGCACAAATTGGATATAAAAAAAAACCTCCAAACGACTGGCTTTGACAGTCTTGGAATGTGAAGACTGCCAGCATAGTGCAACATTATATACAAAATTATTATAGATATATTTATTTGCAGAAAAAAGAAGCATCGAGATGCTCATGGGATTATAACTATATGAAGATCCTGTTTGTCTCCTTAAGCTCATATATGTATAAACAAAAGCCAACTACGGATTGCAGAATAGAGATAACATTATTTTACCTGCTTGTTTGTGCAGCATATATGGAGAGGAATTGGGGCAATAAAGCTGATTGGAAGCATTGATATTTCTGAACAACATTCCCTATAGAACAAAAAGGAAAGATCAATGAAAGATGTTATAAAACAACAAAACATAATAATCAGGGTGGCAGTATGGTAGTGGTGGTGGTAGTGATCACATATTCGATACATGACCTCTGGTTCACTATATGCAAGTCTGTTATAAAACTAACAGGTGTCCGTTAAAATATGAAAGATGTTAGTTATCCATGTTTTTTATAGTATTATTAATAGTATGAAGGTTGACTTAGGTGAAAGAATAGTATGGTGTTCAAAGTAATGTTTTGTGAATAATACAGGGATCAAAAAAGTAGTTTACTCTTCAAACTTCTCATTATAACATCTTACACTTCTGAGATTTTCAATCAAGAGTACATCTCATACTATATACTCCCTCTGTCCCAGCACAAGTGACACTGCTCAAACTAGAATTTTTTAAATATATTTCTATTCAACCAACCCCACTCATTCTCTCTCTTCATTATCCACCACTCAATTTATTCAACCAACACTATTATTTTCCCCACTCATTCTCTCTCTTCATTTTCTACAACACATATCTACCTTTTTCTTAATTATTGCGCGAATCACCTCCTTTGGAAGTTTAGTTATACTCATGAATGGATTCATGTGAACACCCGTAAGTGAACATGAGTATTTTGATTATAGCACAAGATCAAATCGACTGGTGATCCGATACTACAGCAAACGATTAGGTAACCACAAATGATGTACAAAGTATAACAACCTGTTAAATACAACATCAATTCAATGCAAAATGGCTACATATAGACCAAGTGTCTAATACGTGACCAAGGGAAAGGTTCTGCCATCAGTTTCTCCACCTGTGGTTTAACAATGTCATTTTCTGGAGGTTTTTTTTTTTCCCGACCACCATAATTTTGCTCGACTTTCAGTTAACCATTAATACTTTAAAAAAATTGCACGAAAACCACTATACTCTGGGAAATGTCCGCCCCAGCTCCCAAAAGTGAGCCCCGTTCGATTATGATAGATGGAAATTTTAATTATTCAACTCACACCCCCTAAACTTTCACATGGAGGGGTGGAAGAGGGAATAACTAAACTTTTTCATACATTACAATTTAACAGGTTAACTTTTTGGGGCTGGGGCAAACATTTCCCAAAATACAGTCGTGCAAAAACTAAGTATTGAACGGAATAAACCGAGTAAACCTTGGTCAACCCGACTCGGCTCACTTAACGATCACGAGCTCTGTAGTCAAACAAGACTTGACTCACCTGCTAAGTGGCGAGAAAAGCAATCTTGGCGAGTATAGCTGAGCTTAGCCCTCTTGGCCTCCTCAGTATAATGTGACTTGCGGTACGTCAGTTAGACTCCTAACCGGGCAAGACTTCCTCTCACACATTAATAGCCACGACATCTTGGGTGTACCTACTCAAGTCAAGATGGGTCTCTTCCTCATCAGCAAGCGAGTGAAGTGTAACACCCCAACTTTCCACAACTACTAAATAATCATTAACTTGGATAATCCTTAAATCAGAATGCCCAACGGCTACAAATAACCACAATTCAAACTTTAACTAACAATCAAACCCATAACGGCTAGTACAAGTCACTAGCTCAGAATGGTAACCAACGGAAAAATAACGTTCAACTTAACTTAACTTAACGGAAACATATAACTACTAACTAACTTTAATCGCAAGTAGCTTCTACACCAACAGTTCCTTGTGACCTTTAGTATCCTTACTTATAACCTGAAAAAAATGAGGATGAAAGGAATGAGCGAACAATGCCCAGCAAGTTCATACGGAATCCCCTCGGGTACTAAGAGGAGATAACCGAAAGGAACGGTAACAAGAATTCACAACGAAAGGATAACTCAATGATCAAACAAACTCTCAGTTTGAAAAGAAACATTTAACAATACTCAACACAACTCATTACTTTGAAAACATGTGGCTACGGAAGTCAGTTTCCAAAACATACTTTTCACAAAACACTTTAATTTCCTTTACTTTACTTCATTTAGGGATTAAGCACGCGCTGTACCCAGGGCTCGGATTTCTACTGACCGCACCCAAAATCGGTGTATCATGATAACCTACGCTACTTCATCAAGTAACGCAAAGGGGTCCACATGTTCATCTTGGAACTATGGATAACTGAAAGGGGTCCACTTATCCGTTTCGGGATTATGGATAACTGTAAGGGGGTCCACTTATCCGTTTCGGGATTATAGATAACTGTAATCACTTTTCTTATTACAAAACTTCACTTTAAAGAGCTTTTACAAAACAAAGCTTAACTTTACAAATCTTTACTTGATTACTTTTTAAAAGGTGTACATCTCACTTTAGACACCAAGTCACAATACGAATCATACACATGATAACCCAATTGAACAACAACAATATCAATAGGGTGGATAACAAAAGACGGTAACATTCACAGAACGGAATAGTTTTTAAAATACTATCTAGCCACATAGATAGTTTACTTTAACAAAACAGAGATTGGGAATCCTACACAAAGGATTGAAATCAAATACTACTAAGAGCGTAATCCCTTACCTTAGCCTTGCGTTTTACTTGCTCGCTTACTCCGATTGTACAATCTACAAATATGAAATAGTCTAGCCTTAGACATGAGAAAATACTATTTTACTTCCGTCCCAATTTACTTCTTTTTACTCGATTAACCCATGATTTAGTCATCTATAACCTCTTTCATAGTTAACCAATAACCTTAAGAATGACTACGACACCCCTATGGTTTTTATTAATCAATTCCAACTTTCAATTTCACTATATGAATTACACACACTGATTTCACACTTTCTGCACACACTTACTGAGTACACCTACAAACTGGTACACCCACACTCTGATACACCCCCACTCTGGTACACCCACACTCTGATACACCCACACACACTAAAACACCTTCAACACACACACACAGTGTATAGAACACGTACACACACACACGCACATATCACACACACACACACACACACACACACAGCCCATGTACGCACACACCCACACACTCGGCAGCCACTGCCGCCCACACACACACACACACCGGTCAACACACACACACAACACACACACGCAGCACACACACGCACACACACCACAGCAAGCACGCATGACACACACACAGCTTCTTAATTTCTAGCCCCAAATTGACCAAAGCCCTAGTTGATCAATCACTATCTTATGGTTTCTTAATTCAACAATTTGATTAACAAAGATGAAGAGAAGGGTTTAAGGGTTCTAGGATTACCTTTTTGTGAAATCGATCCTCCCTCTCTTTCTCTCTTCTTCTTCCTCCTCCGCGTCTCTCTGCGCCGCCCTTTCCCTTTTTCCCGTTTTTCTTTCTTTGCGGTATAGAAAATAATGCTAGGGATTTAAGAAAGGGTATTTATTTTAATAGGGTTTTCCCCAAATCCCTAATGAAAAAGGACTCCTAATCCTCTTAGTTAAAGAATTGGGCTTTCTATTTGACCCAATAACTAAACTAACTTTTTATTAAAAGTTTGGCCCAATTAATAATTAAGAGCTTTAAAATAATAAAATATAAAGGGTAATTTCGGGTTATTACATTCTTACCCCCTTAAAAGAGTTTGGTCCTCCAAACTAAACGTACCTTAAACATCAAACAAAGCGGGATACATATCACGCATTTCACTTTCGAGCTCCCACGTGGCTTCTCTTTCCGTGTGATTGCTCCACTGCACTTTTATGTACGGAATCGTTCGCTTCCGCAAAACTTGATCTTTACGGTCTACAATCTTTACTTGCTTCTCATCATAACTCAAGTCTTCACGAAAATGTAACTGTTTGTACTCTATGACGTGGCTCGGGTTGGCTACGTACTTCCTCAACATCGACACGTGAAACACGTTGTGCACACCAGACAGCACAGGAGGTAGAGCCAACTTATAGGCTACCGCTCCTATTCGCTCTAGAATCTCAAACGGTCCCACATATCTCGGACTTAACTTCCCGCGAATCCCAAATCGCATGACTCCTTTTGTCGGTGAGATCTTCAAGAATACGTGATCCCCTACTTGGAACTCCAGGTCGCGCCTTCGATTATCCGAATACGATTTCTGTCTACTCTGCGCAGTTAACAACCACTTGCGAATCTGTTGAACTTTATCCGCCGTTACTTGAATAATCTCAGGTCCAGTTAATTTCCTCTCACCTGCTTCGTCCCAACACGCAGGTGATCTACATTTCCGCCCGTACAGAGCTTCATACGGCGCCATTCCAATACTAGAGTGGTAACTGTTGTTGTAGGCAAATTCCACTAGTGGTAGATGATCATCCCACGCTCCTTGCCAATCTAACGACGTTGCTCTCAATAGGTCTTCGAGAGTTTGAATCGTCCTTTCTGACTGTCCGTCTGTCTGAGGATGGAACGCTGTACTCATAGTTAATTCCGTCCCCAACGCTTTCTGTAAACTCTTCCAGAAATTTGATGTAAATCTCGCATCTCGATCTGACACTATAGAGACCGGTATCCCATGTAACCTCACGATCTCATCCACGTACAACTTAGCTAACTTCTCCAACGAATCAGTCACCTTGATTGCTAGAAAGTGAGCCGATTTAGTGAGCATATCCACTATGACCCAAATTGCATTATGACCCTTCAACGTCTTAGGAAGTCCAATCACCAGATCCATAGTGATGTGTTCCCACTTCCACTCTGGAATAGGTAACGATTGTAGTAGTCCCACGGGTTTCTGGTGTTCACTTTTCACTTGTTGACACTCTAAACACTTAGAAACGAATTCCGCTACCTCGCTCTTCATATTGTTCCACCAAAAGGATTCCTTTAGATCCCTGTACATCTTAGTACTCCTAGGGTGAACCGAAAACCTTGAACAGTGAGCCTCCTCGAGAATCTCCCTCTTAATATTTTCATCATTAGGCACCCAAATCCTCAATCGATATCTCATAATCCCGTCATCACTAACACGGAAATCTACCATTCCCTTCTTACTGATAACCTTGTGAATCGCTTCTAACTCGTCATCCACATTCTGAGCTTCCTTGATTCTTACTAATAATGTTGGTTGGACACTCACCTGAGCCAAATAACCTTTAACTTGAACTTCTAGCTTTACTATTTCACTATCTCTCAATTCACTTACCCCCTTAGAAATCATAGTCGCTAATGTTCCATGGTTCTTTCTGCTTAACGCATCTGCTACCTTATTGGCCTTTCCTGGATGATACAGGATTTTGCAATCATAATCCTTAAGTAATTCTAGCTATCTCCTCTGCCTCATATTCAACTCATTCTGAGTGAAAATATACTTAAGACTCTTGTGGTCGGTGTAGATCTCACATGGTACTCCATACAAATAATGTCTCCAAATCTTCATTGCAAAAACCACGGCCGCTAACTCCAAATCGTGGGTAGGATAGTTTTTTCGTGGTTCTTGAGTTGCCTAGACGTTTAACCACCACTTTGTCATTTTGCATCAACACACAACCCAAACCTTTCAATGAAGCATCGCTATAACAAGGCCATCACTGTTTGTCGGTAACGTAAGAACAGGCGCAGACACCAATCGCCCTTTCAATTCTTGAAAACTCCTCTCACAATCGTCTGACCACACAAATCTTGTCCCTTTTGTGGTTAACTTGGTCAATGGTAGAGATAACTTCGAAAACCCTTCTACGAACCTACGGTAGTATCCTGCTAAACCCAAAAAGCTCCTTATCTCACTAACAGAAGTTGGTCTCTCCCAATTAACTATAGCCTCAACCTTTGCAGGGTCAACTGCTACCCCATTCTTAGATACCACATGTCCCAAGAACGCTACTTCCTCAGGCCAGAATTCACACTTCTTAAACTTGGCATACAACTTTTGCTCTCTCAAAATCTGTAATACTAATTTCAAATGCTCTTCATGCTCCTCTTTTGACTTCGAATACACCAAGATGACATCGATGAATACTATTACACACTTGTCCAAATATTCTTGAAACACTCTATTCATAAGCTCCATGAACACAGCAGGCGCATTGGTCAGCCCAAACGGCATTACTAGGAACTCGTAGTGTCCATACCTTGTCCTAAAAGCCTCTTTGCCTTTTTCACTCTTAATTGATGGTAACCAGAACGCAGATCAATCTTAGAGAAATAGCATGCACCTTGGAGTTGGTCAAACAAATCATTGATCCTTGGCAAACGATACTTATTCTTAATTGTCACACGGTTTAACTCCCGATAGTCAATGCATAACCTCATCGACCCATCCTTCTTCTTTACAAATAATACCGGCGCACCCCACGGTGATGCACTCGGTCTAATCAGACCCTTGTCCAAAAGTTCTTGTAGCTGCTCCTTTAACTCTTTAAGTTCCGGCGGAGCCATCCTAAATGGTGCTCTCGAAATCGGTGCAGTCTCAGGTGCTAGATCTATCGAAAACTCCACTTCTCGCTCCGGCGGTATTTCTGAAAATCCTCAGGGAAAACATCCTTGAAATCTTTTACTATGGAGAGGGAAATGATGGTCACTTCTTTCTTGTTTGACTCACCAACATACGCAAGAAATCCCTCACAACCTTTCCTTAACAGTTTACGAGCCTTCATTACAGAAATCAGGCCCGTTCGGACTCTTGGTTTCGACCCTTGAAAACAGAATCCTTCTCCAGAGGGTAATTCAAAATTCACTTCTTTTCTAAAGCAGTCTACTTTGGCATGATACGTAGCCATCCAGTCCATACCTAGGATGATGTCAAAGTCACTGAGATCCAGACATATAAGATCAACCTCGAGTTCTCTATCGCCTATCCTTAGAGGACAACTCTGAAACACTGAAGTAACTGGGATCGACTCCTTAGTCGGGGTATCAATTACCAAGGGCACTTCTAACGCCTTAGGTGACAATTTCAACTATTTTGCCAACTTAGAACTAATCACAGAATGAGTGGCACCAGAATCAATCAAAGCGTATACGTTGCGAGAATATAACTGAAGCGTACCTGCCACCAAGTCATTTGTGGCTCTAGCATCTCTAGCAGTCATGGTGAACACACGCCCCTGACCACCAGTCTTACTTTTGTCTTCAGCCTTCACTCCATGAGTTGGTGCATTCTTTTTCGGTTCTGGGCACTTCCACTGCGGATGCCCAATCTTCTCACAGTTATAGCATTTCCTGTCCCTGTACTTGCACGCGTCAGCCTTATGATTGCCATCACACGCAGGGCATATTTCGGCGGTCCCATTCTCTTTAGCCTTTCCCTTATCGTAAGCGGTTCGGTTTCCAGAGTTCCTGTTCGGGTACTTGTTTGCTGTACGATCATAGCCTCCCTCAGCTTTCCTCTTCCCATGATTGTCACGGTCTCGGTCGTTGAACTGTCCCTTGTTCCCAGCTGAATCTTTACTAGTAGACTTATCTCCAGACTTCTTCTTTTCATCCCTCTTGTTGCGGTACTCATCTGACTCCCTCTATACAATTCTGGCTCTACCTAGCACTAACCCATACGTCACTAACTACAGAGACGTGATTCTGTATCGAATCTAATCACTCAGCCCGGCTTCGAACTTCCTGGCCTTTTGCTCCTCGTTGTCGAAGAATGTCGGTGCAAATTCCAGCAGATCTGTGAACCTTTCACTGTACTCATCCACCGTCTTGGCACCTTGAGTTAAAGTCAGAAACTCTGCCACTCTGGCGTGACGAACACTAGCCGGGTAGTATTTCTCATTGAATACTACTTTAAACCTTTCCCAGGTGAAATTTCCTTCACCTCTAGCCAAAGCTGCTCTCTTTTCTGCATCCCACCAAGTGCGAGCCGCACTCCTAAGCATAAATGTTGCAAAAACTACCTTCTGCTCTGTGGTACATTCCAAAGTCTAAAAAATGTGCTCCATATCCTTAATCCAGTCCTCCGGCTTCTCCTTTGAGGTACCGGAAAAAGTGTTTGGCTTTCTCCTTTGAAACATTTCCAGAGGGTCTCTCATTGGTACCTGCTGAGGTTGGTTTTGAGGTTGTGCTAGTTGGTTCACCACCTGTCCGATTCCAGCCACTGTCTGGTTCAGCGTTTGCAAAAGGTTCGCCATGTTCGGATCAACATTGCCTTGGTTTCCCGCGTTGCGAGCGTTGCCACGGTTTCCTCTTCCTCTTCCAGACATCTGAAGTTAAGAAAGATTGAATTATAACTGATTGATGACTCACCACGAGAACGGGTTTACATATTAATGACAAATGATTTAACTAGGTCGGTTACTTGACCTCACAATTTACTGTTTCATCGAGAGTCTATATTTAACTTGGTCTCATACTAACTTCACGTACATACTTTCTATATATATATCGGTCTAACTTTAGACTTTTCACTGCATCGACCTTACTTTAGGTCTTTAACTGTACTAGTCGTTGTACTCAAACGAATTTCAAATCTTTATAGGCCGTCCCCACTGGATTAACTACTAAAATTATTGATAACAAATTCAATCAAGTTATACGAGTAGAACTAAATTGAGAACATATAAGATTTGGAGTAACTCAACTCGAAACTAACTTTTATTCCATTGATCGAAACTAAACCAGAACAATGACTAAGTTCTTTATTACTAAACTAAAAGAATACTAAACTACTAGTAAAAGAATACTAATACTACTAATCCCCTCCTAACTTATGGGGTTACATTCTTCCTAGGTCTACCCCTAGGCCTTCCGGTTGGCACATAAGCTCTCCTTGAACCTCTTGGCCTATGAACCGGTTCTTCCTTCAGTTCTTCATCTTCAATTTCAATCGGGGCAGCTTCACCACCCTCTACAATAATATCAATTTCGGCGGCTTCTTCTTCAGCCACCACATCTTCTGCCACTGGCTCTTTGTAGAAATTTCTATAAAATTCCTCCTTTATATTGGCTATATCCTCTTCCTTTTTGTTCACTGCTTCTTTCAGCTTCTCTACTTCTTTTCGAGACTTATGCCACCACTCTCTGGTTTGCATCCATCTGTTCCATGCAAAGTCAGCCTCCTTCTTTTCCTTCTCCAGCTGCCCCTTCAGCTTCCTAATCACCCATGCACTCCTTACTAATGACCTTTCTTTGGGTGTTTTTGTCTTCAAACTCCAACCTTTTAAACCATTTGGTTCGCCCATGATCTACAATAAAACACACAACTATTAAAATCACATATATCCCATAGTGTATTCATTCTTAAGGAAAGAAAAAATAATATTCACTTAAACCACACCCAAGTACCTACTCATCTTCTTTTAAAACCTCCCTTTAGGTTCTTTCCTAAAATAGCAATTTCCTATAAAAGGAAAGTTTCCTAACTTAGAAAGTTTCCTAAAATGTAAAGTTTCCCTAAATAGCAGGTTTCCTCAATTAGTGCCTTCCCCAAAAGTACTTTGCTCTTATCAGAGTTCTAAAGCCCACAATAGTTAAGTACTACTCTCCCAATAGTCTTAACTTCTAAATTCGAGTCTCCCAAGTAATCCTAAACCGGGGCTCTGATACCAACTGTAACACCCCAACTTTCCACAACTATTAAATAATCATTAACTTGGATAAATCTTTAAATCAGAATGCCCAACGGCTACAAATAACCACAATTCAAACTTTAACTAACAATCAAACCCATAACGGCTAGTACAAGTCACTAGCTCAGAATGGTAACCAACGGAAAAATAACGTTCAACTTAACTTAACTTAACTTAACGGAAACATATAACTACTAACTAACTTTAATCGCAAGTAGCTTCTACACCAACGGTTCCTTGTGACCTTTAGTATCCTTACTTATAACCTGGAAAAAATGAGGATGAAAGGAATGAGCGAACAATGCCCAGCAAGTTCATACGGAATCCCCTCGGATACTAAGAGGAGCTAACCGAAAGGAACGGTAACAAGAATTCACAACGAAAGGATAACTCAATGATCAAACAAACTCTCAGTTTGAAAAGAAACATTTAACAATACTCAACACAATTCATTACTTTGAAAACATGTGGCTACGGAAGTCAGTTTCCAAAACATACTTTTCACAAAACACTTTACTTTCCTTTACTTTACTTCATTTAGGGATTAAGCACGCGCTGTACACAGGGCTGGGGTTTCTTCTGACCGCACCCAAAATCGGTGTATCATGATAACCTACGCTACTTCATCAAGTAACGCAAAGGGGTCCACATGTTCATCTTGGAACTATGGATAACTGAAAGGGGTCCACTTATCCGTTTCGGGATTATGGATAACTGTAAGGGGTCCACTTATCCGTTTCGGGATTATGGATAACTGTATTCACTTTTCTTATTACAAAACTTCACTTTAAAGAGCTTTTACAAAACAAAGCTTAACTTTACAAATCTTTACTTGATTACTTTTTAAAAGGTGTACATCTCACTTTAGACACCAAGTCACAATACGAATCATACACATGATAACCCAATTGAACAACAACAATATCAATAGGGTGGATAACAAAGGACGGTAACATTCGCAAAACAGAATAGTTTTTAAAATACTATCTAGCCACATAGATAGTTTACTTTAACAAAACAGAGATTGGGAATCCTACACAAAGGATTGAAATCAAATACTACTAAGAGCGTAATCCCTTACCTTAGCCTTGCGTTTTACTTGCTCGCTTACTCCGATTGTACAATCTACAAATATGAAATAGTCTAGCCTTAGACATGAGAAAATACTATTTTACTTCCGTCCCAATTTACTTCTTTTTACTCGATTAACCACATGATTTAGTCATCTATAACCTCTTTCATAGTTAACCAATAACCTTAAGAATGACTACGACACCCCTATGGTTTTTATTAATCAATTCCCAACTTTCAATTTCACTATATGAATTACACACACTGATTTCACACTTTCTGCACACACTTACTGAGTACACCTACAAACTGGTACACCCACACTCTGATACACCCCCACTCTGGTACACCCACACTCTGATACACCCACACACACTAAAACACCTTCAACACACACACACAGTGTATAGAACACGTACACACACACACGCACATATCACACACACACACACACACACACACAGCCCATGTACGCACACACCCACACACTCGGCAGCCACTGCCGCCACATACACACACACACACCGGTCAACACACACACACAACACACACACACACACACGCACACACACCACAGCAAGCACGCATGACACACACACAGCTTCTTAATTTCTAGCCCCAAATTGACCAAAGCCCTAGTTGATCAATCACAATCTTATGGTTTCTTAATTCAACAATTTGATTAACAAAGATGAAGAGAAGGGTTTAAGGGTTCTAGGATTACCTTTTTGTGAAATCGATCCTCCCTCTCTTTCTCTCTTCTTCTTCCTCCTCCGCGTCTCTCTACGCCGCCCCTTCCCTTTTTCCCGTTTTTCTTTCTTTGCGGTATAGAAAATAATGCTAGGGATTTAAGAAAGGGTATTTATTTTAATAGGGTTTTCCCCAAATCCCTAATGAAAAAGGACTCCTAATCCTCTTAGTTAAAGAATTGTGCTTTCTATTTGACCCAATAACAAAACTAACTTTTATTAAAAGTTTGGCCCAATTAATAATTAAGAGCTTTAAAATAATAAAATATAAAGGGTAATTTCGGGTTATTACATGAAGTTTCCCACCCCTGCAAGGATTGCTTGCTTGACTAGCAAGGCTAAGGAACTTTGGGAATATGTTATGGAGATGAGAAAGGCAAAAAGAAATGGAAAGATTGGTCAGACATGAGGCCCCCAAGCTCGGTAAGGAAAATGTGAAAAGAACCACTTAAATTATCATTGAGACCCGGTTTTTCCTTAGCAATTGGTGAAGATAGGGACACATTTGTCTCCCAGAGAGAGAGCCAAGAGACAAGTGAAAGACATGCGAAGTGTGAAGGAAGAAGTGGTCGTGCATGAGCTCTAAGTTATGATCCCAAAATTTAAGCTTGTGAGGGCCTAAGAATTTTTGCTTGAGATAAAGATGTCACCATCAAAGAGGAAGTGGATAAGCTCTTCCGTGCTGTGATTATAAGGGAGGTTTACTACCACCCCTAGTTCGTTAACGTTATGACACAAAAGAAGTCCAATGATCTCAACAAGGCTTGCACAAATCCACAAATGATTGTTTGTTAGGGAAAATAACGGCTTTCTTGAAAATGACGGAAATATTAAATGCAAAATTGGGACGGATAAGTCGAGGCTTGTGTTGGACACAATCTCCGTAAGAAGTAATTGCCCCGCACTGGTGATAACGGTTCTTGGCAATGTTCTCGTAAGATGCAACAACTTTAACTGTCGTTAGTAGACGCACTTCAAACTAACGACTTCGGCGAACAAATATTAATGCTCAGAACTTTTGGACTTGAAGGGAATTTTATGCTTCAATATGCTCTATTGAATGCTTGATGTCTGAATGAATGATTTTGACCATCCAGGGGGGTCCTTTTATAGTTTTCCAAGAGTTGTAGTGGCTTTTAAGGAATAGGCACAAAGCATGTCGGATGGATCTGGACCGTCCAATCTGATTCTGATCAAGGCTCCCGATTCAACGGATCCACCTGCACCCATTCAAAATGACGAGGATCCTTATCCGAGCCGACCCGTGTCCATTTGAATGGATACATCCATCCGTTGCACCTATTCGGCCCAGCGCACCTATTCACCCGTTTGCGGCTCGCCCCATCCGGAGAGCCCAAACCGAAGCTGGATCCATCCATAAAGGCCAAGGTCCATCCAACCACACAAGCCTAACCGCTACAAGCCCAAACATGAACTGGACCGAGCCGCACCCAACCACACGCATGAACCGAACCATTGGACCGCCATTGAGCCGAATTTTGTCAAAAGTTTAAGGCTCCAAAGCTCCATGCGAAATGCAAAGTGTGCCCTAAACTTCCCATTCCGCCCTTCGCGGGTCATGGGTTAATATTGAGATAGTCCAAAATTAGCTCAATTGACCACTAACTTGCATGGTTGGCCCAATAGACCACTTAGCTTGGCAGCCCACACTTGATTGGTACCTCTTTAGATGAGCTATAATAAATACTCTCATCCTTTTCATTTTCCAACCAATGTGGGATACATGGCTTTTCATTAAACCCATTTCAAGTTGCACACTTAGGGCATTAATTTCTCATTAATCCGGAAATGGTTTTGAGTAAATAAATGCATCTTCCTAATCTACACTAAATGTAGATTTCAATTTTGCAACGTGTTTTCATTGATACAAAATGAAACGACTTTGAAAATTGGGTCAAAATGTGGTCAAATCCACATTTCTTGATACGCATTTCCAACAATCCCCCACATGAATGACAATTAATGAATGTATGCAGATTCATCCAAAAGTTCCGGCGAACTATTATGCATTGGGATAGGTATCTTATGGCCAGGGGCGGTGATTAGCAAGAACATTAAGGTCAATATTACAGGGCCCCAAAATTTTAAGGGGCCCCATTTTATTTATACTCCCTCCGTCTCATTTTAAATTTCAAATTTTTTTATTTTTGGTGTCCCATTTTAAAATTCAAAACAAAACCATCTACACTCACAACACATCACCTTTATCTTAATTCTTGAACCCAAAAGTTTTTTGAAGTTTAAATTGGGACGAAGGGAGTATCTAGTTACACCTTTACAAAATCTTGTGTATATGAAAACATGTACTCCATTTGTTCCGAATACTTTGCACTAAATTTTTTTAGGTGTCTCATTGGTAAGTCTTTTTTCTAAAAATGTTTTAATTTTATTATTTTTCTATTCTTCCTATCCCTCTTGTTATACTGACACATTTAATTTTGGGTCCCACTTGTAAATCTCACTCTACTTATCATACTCACAACCTTTTTATCACTCATAATACTTTTGAATATATATGCTTATTCATTAATTTACGTGCATTCTCAAAATGGTGCAAAGTATTTTGGGACGGAGGGAGTATAATGATAAACACATACAAAGGATTGTCTTAGAGAGGAAGCCAATGGGGTAATTTAGCAATTATTACTTGATTATGCAGTTATGCTTTTAGACTTTACAATATTTGAATAATTTTGTATGAAAAAAAATTATTGAATGATGATCAGTGCAAAAATTATATTTAAATTTTTAGTGCTCAACAAAAATTAACCATTATATAAAAGTACTTACTCCCTCCGTCTCAGCTCACTTGACACTTATTTCCATTTTGGGTTGTCCCAGCTCACTTGATACTTCCCAAAATAGCATACTTTTTATAATTTTATATTCACTCTACCCCACCACTCATTCTCTCTCTTCATTTTCCACCACTCAATTTATTCAACCAACACTACTATTTACCCCACTCATTCTCTCTCTTCCTTTTCTACCACACATTTTCCTTATTTTATTCATTTTCCTTAATTATTGTGCCCACCTCATGGGTGTCAAGTGAGGTGGGACGGAGGGAGTATATATTAGCGTGTGTTTTTATGTATTTTTTAAAACATATTAAGGGTAAAATATTCACATTTTAGCCCAAGGCCCCCATAATTATTGAGACGGGCCTGCTTATGGCCTTGAACCTTCCTTAGTAAAATACTATCGGATATACTAGCGTGTTAGTAGCTCGATGATTTGAACTAGAGACTGTATAGTGTATACCAAGACAATAGTACTTACACAATAATAACCCTAACACTATTTGTTCTCACGTTGTCCATTTTGGCCCTAGACCGTATCTTATTCATAAGTGTTCATTTAGAAGCGGCCTTATACTTCTCACTAATATAGGTGATTCTCCTATAAAGAGTATCCTGCTATACTCCACCACTTAGGTATAGGAATCATTAAAAGTTTGCTCAACTTAACATCACCACTGTTGCATGTACATACATTTAGATGTTCTAGGAATAGGTGTGAAACATGTTCCAACTGTTTCGACTGAACAACATAACTTAGTTTTTTCATTGAACCAAGGTTTTGGGATCTCCAATTCTCAAGGTTGAGTGTCCACTATGAGTTCTTTTGTTGTGGATTTTTAAACTCATTCCCCTTAACAGTTTACATAGTTGATCTCTGTTTATACCTTTCGTAAATGGATCTATTAAGTTATCCTTTTGACTTAACATAGTCAATTGTGATAACGCTGATGGATGAGTTTTATACTCATTTATTGGGTACTTTTCTAGACTTATTCTTAGTGAAACCCTTGAGTTTTGGTTATTTAATATGTGTTTTAGTGTGTATTTAGAAAACAGGTAAAACGGGTAAAAAGGGCATAATTCAGAGGAGATTTGGCAAAAGTTACAATTCCAGGGACTTAAGTGGAAATTTCAGAAAGCTGAGGACTGTTAGGCTGAAGCTGAAGATTCTAGGGACTGCTGTGCAGAATATGAAAACTGGAGGGAAAAATATGCAAATAACTGGAAGTTCAGGGACTGTTCTGTAAGTTCTGAAAGTTGGAGGACCATTTTGGAAATTCGTAATATCTCAGGGACCATTGGGGAAATTCGGAGTCCAGCCTTGAAGAGCCCTAAAAATCAGTCCAAGCCTTGGAGAAAAAGAAAAAAAATCAGTGCAAGTCAACTATTTCTTTTTCTCCAAGGCTTGGACTGATTTTTAGGGCTCTTCAAGGCTGGACTCCGAATTTCCCCAATGGTCCCTGAGATATTACGAATTTCCAAAATGGTCCTCCAACTTTCAGAACTTACAGAACAGTCCCTGAACTTCCAGTTATTTGCATATTTTTCCCTCAAGTTTTCATATTCTGCACAGCAGTCCCTGGAATCTTCAGCTTCAGCCTAACAGTCCTCAGCTTTCTGAAATTTCCACTTAAGTCCCTGTAATTGTAACTTTTGCCAAATCTCCTCTGAATTATGCCCTTTTTACCCGTTTTACCTGTTTTCTAAATACACACTAAAACACATATTAAATAACCAAAACTCAAGGGTTTCACTAAGAATAAGTCTAGAAAAGTACCCAATAAATGAGTATAAAACTCATCCATCAAATACCCCCAAACTTAAACTTTGCTAGCCATCGAGCAAACAACAAAATCAAACTAAAACATAAATAAAAACTATCCACTCTAAGTAAACACTATCCAATAATTATCTACGACCCCACATTCTTGTATTCACCACAATTACATGCATCAGTCTTAGCACGTGCCTCAAGATATGAATAGATCTACCTATGCAAGTGTTAATATGTATTACATTAATTTTGCTAATTTGCATATGCATTATAATCGAGCGGTGCATCTCTGTGTGTGTGTGAGTACCAATTCCCCCTTTGTTTTCAAACATGATTTAATTTTATAAAGCCAAGTACACCATCATCCCTTATTCTATTGACTTTGTCTATCATATAAAACATTCTTAAAAAGTAAAATATGAATACCATTTAGCACTTGACTCTCAACAAACAAAGGCACCCCAAACTTAATTATTAGCAATTTACGCACATATATCAAGTGCTTTTAGCAAAAGCATAGGATGAACTCTTGGGGAGGGAGTTGGCCTTCACTTCGGATTCGAGCTTGGAACGGACCATCACGGCGGAAAAGCTCTCCCTCCATAACGCTACTGCATACCCAGAAATCTGGTTAAGCTAGAATAGCCCCTAACCGGCTAACCTACACGTCTGGAGGTAACACCAAAGCAACTTTGCACATTTACCATTAATTTATTATTATTATTATTGTTGTTGTTGTTATTTTGCCATTGCTCCCACTTTTCCCACATCATCTTTTTCATTTATTACTTATATATAACCACTTGGGGTGCCAACACATATACATACTTCAAGTGTCTAAATAGTACCATATTTTAGGTTTTAAGAGGCTTTATTTGCAAACAAATTCATTAACCTAAGGGATAACAGTACACTATAAACTCGATAAAGTAAATCAAAATTATCAACTAGGAGACTCGGTGATAGTGCACTTACATTTAGAGATTCACAATCTAATTATAATACTTAAGCAAATAACCAAAATTAATCTAAAACATAATAAGACAAGAATAGATAAATCATAACACATAATAATCTTCATCGTGGTTTTAAGAGACACGGAACTATGGGAAAAACAACAAATGTTTACAAAAATTTCGACCGCACCGAAGCTGCCTACGTTCCCTCTAAAGTGAGCGAACCCACAATAAAGGGCTCAGGTCACCGTAGTTCGAACCAAACCAAAAATAAGAACGTAGTTAATCAAAAATAAAAACTTTTTTTTTTAAAACTAAACTAAGACTAAGAAAAACAGGCAAACAGATTAGCATATGTCAGACAGATAGCACATCAAAGGATCCCACCCCCAAACTTGAAATGAGCAATGTCCTCATTGTGTTAAGCACAAAATAGTCAAGCATGAAGGCAAGATACCATGGTGATTATAGGCTAATTTATACTTTATCACCCACAGCAACACCCCAATTTACCAAAACCCACAACTTTGATCGGGATACTGTATTAATTTAGACAGAACAATTCATACTTCCACATATCCCATCACAAATCACCCCAATATGATACTTAATTTCTCCAAACACAAGTCCCGCAATACTCAATTCTCAATGCAAGCAATAGGCTAGTAATACTCTAGATTTTGAAATTGAAATTGTGTAAAGTAAGACGAAATTATACCTCCATTTGTGCAACCCCATCTGATTTGAAGAGACGGATTGAGTGAGGCCGGTGAACTGATGAGACTGAGCTGGAGAGCGAGTACGGCGAGGGGGTATTGGCCGGTGTACCCGGATAAGGAGCTTGGCCGTCGGACCTGTGCTGGGGAGTGGAGGGAGTATGGCGGGGTAGTGATGGTGGCCTTAGGTTGTTGCCGAGGGCGTAGAAGAGTGAGCGGGGGCCAATTTGAGAAGATCGACGGCCATGAAGGTGTGTGCATCGTAAATGAGTATATCGGTCGGTGTTGAGGGAGAAGACCAGGAACCGGAATCTAGTTGAGACCAGAGTTGAGGATTTCCGGCGGTTACGCCGGTTGGGATCTGGTTAATCGGAATCGTGGAGAGTGGCGAATAGAGGGGAGACATGGCCGGAGATGGGAGGAGTGTAACCGGATCTGGTGCGGTTCAAGTGCGAGGAACGAGAGAGAAGGGTTAGGGGTTTGAGAATGGATTTGGGATTTCCTTTAGTTTCCTGACTTGCTTTGGACTTTTGCAATTTTTTTATTATTTTTTTTTTAAAGCGCACGCAGCAAACACAGTACGCACAACCTGCTGTTTGGGCGGCCGCTCACCCATTTTACGCGGTCGCCCACTCTATCTGCTTCCGGTTTGTTGATTTTTCAAATCAGTCATGTCCTCCATTATCTTTTGCAGTTAAGCCCATCTTCCGTTATATTGACCAGTATTCGTTAGAATTTTAACAGAAACACTAACAAATACGTTAATTGTTAGAAATCTAAAAAGACTAAAAAAAAATGGAAAATCTTTTTGGAGGGTGACACTATTTACACTCCTCTATAAACCCACAAACTCAAGGAGGTTCTTTCGAACGACTCAACAACAAAACTAATAAATAAATAATACAAAAATTAAACTTCCCCAAATTTAACTTTTGCTTTACGCCCTTTGGCCCACTATACTTTTTCTCTAGTACGAAAATTCACATCATTCCCCATGTATGATTTCCGTTTTATTAACTCACTAAGAATGCAATGGGGATTTTGACGTTTTCTTTTCTGGGCCTTTTTCACTTTCGGATCTTTATCACTTTCTCCACAATCACAAGGGGAAGATATCGCAATAGCGGGTTTTTCATTGAAATTGCCAAGAGGGTGAAGAGGGATGACACTACAAAATTGTTCATCGGGCTTAATGGATATATCAATAAAATTGTGAACCTCTTTATTATTCCTCTCCTCACCTCCATATAGGGCAAATTCAATTTCATCAATGACTTGCTCATGCCATGATTTCTCCACATAATTGCTAATTGGATGAAGGTCTACATTCTCATTATTAACATCCTCACATGCCCTCTTCTCATCAACCTCTAGAGCAACCAAAAATTCCTCGATGACTTGATCATGCCACGAGTTCTCTAAATTATTAACCACCTCAAACATTTTTTTTTTTAAAAAAAAGAAAATAATAAATAAATAAAATTATAAACAAATATTTACACTACTAATTAAACTACTAACTATCTAAACAAGTCCCCGGCAGCGGCGGCAAAAACTTGATGAACAAATTATAACCCTGGCAAGCGCACAAGATCACCGTAGTAGTATATGCAATAGCAGGGTGTCGAATCCACAGAGACTTGTAGAAGATAGCAATTTAACTAATAGTAAAATAAAATAACATAAAATAAAAGAAGATAGCAATTTAACTAATAGTAAAATAAAATAACATAAAATAAAAGAAGATAGCAATTTAACTAATAGTAAAATAAAATAACATAAAATAAAAGTTTGGTTTTTTAGTGATTTAATCTAATTAACTAGAAAGCAAATAAACTAATTAAACAAAGATAGATAAATGGATATGAATATGGAGGAAAAATCTATGTAAATGATTCACAAGTATCTCCTACTTATGCTTATTTGATTAAAGATGTCAATTATTATGGTGTCACAAATCATAAAAGAATCAATCTCCAAACAAGGGTTCGTTCACTAAAGTAAGAATTGGGACGGTCCGGTCGCCGGATTGCAATCCTATTATCTCTTTTATATTATGCTTTCCGCTAGGTCTATACAATATGCAAGAAATTCATGAAGATCCCAAGAACAAATGAACCTAGATCCTTTTGACTTCCGCTAGGTCCTCAATTGAATCTAATCATTAAAATAGTGGTCAGCGTATAATCACCCACGCTAGTGCACCAATATATACCCAATAATTCTAAAGCCAATTTATATCTTAAAATATAATTGAAACTAAAGAATTAATCATGATGAATATTTTAATGAACAAGAATTAAGATCGAATGGAAGAATTAAAACTTGCAACAAACCACAAATAATTGAACTAAGAATTAAATTAAAGCATAAGTATTTGATACAAGTTACCTCCAATCCATAGATGGTGAAATTAGTTCTTCATAGACAAAGAACCAATCCCAAGAATAATATGGAGGAAGGGTAGAATTATGGATGTCCCAAAACAATTAATCTAAGCTAGTATTTATAGGAAAAACTAACCTAAACCTAAAAGGAAATACAAAAGAAAAAGGAATAACAAAAGAATTAGGAAACTCGAATAAAATCCTAACTAAATAAGTCAACTATTTCTTTTTCTCCAAGGCTTGGACTGATTTTTAGGGCTCTTCAAGGCTGGACTCCGAATTTCCCCAATGGTCCCTGAGATATTATGAATTTCCAAAATGGTCCTCCAACTTTCAGAACTTACAGAACAGTCCCTGAACTTCCAGTTATTTGCATATTTTTCCCTCAAGTTTTCATATTCTGCACAGCAGTCCCTAGAATCTTCAGCTTCAGCCTAACAGTCCTCAGCTTTCTGAAATTTCCACTTAAGTCCCTGGAATTGTAACTTTTGCCAAATCTCCTCTGAATTATGCCCTTTTTACCCGTTTTACCTGTTTTCTAAATACACACTAAAACACATATTAAATAACCAAAACTCAAGGGTTTCACTAAGAATAAGTCTAGAAAAGTACCCAATAAATGAGTATAAAACTCATCCATCAAACGCCATTTGAGATCAACTGTATAACGGTATTATGTCTGCGACGAATGTGTCTAGACTTGCCATTATACATACTTCTCTGTGCTCTTCCTATTGTTGATTGACTATCACAATGTATCATAACAGCAGGCACATACTTATTCCAACAAGGAATATATTCCAAAATTTTCTTTAGCTACTCAGCTTCTTCACCATCTTTGTCTAAGGCTATGAACTCCGATTCCATCGTGGATCGAGCTATACACGTTTTCTTGGAGGATTTCCATGATACCACTCCTCCACCTATTATGAATACATATCTACTTATGGACTTAGAGTTTTTCGTGTCGGATATCCAGTTGGCATCACAGTATCCTTCTAATACTGCTGGATATCTATTATAAAGTATCCCATGTTTCAATGTATACTTTAAATATCTCAATACCCCCATTAGGGCCTTCCAGTGATCCGCACTGGGATTACTTGTGAACCTACTTAGTTTGCTTGTTGAATATGCGATGTCTGGACGTGTACAGTTCGTTAAGTACACTAGACTTCTAATTATCCTTGCAAATTCCAATTGAGAAACTGGTTCCCCTTTATTCTTGGTTAAGTGTAGAGACAAATCTACCGGGATCTTAGCCGGAGGGCTATCGATGACATTGAATTTCCGAAGAATATTCTCAAGATAATGAGACTGTGACAAGACTATTCCATCTGATTTTCTAGAAAATGTTATTCCTAAAATGACATCAGCTATTGACGCAGCGTAAGCACTCAGAAAAGAGACAACATATTATAATCTGAAATACTATATATTTATAAGTTAAAAATTGTTTTTCCTCATCAGCATAGAGAGGTTTATATAGGGTTGTAATCTGTAAAATACATGGATAAGGACATAAGAATCTAAACAGCCTCAACTAAACATTCAGCCCCTCTAGAATTTGAGATGACATTTGGACTTTCTAGACCTTCAGACTATTCAGACTAACATGTCGATTATTTTGGCATCCTGATCTGGATTCCCTGCATCATTAACATCCTCTGCATGAGTCTCCTCCACTTGAACAAAACTCGTCCTCGAGTTAGACTCTGGCTCTGAATATAGAGGTGCATCAGAAGAGTAAAACAGAGACAAATCAGCAACATTAAAAGTATTTGAAATGCCGATACTCTAAGGAAGATCAATAACATAAGCATTTTGCGTCCTCCAACTTCTGCTTGACTTCCTTGTGTACTTCCACCACCTGTTGGGCCATGTGACATGTTGTCACATTGTTAGTTGCTCCCTTTGGTGGCTGGATCAAATCCAAGGTGTGTTGTGGCGCCTTTGTGTAAAAATAAAGAAAGGAGACATGCTTGTAGAACTATGAATCGCAATGTTATAAGCAAACTCAGCTTGAGGTAAAAGAACATCCCTTTGCTTAGGTTTATCTCCACAAATGCTGCGAACCAAATTTCCCAATGTACGATTTACTGCCTTCGTCTGACCATCTGTCTGAGGGTGAGCAGTGCTATTAAAGAAGAATCAAACAATTTCCACAATGTACGCCAAAAGTGTCTAAAGAACTTGTTGTCCCTGTCTGAAGTGATGGTTTTGGGTACACCATGCAAACAAACCACTTCTTTAAAAAAGAATCTGGCCACAACAATTGCATCTGATGTCTCTTTGCAAGGAATATAATGGGTCATCTTAGAAAATCTGTCAACCATGACAAATACAGAGTCTGCCACTCTTTGTGTTCGAGGTAATCCTAACACAAAATCCATAAAAACAAGCCTTCCCAAATATTTTCCGAAATTGGCAGAGGCATATAAAGACCCGTATTTTTAGACTGCCCTTTGCAGTTTGGCAAAGGTAACAACTCTGCACATACCTGGTTACATCTCGAAGAATATGTGGCCAATAAAATCTCTCCCGAATTGCAGCTACTATTTTATCTCTCCCCAAATGTGATGCAAGTCCACCGGCATGCAAGTCTCGAATTACCTTTACTCGCAGTGACGTTCGAGGAAGGCAAAGCTGATTCCCACGCATTAAAAAGCCTTCTTGCACATAATTATTCAGTTACTTATAAACTCCGAACTCTACCTGAACGTGTATAGCCTACTAAAGATATAGTTTAATCTATCAAGAAATTAAAAAAAAAAAAAGTGACCTGATCCTCTTTTTTCAAGGTAAAACAGTTACCACGGTGAGAAATTATAGGTATATCAGACCCTATTCTTCTACTTACGAGCTGTTTGAGAATCTTAATATGGTTCAGTGAAATACAATCTAATGAGATATTTCTAATGCGCCCAGTGGTTTGTACGTACAACGCGGAAGAAAAAGTCTTCACACTACTCCACTAACCACATTATACAAAAGTGAGGCTTCCCAAATTTCTCAAAATTCATCAAAATAAAAGCACATAGTGACAACAAAAGTACAAGTACCAACACGTAAATTCACGATTGTAGTCAGGAAAAAGTTTTGTGATTACAAGTACCAAAATTACAAACCCATCAATCACCCACCACCACTACCACTGCCACTCACAGTTTTTCATTTGCAAATCGAGATTTTTTTTTTTTTATGCTTGATTGGTACGCATGATCCTTGACATAGTCTATTGGCTGGCTTCCTCTGCCTTTTCCCCACAATAATTTTGCCAGATTTAACCTCGTTAATCAACCTACTATGCTTTTGTGCCTCAACATTTGGTTGAACTCCAACATTTGAGTTAAAAGGGAGAGGGTGTCTGATGCGGTTCTGCCTTAAGTTTTTGTTCTTCTTCAGAACTTGGTTGAACTCCAGCTTTTGAGGAGTTAGAAGAGGGGGTGTCTGATGCGGTTTTGTATCAAATCTTTGTTCTTCTTCAAAACTTGGTTTTCTTTTGGTTCCGACGTATCTAAACAAAATCAGAGGTTTAGTGAGAGAACACCCTATAGGGCTTAACTGAGCATCTTTACTATCTCTGATGGAAAGAAGGTTTTCTTTTGGTTCTGCCTCATCATGTTGTTCTTCTTCAACATTTGAGTACTTAATAGAAGGGTTGTATGCAGACAAATCAGAGATTTCGTGAGAGGACAATCTACTGGCATTGTGGAATACACTATAGGGCTCTCTCTGATGGAGAAAAGGTTTTATTTTGGTTCTGCCTCATCATGTTGTTCTTCTTCAACATTTGAGGACTTAATAGAAGGGTTGTATGCAAACAAAATCGGAGATTTCGTTAGAGGACAATCTGCTGGCATTGTGGAATGCACTATAGGGCTTAACTGAGCATCCTCTCTCTCTCTGATGAAAAAAGGGCTTTCATTTGGTGTACTGATTAGATCTTGGAAGGACAAAGGGGTATTCTTCACCGATCTTTGATTTCTTTCCTTTGCATAGCACTCAGCAGTTGAAGATCTTTTGCATTAATATTTCCCTGTCAAAACCATAAAAGATTTTAAATGAAATGTAAAACAGTTTCTGTTACAAAATTAATGCGACTTGAGATGCAGTAGAAAATTCACTTACACAAAACATTTCTTTCATCTCACTATATATTCTTCTCCGTCATAAAAGATGCGCTCGGTTATATAATCCTTTTCAAGCCCCAAACAGTGTCTAAGAAATATACCTGCAGAATATGTGGAGTTACATGTATGACCAAATACAATCTCCAGATTACTCAAAGGCTTGGTATAGGGGTGTTTCACTAGGCTCCATTGTATCCAGCATTCAGAATTTCAATATCAGAGTGCAGATTAAAATGTGCAGTGAAGTCCAGTAGTCCTGTGCATAATTATGCAATCCTGTTTTTTATGTTTTGAAGTGTGCAGGGAATTGTGTAGTCCAGTTTATGTCTTTGCGCAGTTCAAATTAGTAACAATCGAAGGGCCACCTCAATTAAGAGTAAGGAATTTTTTTGTCTACATGAGTTCAGTTACCTGCACAAGCTTCATCCAGAACATGTGCATGAAACTCAGGGGCATATGCATGAGAGTCAGTGCACTCCCTTTGCTTCTTTTATTTTTCCTCGTACTCAGGTTCCCTTTTCTCCTTCCTTTTTTCCCTATTACCATTCAGATCTACATTTCAACTCATTTTTAAAATATCATAAAGAAAGAAGACAATAATTAGAGGAAGACGAAATTCAATCTAAGCAAGAAACCACTAATATCATTCAGATTGAAGAACAAACACTCTATCCAAAATTCAATCTTAGCAAGAAACCCCATTACCATTCAGATCTACATTTCAACTCATTTTTACACTACCAGAAACTAGATGAATGACACTGTATGTACCAATGAAATATCAAGAGACCAACCAACATCTATGACATAGATTAACATACAATGTTTCCCACAATTCCTCTTTCAGTTTGCATCAATATGATCTTGTTCAAATATTGTTGATAACATTCTTTAAACAGGGAAAAAATGTATAATCATAACAAGTGATAAGTTTCTCATAAGAGACAGAGAGTGAGAGATTCTGTCAAAAAAAGTGCTAGCTGAAGAGCAATTTTCAAAACTAAAAATCACAAAATATAAACACGATTATGTTTGAAACCCAAATCACCAATAACCATTTAAATTACTATTTGAATCAAAACGAGTATGTATGAATCAGTAGAGAAATTAATCAAAATGTATGACAGGTGATAAATAACGCCAACGGAAGTGCAAAAGGTCTCAAAATTTCCATTACCTGCGAGTTGTAGAACAGGAACTGAAATCTAAACGCCGATCATTTGCAATTGCCGGCAATTTGGAGACGGAGAGAGAAAGGGAGGAAGAGAGAACCGTCGCCGACGGCGGAGAGAACTGATTCAGGGGCGGCGAATTTTAAATACAAGGCATCCTCGTGTACAAGGCACGATAATGCCAAAAATGCCCTTACCCGGATACGCGTGTTTCGTGTACACGCTCACGAAATAAGTTGTTTATTTCGCGTAAGGTTACACGAAACATGGAAAATGTGGAAGTTGTTTTTTTCGCCTGGTTTTACACGAAATAATGCTTGAGTTTCACCTAATTGTACACAAAATGTAATAGAGCATTTCACCAACTTTTACACGAAATAACAGCATGCATTTCACCTAAATAGACACGAAATAAACAGTTTTTAAGAAGGCTGATGCATAATTCAAACATCCAAACAAACAAATGTCATACAAACTGGATGATTCAAAAACCAATACATGATACACACATACTATGGCCTATTTCTTGCAATTCTTGCTTCGTTCGCCGCATTTAAGAGTCGATTGAATGTGTCTATCCGAGCTCTGTATGGCATGACTAGGTTACTTGCGCTTGATTCACGTTGAGTCTCCCAATATATAGCTGGTGATGGTATTGGGTAATCATTATTTGACATGTGCAGCTGCAAAAGTAATAAAATATTTCAATATAACGAATCTAAATAAATTAGTTAAATATAATGAATTTAAATAAGATAGTTAAATATAACGAATTAAAGTATCATACCAGTATAAAATGGTTTCTCACATGTCCCAACACAAGTGTGTCTGTGGGTGGTCCTGTTCCTTGTGGTACAGTCACTGGAAGGCATGTGAAGCCACTGGTTTGCGTGTACGAGACGAACACCACATTATACCTCGTGGCAATGATGTGCCCTAGCTTTGGGAGTATCATATAATTATATTCAGGAGCCGGGGAGGTATAACAAGCAATGCGATCGTAGAGCTCGTCTACAGGTCTCCAAGGTATAACTCTCTGATAAAGCGCGTGGCGACTATGCAGCTCAATGCAACAATCTGACCTCACTTGATGCCACATGTCCTCATTTCCGTATATCTGCGCTGCTACGGCTCTATAGCCACAATGTCCATCACCACTCACATCTGTGATGCCTTCAATAAATGGGACAATGAAAGGCATAAATGACAAAGTATACCCAGAAGTATGTAGATTAATGACTTTAAGTTGCCCATTTCCCTTTCCACGACCCCGACCCCGTCCTCGTCCTCATCCTCGACCTCGACCTCTCCCACGACTTGAAGCAGCTAGTGGTGGAAGAGACGTAGGAGTAGTAGGGGTAGATGGTGTACTGTTTGGAGCTGATTTCCGATTGGGCGTGGACTTCAAACTCGATTGGGTTGATGCAATGAATGAAAATCTAGACATGCTGCTAGTGGATGGTGGTGTAGTGGGGACTCCAAAATATCTGTCAGTATGCTCCCAATCTGACAGTATTCTGGAACTGGTGGTCCGGGGTTTATTTGCCTTTGAAATATGATCTGGCTCAGAAGCATCTCTGGTTTGTGGATGTAGCCCTTCATTTATCGTTTGGAATAGCTTTCTCTTCACTGGCTTAGGTGCGTTCTGTAGGTCATTCCACATAGCTTCAAAAGAATTGTTATTGATTGAAGGCTCAGTTGGATGACCTTCTAGTTCAATGTCCAACTTCTTCCAAAAAGCATGAATCGAGGATAACTCAATCAGTCCCCCAGAGTTTTGTATGCATGCAATCTCGTGACTACATGGAAGTCCATGTGTTCGCCTGAAGTAACACCCACATTTTGAGGGATCCATGACCTTATCCCCACTACGAGTCCGCTCTTCTTTGATGATGTTCAATGCTACCTTTGACACTCGCCCCAATATGTCGTGATAGAGATTACAGGTCTTCATATCATTTGGAATTTTGCTCTTTGATTTCTCCATACTAGCTTTGATTTTAGTTATTTGGATTTCCATGATCTCATGAGCCTTTTTGAAGATTGTGTCAAAAGTAGAAGAAGTACTTCCCAAGGCCTTCTTCAACCTGCCATGCTCGCTCTCAGACTTGTTCGTGGTGTGGGTTCCGAAGTGTAGTAACTTATCCGTGTGCATGGACAGAATATTCGGAGAGTATGGAGTAATCCATGTATCGTGGAGATAGCTCAATAAATCAGGATAAGCGTTGAAACGTGTACGAAACCGTTCCCAACGGGTGTTCCATTCTTCGCAAGTAGCGACTGATATTGCTACATTGAATTTCCTCATGAATGAATTTGCGAATTCCGGGTTACCAGTGAAAGCCAACGTTCTCTTTCTAACATTGACTTCGATATGCCTTCGACACAAATGGTGTGCGGTCTCGGGAAATACTGTTTGGACAGCATGAATGAAAGCCAAGTCACGATCAGTGACGAAAACAATTGGCATATGGGGAGGTTGAAAAAGACTGCGCAAATTCCTGAGTGCCCATGTGTAATTATCAATCTTCTCATTTTGGAGAAACGCATACGCAACTGTGAAATTCTTCCACGTGGAAGTAAATCCTAAAATCTGAAGGAATGCCAGTCCATAGCAGTTGGTGTTGTAAGTGCAGTCACCTTGTATCATTTAAAGAGAAATAAAGTTAGAAATTAATAAAATTGCAATAAAAAAAAATCCAGTAGACATGTCGTGTAGGTTTACACGAAATAATATGTACAACTCGTGTAAAGTTCATACGAGAGGATAGCATACATCTCGTATGAACTTTACACGAAATAACTCACAGAACAGACTGTAAAAACAGATTAAAAAAAATAAAAAAAAATACTTTGTACTACATATGGGAAACAGTTTACCTATCCAGATGCTGCTGTCTGGTATGGAACTTCACCACTGACTGACAGGTGGGGTCGCCCCAAATCTCTCGGGCTCGGTGGTGACCAAACCCGTACAGCAGCTCACAAACCTCTGGCCCACCACCCGGGTCGCTCTGAATCTCCCATGGTTTGTTCCCCTCTGCGGCCTGTGCGGCCCCTCTATGCCTCCTGAGAGGCCTCAAAGGTGGCTCCACCTCCTCCTCCTCATCACCATCATCAGATGCCCCTGCCTCCGCATCTCCCTCGGGTGCTTCTGATCCCGTCTCCTCAGAACCAGAAGATGACGACGCCGCATCTCCCTCGGGAAGATAAGGGGCCGTCTCATCATCTGTACTATCCTCAGTCTCAGTCTGAGGAAGCAAGACATTTTTGTCATGTTTCCTTTTAGTGCACAAATCTGCCTCATCAACCTTCCTCTTTCTATTAGAAGCAGTCGAGTGTTCACATCCCTACAAAAAAAGTAAATAAGAGAAAATAAATAAGCAACAATTCCACAAATAAACAGTGCTACAAACAATACAACAATAAATCATCAATCTATAATTTTTTTGTTTTCTTCAGTTACAGATTGCATTTCGTGTGGATTTACATGAAATGGTTGCTAACATTTCGTGTGTAATCACACGAAATGTTGGGGACCATTTCGTGTAAATCCACACGAAATGGTTAGAACCAATTCGTGTAATGTTCATACGAAACACACACTAACCACTCGTGTAAAATCACACGAAATCAACCACGCCGACTGTTTCATATTTTTACCCACCAATTCGTATACAAATCGAACAATAGACCCTAAATAAAGCTTTTCAAACATAAATACAACAAAGTATGATGAAATTTAAATTACAATCAAGCATTATAGGATCGAATTTTAGGCATAAAAATCAAGTTTTTGAAATTGAAATTTAGGTTTATAAATTTAGGTTACCTGTGTAGTGGCGGCGGTAGAGGAGGTGCCGGCGCCGGAGACGGATTTTCCACCGACGGTGGGAAGCTTCTTCTTCATGTTTGTGATTGTCGTGGTCGCCGATCGTTCGAGCGCAGTGGAGGGACGGAGGGGAATTTTTAAAATGAATGGAATTGGTTTTTTTTAAGGTATATATACAAGGGTAGTTTGGTCAATTACTCATGCCTTGTACACAAAATGCCTTGTATTTAATACTACCCTTCAGGGGCGAAGCGACGAACAAGGGCAAAGGGGTTAACTGACCCCTGTACTTTTAGAAAATAGCACTTTAGCCCTTATATTTTGTTAAAAAAAAACTTTTGACCCCCAAATTGTTTAGTAAAATCTCTATTTTCCTTTATACTTTCATTAGAGAAAAAAAAAAAAAGAAAGAAAAAAAAAACTTTTAAAATATTATCATTATTATTGCTTGGGAAGTATAATGTGCAATTCAAACAATGTAAGATAAACTAAAATAGGTTATGTGTTTCAAAAAGAAAATAATGTACTGTATTGATTATAAAGATTGCTTCATTTATTAAAAAATAAATGACCAAAAGTCATGGTATCTGTAAATTGACTAGTTTTGAATACGACAAAATAGTTACAAGTAACAACCTTACAAAGCATGTCCTTATAATTTTTCAATCTATAGTGTTTTCTATATAGCCAATATAATTTTCTTGTTTCTTCTTAAAAAAATTCATTGTTTGTCAATTCAGCTTGTATTTCAATGTTCCAAAATAAGTGTCATGCTCAAAACATTTGTCTTGTAAATTGTATGAGAGAGAAAATTGAACATTTTGTCTAAGTAATTATTAGTGTGGGATACTCAAAACGTAAATAAGTAATCATTAGTTTGAGAAGGAGAGAGTGTTACAAAGCAATTTTTTGTTTTCTATTATTAATGAGTTGAAAATTGTATGAGAGATACTCCCTCCGTCTCGGTTCAGTTGACACTTATTTCCATTTTGGTCATCCAGCTCACTTGACACTTTTCAAAATAGCTTACTTTTTATAATTATATTCTCTCTACACCACCACTCATTCTCTCTGTTTATTTTTCACCACTCAATTTATTCAACCAACACTACTATTTACCTCACTCATTCTCTCTCTTCATTTTCTACCACACTTATTTTATTTTTATTTTTTAGTTATTGTGCACACCTCTTGAGTGTCAAATGGAGTGGGACGGAGGGAGTATATCACAAAGCTATTTTAGTTTATTTTCTGTTAATATGAGAGATATGTTTCAAAGCTATTTTAGTTGATTTTCTGTTAATGTTAGGCCGAAAATTGTGTGGGAGATATGTCACAAAGTTGTTTTGGTTGATTTTTAATTAATTTTGTGCTGAAAATTGTATGAGAATTGTGTCACAAAGTGTCTGCTGTGAGTTGTGTCACAGAGTGTTTGTGAGTTGGGTCTTAGAAAGAATGTCTGAAAGCTGTGTCACAAAGTATCTTATAGTTGTGTCGTAAAGCGCTTGAAATTTTTGGCGAGAAATGTGAGTTGGGGGTATTTTTGTACTAGGGGCTCTAACAGAATTACGAAAATCCAGACTCTTAATAAAGAAAAAAACATTAGGGTGAGGGGCTTTAGTGGAATTGACCCTTAAATATTTTACTTGGGGATCTCAACTTAGTTGGATTATTTTGTTTCATCTTGTGTTCTAGGAAACTTTAAGATATCGCTTCAAAAAAAAAAAAAAAAAAAAAAAAAAAAAACTTCACATATACGTTGTAGATCCTGGAAAATTAATTTTCAAAGGTGAACCCAGAAAATGAGTGGTACGCATAGAATCATTTCTTATTTGAACATGAGAACATTTCTAGTGATACTTGACTACATTGTGTTATAGTCACTTGGGATCGGCCACATTCACGCTACAAAATTTGATCCAAAGTCAAAGTCAACACGGGCCGAGCCACATTATTCAAGAAATGAACTGGAGACGACGATGGAAAATGAGATGAAAGCCAATATATGAAGACATCAATCATTTCCCCGATAATCAACATATAAGGGGGACGATAATCAACATATAAGGGGGAACACAACATCTGGAGTTCAAATTTGATAGTCAATCAGCCCAATCCTAATGTAAGATGTCGTAAAAAAAAAAAAAAAAAAAAAAACTTGTTCCCTGAGGTTATATACAACAGTCAATATGACAAGTCTAACACAAGAATCTTACTTTCGAATTGGTATGCTTCAAATCTATATTCAATGATGTCAAGTATTTTCCAGAGAATGTGATAGTTTTAACTATCCACATCATCATCATCTTCAGTATCTTGCAAAAGAGCACCTCTAACTTTTGCTCTGCAAAAGTTCCAAAGTTTGTGGCATGGACAGTAATTATTACCGAGAAAGAAGAAAATTTAAAGCAAATAATTCCATTAAAATATTCAGAGTAATTAGGCAACCTGCGGTATGCTGGTACGACCCGATTGACCGTCTTTGAACCTTGTTTGTCAACATCTGGAGATAAAGAGTGGTGAAATCATAAATTATTAAAATTCAAACAGGTGCAGACAAATGAATGAAAGAACTACTCCTTCCGTCCCAAACTGAATGTCCATTCTTGAGTTTTAAGGAAGTTGACATTTAAGCGCATATATACACGTATACCCTTAATGGTAGTACAAGAGTAAAACTAAAAACATTACTCACTCCGTTTCAGAATAGATGTCGATTTGAGCACTTACACAATTCATAAGAAATACAATTAATGCATGTGAAAAAGTCTCATATACCCCTAAAGCAATTCAATCACCTAGGCAATTAAATGCTTGTGCAAAAGATAGTCCACTATATTAATTAGGGTATAATTGGTATACAACAACAAAAAAAAGTCTTGAAAATAGTAAAACAAGTATTTTGAGACAAAAATCAACTCCCAAAACGACATGTATTTTGAGACGGAGGGAGTATGATCACCAAGGAGCTTTATGAAACTTCACCCAAAGAAAAAAGAAAAAAGAAAAAAGAAAAAAGAAAAAAAATCATTCATTTTGGAACAACTGTTTTGTCAAAATGGACATTCATTTTGGGACGGAGGGAGTAAGAGTTAAACAAAGAAAAAGATATGTGATCCCAACCTAACCAAAATCTCAACTGGATACAGTTCAAGCAAAACAAAACCTCAGTTGTACATGAATGAAATTGACCCATTAACATACACGAAAATAGCACAACCACAGTTGTATATGAAATTGACCGAATAACATACAATTCCTCAAGAGAATTTTTATTTATTTATATTAATTCATAATGTCATCAAGGCTACAACTGGCCTATAAATAGGCTAACACAAATCTCCACGGGATTCGAACTCGTGACCTCTGCTTGGGAAGTTTCTTTTTGTAAGTAACAATCATCAGATTCAAAAGGTTTTTCCATTATTTTCCGTTTTCTCTAAAAATAACAGTAATGATTTCATTAACTAACCTTCTAGACAAAAAATAGAGAATACTCCACTACTTATCAAACATAAGATCTTTTATGCATTTTTTCTATCAATCTATGAAATTTATAAGTTGAGTAAGATAGAAGAACAAAATAAAAAGATAGAGCCAAAGTTAATGATGGGTTATTATCTTCAAATATACTGTATATGATAGTGATAAAAACTCTTGTGCATTCATTCCTGTGTATTGCACCAGGTGCACCTAACACAGGAAAAAAAAAAAAAAAAAAAAAAAACTGCACTCACATCATTTTTTAGTTTAACACGTCCTAGTAACTTACTATTCACTAAAAGTAAAAAGGCAGAGTGTAGAAGAAACCTGTAGCATCATGCATAGTCGAAGCTGATGAAGTATCTGAGGCTAATTTGTCATTCATCTTATGTGGCTTCTGCCTTTTAGGAAAAAGAAGTGCATCGAGTTGCCTTTGGATATTTTCATTCTTTTCCTGAGAAATAAAATAACAACCAGAGAGAATAACCAATCAAAATCGAATAGGATATGAACAAAAACACCAGCCATTACCAATAGTAATCCCACATAAGTAGATGAGCTGGACCAAGCATAATGGTCCAGACAAAACATTGGGCATACATCTGTAAACTGCTGCCTCCAGACTAAAGTTCTGAAGGCTTGACAGTGAGAGAAATCTAATACTCCATCCGTCCCATAATAATATCGCAGTTGACTTGTCAATCATTTTAAGGAATGTGGTATAGTTTGTTTTTGTCTTGCACCAAAGTGAAATGCCACTTATATTGTTTCCTTATTTAGAAATGTAGCGTTAATTTGGGACGGACGAAAAAGGAAATGTGACATTTATTATGTGCCGGAGGGAGAATTACTTAGAAATGTTTTTGCATCAACAAACATACTGGCATGAGAATGTGATATCCCATATTACTAGCCTACTAGCCCATGATGTGAACTGCTTTTAGCTTCTCTAAATTTAAAAGGGGATTGTGATGGTTCAAGAGGAAGATTAGACCCCATAATGATGAGCAATTTGTCGTTTGGTGAATGGCACCTTCCACCAACCCACTATTTCTTTCAGTATGTATTCCAAAAAAACTATAGCATTTATAGTCTTTTAAGTAGATGAAATTTATTCACTAAGTGACCCAAAAAATTGCAGATGCCATTTGGAAGCCAAAACAGATATACAGTGAAAAAATATGTCATATGGTGGAGTTCAGAAGATTTATTGGCCGAACCCATTTGATCATATATAATTGAATGGTATATGTATTTGAAAAACTACATAACTCATGATTTTGCCAATGAATGGCATGTAAAAACAATTCACTGTATTGCAACTTGACTATTTTTTTCCTAACATAATTAACAATCCTTATACTCCCTCCACATCATTTTTATTGTCCACTAGACAAAAAATCGTAACTTTAGGATTTGTAAACAATATCTTAACTACTCATGTTTGATATTCAGATTTCATTTGTACCTGTGACAGTTTACTCGACGTGAACTATTAAGAAATAAGAAAAGGTGAGATTCTAGCACATCATTTAAGGTCCAGTCCAACAAGCAATACAACAAAAACAAACACAAGCTTCTAATTGGAAGACTAGAAATGAAAAGGAAACGAGAAAAGGCAACAGTAACAACTAGCGACAAAGCCTTTAAGACCTGTGATACCTCTTCCGGTCTTCCCCCCCCCCTAAAAAAATAATATATATATATATATACTCCCTCCGTCCCAGCACAAGCAGGACTAGATGAGTGGGCACAATAATTAAGAGAAAAGTAGTGTATGTGTGGTAGAAAATGAAGAGAGAGAATGAGTGGGGTAAATAGTAGTGTTGGTTGAATAAATTGAGTGGTGGAAAATGAAGAGAGAGAATGAGTGGGGTTAAATGGTGGGGTTGGTTGAATATAAATATATTAAAACATTTCCATTTTAGGCAGTCTCAATTGTTTTGGGACGGCCTAAAAGGGAAAGAAGTCCTACTTGTGCTGGGACGGAGGGAGTATATATATATATATATATATATATATATATATATATACTCCCTCCGTCCTAGTTGAAACTTCACCATTTTTCTAGGGCACCGGAATTAAGGAATATTTATATTCAAAAGTATTGTGTGTGAAAGAAGGTTGTGAGTATAACAAGTGAAGTACGATATGCAAGAAACCCACAATTTAAGTGACATTGTAGGAAATGGACTTTCCAATGGGCACTCAATAAGGAAATAAGTGAAGTTTCAAATGGGACAGAGGGAGTATATATTAAATTTTTATAATAACAAGCTTCAAGAAGCAATGTTTATTTGAGCCAAAGTATAACACACACACATATATGTATGTATACATGTGTATATATATATTAAACATATCTATTATATATGTATGTATGTAATTATGCATGTGTCAGGAAGTTGCATCCCAATAAACAATGTTTAATCGAGCCCAAAGTATATAATGCACAAAACTTGCTTTCAGTCAGAATGCATTGATTCTTTTCCCTCCCTCTCAAAAGCAGCTATATAACAGGTCTGATGCAAGAAATGCCTCTATAGCATTATACTACGAGTTCAGGAAATTCAATTAACCTTAGGACAAAAAAAACTAAGTTGCGGACTGCAGGTAAAAACAAAGAGGAATACCTGCTCAGCTGATATCATTCGGGTCAACTGGTAACGGCCTTCTTGTTCTGAGACAAGATCGAGGACGAAAGTTAAAAAACACTTTTATCTGCTTTACAACAAATCTTCAGGCTAGAGAAAAAATCTCAGGAAGTTGAACACGAAACACAACATGATGTCGATGAGTATAATTATTTAACTTGTATTATTGTTGACATCTACTCCCTCCGTCCCAGCACAAGTAGGACTAGAGGAGTGTGCACACTAATTAAGAAAAAATAGTAAATGTGTGGTAGAAAACGAAGAGAGAGAATGAGTGGAGTAAATAGTAGTGTTAGTTGGATAAATTGAGTGATGGAAAATGAAGAGAGAGAATGAGTGGGATAAATAGTAGTGTTGGTTGAATAAATTGAGTGGTGGAAAATGAAGAGAGAGAATGAGTGGGGTTGAAACATTTCCATTTTGGGCAGTCTCACTTTTAGTGGGACGTCCCAAAAGGGAAAGAAGTCTCACTTGTGCTGGGATGGAGGGAGTATACTACAAGACTTTTTAAATGTAATACCCCCACCCCACTGACACCAGTCCAAAATAAATGAACGTTTTCTTTTTTGGTTCGTCCCAAAAATACTGTCACATTTCTAAATAGGGAGGAAATAATCTTAGTGCAAATTTACGATGGTACAAGCATTGTACACATTAGTACAGTCTAGAGAGCATTCCCTAAAATGTTTGACTAGTCCATGCAACTTATCGGATGGAATACATGAATGTATACACACATAACATAACTCATAAAGTTTATTCCTAGCTCCACATAAACTGGTTTTTAAATCCATTCCACCATAATCAAAATTCTTGGTCATCATCAAAACTAACCAAATAGTATAGACCCAAAAATATACCTCTGGGAATTGGAAACAGTTCTACAACCAACAAAGTTGGCAAGCTCAGAAAATCTTTGTATGGCCTCAAACATTTCTCCACGGGCATGGTTTGACAAATTTACAGCAGTTCTTAAGGATAGCTACGTTCAATGTCAAGCTTACCATACATTACTCGTCAATCATACTATTGATGGGAGAACTACTGCCCTGACTGTGTATTGACAGTATGGTCCTCAATTGGGAAGATGGATTGTCTAAAGCAGTTTCTCTCAAGGGTATTTGAAATGAAGGAACTTGGAAACTTGAAGTACTTCCGCGGGACGGAAGTGGCTATATCAAGCAGAGGGATCTCAGTAGCACTGCAAAAATATGTCAAGAATTACTGAATTAATCACGGGTACTGATTGAGTTCTTTGTTATTCGTTAGTGTAGTTAGTCAATTCATGAACAACCCTTTCGAGGGACATCAGGAGGCAGTATACCGGATTTTACGATATCTCAAGAAAGATTCAGGTTAAGGACTAATATTCAGGAAAACCACAAACAGAATTAGTGAATTAATCACGTGTACTGATTGGCCTGGATCGTCTTCACTTCAAAGATCAACTACAGGATACTGCTCATTTGTGTGGAGAACTTGTTAACTTCGAGAAGCAAGAAACATCCTGTCGTGGAGTTAATAAGTTATAGGAATCGCTAAAAATCCAGTTCATAGTGAGCATGTTGAGATAGATGGACGTTGTATCAGCAAGAGGATCGAACCCAAGAATCTCACTTAACTATGTTCCAACTCAGCACCAAACAATGAACATCCTAACAAAGGCTCTTCGCCGCCCTAACTTCCAAGAATTATGTTCCAAACTGGACATGGTAAGCATATACAGTTAGCTTGAGGGCGAGTGTAGAAAATCATTTCGAGAGCTGTAGAATATTATTTGTGATTTAGAATTATGTGTATAGAGTTGAATCCAAAACTTGAAAGATACACCCAAACGAAACCCCTAACGCCCACCTAGAGCAAATTCCTACAAAGTGTCAGAAACCCTAAAATAGCACTAAAAACTCTAAGCACACCCAGCCAGCCAGCCACAACCAAACAAAGCTCTCTGTTACAGGGCTATACACAGGGGTGGTTCCACACTTGGACGAGTGTTGGGGGTGGCCCACACTCAACTTTAAAAATTAAAAAAAAAAAAAAAAAAAAAAAACTTTTTTATTGTGTCTTTGGTTAAAACATTGCAAGTTCAAATGCTATTTCTCTTCAAAATAGTACTCATCATTTTATTTATTTTTTTACTATAAAGATATTTTGATCAAAATGGCTTTAAGCTAAAATAATTATTTTAAGAAAAATTTAAAATTTGCTATTGATACAACATTTTAAATACTATTAATAATAATTTTAAGTTCACTAAATTAATTAAATTACTTAAAATAGTTGCTCAAAGTACCTTAGTACCAGAAAAAAGAAAGCAAGAACTTCGCTCCGAGACAAAGGGTGTATTACTTTTGGGGTTTTCACCACTTCTTTAAAAAATGCAAATATTACTACAACTTTATATATTCTTATATATTCTCTCTCATATTTGACTTTACCTAGTAAATACAATTACAAGTCCAATAAGGGTAAAATAAATTTTTTAGTGTCATTAGCCAAAAAACGAAAACTTTTTTGGGGATGAAATTATCACGATTTCATCCTCGAATTGCTACAATTACTTATGACTTTTTTTAAAAAGATTTTTTGTTATACTTAATTGCTTAATGTTCACGTTCATAAATATTCTTAAATTTATAGGAAAAAGATAAGTTTTGCTATATTAAAGGCCATTAAAGACCATGGCATGTGATGATACATTTTTTGCCCACACTAACAATAATTTCTGAATCCGCCACTGGCTATACACTTAAACAGAAGATGTTCCGAGGCTATAAACAAACATTCCGACATACCTTAAAATTTATAACAATTGAATGCCAATGAGTAATAATAATTCAAGGCTTGTATTTCCTGTATCCTACTTCCTAGTAATTTTGTTATGTTAGTCACCTTGTACATTAAACTGCACAAAAATCAAATACTGCTCCCTCCATCCCAAAAAGATGTACGTACTTTTTTTATGTTAATACGAATGAAATCACCTAAATTATTGCTCAAAGTTCATTTATTTTAACCGGAAAAAAAAAAGTGGGAACATCATTCCGGGATGGAGGGAGTAAATTAATGATTCAAATATGCACTGGACATTGGAAATTAGAAGAAAAATCAATGGTTTTTTGATCATTTGTGCCTCTGGCATTGGTTCAAAGGATAGGGGTGTTTTATCTGCTATCTGGCCTTTCTGGTAGAGGTTCCTATTTTGAATTTTATCTAGAATATTGAAGCACAGTGCAGTTATGTTATGTCCTAGGTGTAATTAGAAGTTTTTGTTTCTCCGTTTACTAGCTTTTTAGTGGATAGTTTGTGTGGATCATGCATACACCCTCTTTCATCAATAAAGACCTGCACTTTTACATAAAAAGAGGGTAGGGTTGAGTCAGGTTGTCAAACAACCAGATATAAGACATCATCAAACAGGCCAATGACTCAATGTCCAGATTCCTTTGAACATCGAATCCGTACAATAGAGCTAATCCCACCCTCCCTCTGATAACTACCAATACTGTATATTACTATTACTACCTTTTCTTCGACAACTTTAAGCAATAACCGCAAGTCAAAAGTCTATTACCTGGGCCTCCCAAAAAAGCATTCAGTCCAAATCTAACTTAAAACGCGCTTCCCCTTGCCACTTCAACATACTTTCTTTCCCTTTTTCAACTTGGCAAGTGAATTTTTACCAAGAGAGTAGGCAGAAATATTTGGCAACCAAATGACACAACTTACTTATAAAACAACCTTCTACTAGGACATAAGTTTTAATTGAATGATGCTAGCCTTCGTTCTTCATTTTCTTTACGCCTCTCAATAAATATTTAATGAGACATGCAAGGACGAGAATTCGCCATTTCGGCTACCACAATAGTGTACTCCATTGCCCCCTTTTTTCCGAAGAAAGACTGTTTGCAGCAGGTGGAGACCAACTTAGTAAACTTGAAAGGAAACAGATAGTTACTTAAACAAAACAGGTGCTACTTTCACACCACGACTCACTAAAAATTACTCCCTCCGTCCCAGAATAAGGTTCTTACTTTCGTTTTTGGTCTGTCCCAGAGTAAGGTTCTCAGCTGCTGTATTACTTAAAATGGACAATTGCACCCACTTGTCATTCTTACAACAAAAACTTCCTACCCACTTTCTCTTTCCTACTTTACTTTCATACTCACAACATTTACTTTTTCTTAATCCCCATGTAAAGTCAAACTAGGAACCTTATTGTGGGACGTAGGGAGTATAAGGCATATTATATAACAGGTGATAAAGAATATAAACCACTAACTTTCGTTGTGCAAATGATGATTATGAGCATCGGTTCCCCATAGCCAACTAGAGTTAAACTAGAAACTAATGCAACAGAGGATTACATGGTGATCTATAGATAACACTCCCCCCCCCCCCCGGTCCCAAAAAATAAGTGCCTCGTTTGACTTGTCACGCATTTTAAGGACGGTGCTTTACTTGTTTGTACATTATTGTTACCGTTCTAAACCTGCACTAAGATTATCTCCCTTTCCAAAAACGTGACACATAGTTTGGGATAGATAGCCAACTAGCGTTAAACTAGAAACTAATGCAACAGAGGATTACATGGTGATCAATAGATAATACTCCCCCACCCCCTACCCCCGTCCCAAAAAATAAGTGCCTCGTTTGACTTGTCACACATTTTAAGGATGGTGCTTTACTTGTTGTACATTATTGTTACCGTTCTAAACCTGCACTAAGATTATCTCCCTTTCCAAAAACGTGACACATAGTTTGGGATAGATCAAAAAGGAAAAATGTGACACATATTATGTGATGGAGAGAGTAACATAAATTAATTTTCAAAGCGGCATGATTTAACGGAGGACTACGTAAAATATAGAAAGGGCAGAATAAATAGCTTTCAAAGTGAGAAATAGAACCATTTATCAGTAAACTATGATTGCTTTTAAATGCTTTGTGAAGCTCTAGAGACAGATTCGCCATGGCCTCACTAGCAGCAGCATCCACAAGCTTGCGAAGAGAAAAAGATATTAGAGGCATTCCTTTCGACTTTTGAGCAACTAATTTGGCATATTCAGGTCCTGGATTATCAAAAGCAAGCACATTTCATCATCAGATATCCATTGTAGAGGGTGTACCTATCAATATAGAAATACAGACACAAATATAGATTTCGGACCATTGACTAAAGATATAAAGGAGATATATTTCTATAGAAAGGAATATCTTATGTTTTAATTTTTTTTCCCAAGAAAAACTCCCTCTCAGATAACCAAGCTAGGAATTAAAAAGTTGGAATAGTAATGGACACCTCGTGAATGGTAATAATTTGCAGAATCTCATTTCATGCAATAAGTTTTTGCTTTTTTTCTGGCAAGAACATTCCATGCAGTATGTTCCCTTATAATGCCCACACCACGTAAAGTTATTCCATGATGCCAAATATAACCAATGGTGTAATTGATCAGATCATATCTATAATAAAAATATACATCTTAATATCAAATGCTTTTGGCTGAAATTTAGATTTCTGATTTCAAATACATCTATAGTGACAATCTCCAAACAAAGTGTACATCAAGTTCCCCTTCAGCCCTTGCACCCAAAACGAGAAGAACTCAAAACTGGTCTTCTTAAACTTAACAATTCCAGTACAGCCCCAATTTACAAGAAAATCTCAAGCACATAAGAACAAACCCATGGGTATATTAGTTTACCTCAAATACCGCACACGACAATGGTATGCAAAGGCGTTGGCTTGGCAAATGGGACTACATTGCACACCGTTAACTTAAAAATGTTAAGCACATAAGAAAAACACCATTGGTATAGAGTTCACTTTGTTAAGGACATGAGGGTCATTTGACCCCCTTAAATTGGGAGGAGTTACCATTTTAGCACCTCTAAATTTTAAGAAATGATTTTTAGTACTAATAATAATGGATTTATACATCTTGACTCCCTTAATTGTGGATAAAATTTGCACTAAATATTGGTTCGACCCCTTTATGATGAATATGGATATCGTAATTATAATATTCATTCCCAAAGCAATTTCGACTCCCAATCCTAAAACTCTGCTTCGCCACCAAAACTCACACACACACAACATACATACAGGCGTGTACATACGTACATATATATCTATACATGCACACACACTATCTATCATAAAGAAAATATATTAAATAAGAAATACCCTAAAACAGCGAGGCATCATGCTTATGTTCAAAAATTTCAAGACTCAACAAACAATAATGAGTAGCATTTCAGTTGTGGTGATTATAAGAAAATGAAGAGGTTACATTGCATCAGAATCAAACTTACCCTCCAGAACAAGCTTCACATCTCCCGATTTTATGGAAGTAATGAGATAATCCACAAACTCGTACCATGAACCCCCAATTCCAATGTTATCCCTCTGCATGCAAGAACGAAGATTAACAGATAAGATATAATCTCAACCCCCCACCCGGCCCACTACAGCTTCTCCAAACATCTTTGTTAAAAATAATAATTCTATCTGAAAATCTAATTGGTCTAGTAATACAAAAAAATAGAAAATATGGTCACGCACGTCCCAGATTATGCAATATGTTTCCAACGCATGAAATACACGTCATATTGGAGCATCCCATTTGACGATGCTTTACCATACTTTATAACTCCATGTTGTTTGTTAGTTTACTACTCTGCCTTAATACACCGATTCACCGAATAAAGCTACCAACATAGTTACAAGTATGAACACAGAAGTCCTTGTGCGTGCATGTAATTGTTTGTCTCAGATGATAATTCAGTGAATGTCAAGGAAAACATGTTATTTTGCATCTCAACGTAAAAATATATGGAATTTATCATTATAAGTTACAACTGTCATGATTTTCCGAATATTCAATCTATGCGTAACGCACCAGTGATGATGCAAGCAAGGAAATCTGAGCAACATAGTTTAAATGAAGTGTTGTTCCTGCAAAGCTTGGAATTCAGAAGCTTTCTCTTATTTTAGATGGTCTTAAAGTCTATTATTAGTGTCATAATCACTTTATGCAATTTATTTATGTAGTCACGTTTTTTCCAATGTTGGTCTACTAGGGGTATTTTGCAATTCTGTCTAGGACTGTACTTTGTGGCTGTCGTACAGGATTCTGACTCTTACCCTGGGCCTAGACTTTTTTATTAAATACTTGGTTGTTAATTTTGCTTTACCTCGAAGTATTCTTGATCTTTAGGTTGTGTCCCACTATATATATAGTGTGTACTCTCTTATTTTTAGCAGTTAATGAGTCAATGAATATGTGACTTCATTTCTTTGATGTTGTTAATTAGCATTCGCTAGGGTGTAAGGCCTGCGAACCCTAGGTGTGATGCTTACTCAAACAAGGTGATGCAGAACAGAAGCATTTGGCCTTCCGAATCTGGAAAATGAGCAGTAACAAATAAACATCTAGGCGAAGGCTAGGTTCTTGATCACCCAAGGGAATTGAATCTCACAATTCAACACAAATAGCTACTTGTGATTAACTATGAATAAAACTAAAGGAAGTACAAGCTTTTTATAAGCTACTAGTAACCCCCTAAACCACAACGGATACTTAATTCTAAACCAAAAAGGAAAATAACTCCTAACTAGAAACTAATTAAGACAACTAACATATAAATCCTGTAAGGATTTGGACTCATAAATAAATGACTAAATAGACTCCTAGTAATTACTTGAACTACCAGACTACCCCTACTGCAGAAAAAACAAGATAGGAGCAAATAAAATAAATACTCAGACTCTATCTAATTATAATTACTTGCACTCCTTACCATGAACTTAAGCATATTATGATCCCTCTTAGACTCTTGTTTTGCTTTTTCTTCAACAATTTACGTAGCACATCACTAAGTGTGAAGTCTAGGACTGCCGTCTAATCAATTGCCTTTCTAGTTCTTCTTAACAAGAGAAGCACAAAACAAAAGTGATCGAAAACGCGAGAAGAAAATGTTAAGATGACCAAGTCCGCCAACTGCTAAATTGAGCGGACAGCCTCCCAAGTACTAGAAAAGAAGTCGGTAACAAGGAACCAAGTGAATACATTTTTGAAAATTGAACAATTCACGTGACCTTCCAACATTACCACACACATAGAAAATAAACAATGCCTGTAGTAAAGGATTTGGCTAAAAAGGCTACTTTCAGAAGAATGGATGCATACATTTATATTTGCCTAAACATGGTTTTTTTTTTTTTTTTTACTTTGAATAGAGGGAGTATATATTCAACAGTGGCAATTAAAGATAAAGTATAATTACTAAATTTAGAAAATGGAAACTATAAATGAAAGAATATAATAAATGAAGTTAGCAAAAAAGAGTAAAAATCACAGTTTGCAATGGTAGAGAGCAAGTCCAATCCCAAACAAAAGAAGACGAAATCACAATACATTCCAGAAGCAAAAGCAAGATACATTGACATTTCAACTCGAGATCAGAGATAATTGATGATTTACAGATATTCTATGAGAAACTTAATTAGGCATTAACTATAGATATAGTACTTTTAGAATCTTTCACAATTGTTCAACAACCTAGGTGAAATCATTTTCTCAGTTATTTGGTCATCAGGAACATTATTTCTCTAGTATAGATAATCATATAATGAACGGATGAGGGAGACTTAGGAATAAAATACCCCCCTCCTATCAAGCCCTAAGACTTAGGTAAGAGAATGGATATATGGGTGCAAATTCACAATTCACTCTATCACTAATTCACCATCACTATGCTTGATAAATATGGTAAGAGAGAAAGTTTTAGTCCCCAAATACCGTACCTTACGGCACAAACAAAGCCCTAAAATGAATGAAAATTACATGTAAATATCTCCTACAGCCCTGCAACCCATTATTAATTATTTAACGGTCTCACACGAATTAATCTGCTTCTGTCTTTCTCATTTGGGGTCATGTGTTGTAAATGCATATACACAACAAAAGCAAAACAAATCAACTCAGAGTAGCCCCAGTCACTTGGGTAGTTAGGTTCATCTACATGAATCAATTTCCATCATTCAATTCACAAGAAAATCAAAACAAGGAAGCACAAAACAAAAGCGATTGAAGATTCAAGAAGAGAATGGTATGCTGACCAAGTCCTCCAACTGCTGAACCGAACGGACAGCCTCCCATGTACTGGAAATGAAATCGGTAACATGGAGCCTTAGTCGAGATGAATCTGGGGCATGCAAATGGAACAAGAACCGCCGCAACGGAGTTGAATTTGGGGCGGACCCGCCCCACTCTGCCTTGGGCTCTCCGAATATAGGTTCAAAATCTTTAAAACTCATTGAGCTCAACTCGGTCAACAGAATTCTGCAATCCAATGGGAAAAAAAAAACACCAAGGGTTGTGAATTAGGGTTTTAAGCAATTTTAGGGTTTATTGGTGAGGAATAAATTCGATCGAAAACAACCAAAACAGAGAAAGTAAATGAACCCAAAGATCACCTATGCTCGTCTCGTGTTTGGGGAGGGCAGGAATTCAATGGCGGGATTGGGTGTGTTTTACACTACTTAGAAGAGAGTGAAGGAGCGATCAGAAATGGCGGGAAAGAAACGAAGGGAATATTGTCTCTCATCCACCTCAAATCTTATACTCCCTCCGTCTCAATTAATTTCTTAGTTTAACCGTGCACGCTTATTAAGAAACTATGGCAAAAACAAAGGAAATGAGTCAATCAAATGGTGACATCGAAGGATATAAATGTCGAAAAACACTTTTCATGAAGCAAGTGGGTGAAAATAAGTTAGGTAAATAATGGTTTTTTTGTAATTAAATGAACTTTTTGAGGGCAGCTCCTCCAAAGAACTATTCATTCTTTTTCATTTATGGAATAAAGCAACTAAGAACCTTAAACTTGGACATACCAAAAAGGAAAGTAAGAACCTTAAACTGAGACGGCCTCCGTCCCTTTCAAGTTTCACCAATTGCTCAAATGGATGTCCCGTTGATTGTTTCACCATTTCCTAAAATGGAAAAAACATGGGGGCTCACTTGTCATTAGAGCCGTCAATTCGGGATAACGGGACGGGACGGGATAAAACTATGGTGTCCCCCTATCTATACGGGACGGGACGGGACGGGCCTAATTTTACGCGGGATGGAAATTCCCCGTCCCATCCCAAATCACCTCGGGACGCGGGACAATACGGGACAAACACGGGATAGGTTCACCCGATCACAAAAAATCCCAATTTTTCATGCGGGACAAAACGAAAATCCAACAATCTGTGACTTCTCAGCTAATTTGTCTCTAATCTTATGATTTTGGTTAAGTTTTTTTTTTTTTTTCCGCTTTCCTTTTATCCCCATTGTTTTGTTATATACTCCGTAATCATGTACTGTATTTAGTAGAGTTGTTGTGCATCAAGCCATCAAGTAATAAGAAGTGGTTGATAATTTTTTTTATTTTTTTTTGTTACTCTAATTTGTCTACAAATGAAGGGAATCATTCCAAGACCCGAAGCACTTCAGGGCCATCAACAATATTTGACTGGATGGCCATCAGAGCGAGGTGGTCAGATTCTTTTGTGTCCAAGGAATCAGCACATAGGTTTAGAATACCATGTTTCACTCTTGAAATTTCTCCCTATCTGAGATGGGCCTGAATCCAGATGGGCCATGGCCCAAATCAAGATGGCCCAAATCAAGATGGCCCAAAAAAATTCGGGACGTCCCGTCCCGCGTTTTGTCCCGTCCCAAACGGGACGTCCCGAATAGTCCCGCATTTTTTCGGGACAAGAAAATGATGTCCCGTCCCGTCCCATATATATAGCGGGACGTCCCGACGGGACGGTCCCGAATTAACGGCTCTACTTGTCATACCCACTAACTTTCCTCTCTCACATAATTAAAATGTAGGCATCACTTGTCATACCCACTAACTTTCCCCTCTCACACATTTAAATTGTAGGCTTCACTTGTCATACCCACTAACTTCTTCCCTCTCACAACCTTTCTTACACAAATAGCTTTTTTTAATTTGCGTGCATCACCAAAATGGTGAAACTTGAAATGGAACGGATGGAGTATATATATTAAAGTTGATGAAGAGGGATATGGTGTTGCCATGTGGACAAGTCATGGAAGAAGGATGAATTTGGTGATGCCACATCAAATCTACCTTAATAAATAAGTGACTTTTCATTTATTTTATATTGGCTAATAGTATTAGCTAATAATATTAGTTACTATAGGAGGTAACTATTATAGTTAACTATTATAATAAATAATACTTATAATAGTAATAGTTACAATAATAAGTAACTATTACTTATAATAGTAATAGTTACTATAATAGTTAACAATAATAGTAACTATTATATTATAAGTAACTATTACTTATAATAGTAATAGTTAACTATAATAGTTACTATAATAATTAACTATTATAGTAACTATTACTTATAATAGTAATAGTTAACTATAATAGTTATTATGATAGTTAACTATTATAGTAAGTATTACTATTATAAGTAGTTATTATGATAGTTAACTATTATAGTAAGTATTACTATTATAAGTAATAGTTACTTATTATAGTAATTATTACTATTATATAAGTATTATTTATTATAATAGTTATCATAAAAATTAACTATTATAGTTAACTATTATATCTAACTATTAACAGTTAACTATTTACTTAATAATTATATTTAACTATTAATAGTTAACTATTATTGTTAAAAATTATACAACTATTATGATTGATGATTAACTGATATTATTAAATAAAAATAAAAAATATAATAAAATTAATAATTAGTTAGCCGTGCAAAGCACGGGTTACCCACTAGTTGAAATTGAAGGACATTAGTTCACATGTGCTCAACTCATTCATGCATATTTCGTGATTTAAATATTTTGTGATTTAACTTATAGTAGCAATGAAGGATTAAAACTACTATTTTCAGAATTAGTATGAGGAACCTGAGCATCAAAATAAAAACTACTACCTCTGTCCCTAAATGAGTGTCCAAATTTCATTTTAAGGGATACTGAAAATCTCAACTTCTTGTACAATTTGGTAGCAAAGATTCATATATAATCTTGTAATCTCTTTTCCAAACATTTAGTTTTGCACGTATAAAGAAACCGGTGGAAAAAAAATCGAAAAAAAACATTTAGGGACAAAGTTATGTTCAAAAAAGACACTCATTTTGGGACAAAGATTTTTTGAAAATGGACACTCATTTAGGGACAGAGGGAGTATAACAAAAGCAAAAGAGAAAAGAAACAAAGATGCACCAAAATAAAATAAATAAAAAGTGTACATGTAATATTATTTTATTTTATTTTATTTTATTTTATTTTTTTAACAAAAGTGTATGTGTAGTTGTAGTATGGAGTTGTTATAAATATAGATGTTGATGGATAGAAATATAAGTGGATTAGTTGATCCAGGTACGCTAAAGAATAATGGAGGCATTTGTGGGTTTGACATTATAAACGAGACTACAAAATTTTGGCCAAACATTAAGCTTGTGCATTGGTTATGACATACCGACGATAGTGATTTTGTCAAAGTATAATCACATAAAGTCCTGGATAAAATTGGCGATGAGCCAATTTGTTTTGTAAATTTTGAGCTAGCATTAAATCTTGAAGTGTCATCTTGTCCAACATAAATCTGCATGAAGAATTATATTCTGTAACTTTCTTATTAATATGTGTCGTGTATATATACACAATGTTTGCCTAACAAACTATCAATTGTAGATTTTATAATTACGAGATACACATCCCTTATATTGTGGGATTGATATCAATTTCCTATTGCTAATTTATCTACACAATCTAACTAAGTACATGGAAATATTAACAAACTAATATACCTAGTCTAACACTCCCCCACAGTCGGAACGGGATGTAAGCGGACGTTTAGTCTGGTACGAAACTCATCAAATAGAACAAGAGGGAGGTCCTTCGTAAAAATGTCAGTGATCTGAAACCGAGATGGAACATGCAAGACACGAACCTGACCAGGAGCGACCTTCTCACGAACAAAATGAATATCCATCTTGATGTGTTTAGTTCGCTGATGTTGAACGGGGTTGCCAAAAAGGTAAATGGCACTTACATTGTCACAATACACTAGTATGGCTTTGCGAATGGGACAGTGAAGTTCTAACAGTAAGTTACGTAACCAACATGATTCAAGACCACATTAGCGACACCACGGTACTCAGCTTCGGCGCTTGAGCGAGACACCATTTGAAGAACCATCCTATTGTCTGTTATCACGATCCCAATATTCTTGAGTTAATCACCCAAGGATTTGAGGCTCTGACACTAGGTTGAAGCATTCGAGAACTCATCCCTTATGGTGGACGGAAAATCTTGCTCGAGGGAGACTGCCCAAGAGTTTTTGTTGTCTTAAAAAATGTCTCACAGTCTCTCCCAAGCTTCCTTATCCTTAGCAACTGGGACAAGAATCGTCTGGAGGAGATCGTGAAATAGATCAATTTCAACACCGTGGCATCAAGAGTATCCCATAACTCTTGTTCTTCATCGGTTGTGGGGGCTTTATCCTTGCCTTTGTCGCTGGGGATAATATGGTGAAGAACCTTGCACGACTTGGCATGGTTACGGAAGAGCTCCGCCCAAGTCGAGTATTGAACGTGTTGGAATTTAATATGCAACGATCAGATTAATAGGGAAATCACGTAAGCATATAACGATATCAGATTAAGCCAAAAGCAGAAACGTACCCACAAGAACAGGATCCAGGAAAGACATAAACAAAAGAGAGTTAGAAAGACTTATCAGTTTAGATCGAGTCGCCTGTAATAGACTCTCCTAAGAGAAACTATTGCCCCCTACTGGTACGGCTGAGGGTTGCAGCAAATTCCTCCGAGGTTGAAACGATCTCAAGAACGTTCCAGGAAATCTTCACACGAATAGGTACCGGATCACTTGCGACTGCTATCCCACTTCACCGGAACCTCACTTCTCAGATCAACCACAGATTACAAATTTTGAGAGAGAACAGTTTATTGCAATTTAATTGCGTACTCAAAACTGATATAGGGATCGTATATTTATACTGGTATATATTCGGTTTAGGTATTCTAGGAGGACTCCAAAACCTATCTGATTTACAGTGACTTGTTCCTGAAGGAAAAGAAACTGCACTGTTAGAGTCCAGTTAGGAAACTAACTGACCTAACAGTTTCGTCAGGGACCATTCTGCAAATACTGGAAACATCAAATAAACTTTGTCCAAAAAGATACGCCCACGAACCGAACCATTCGCCCAAACGCCCTTAGCCCGAGCCCGGCCCGGCCGAGCCGAGCGAGCGCGCGTGTGGGGAAAGGTTCAAGTCCACCTCACATGTAACTTGAACATGAGACTATGATATACCAAGTAATTTATGGCACATCAACTACCCATTCCAATTCCATGTGGGATGGCCCAAAAGCCTTTTATACTTCCAAGCAAAGGGAAGGTTTGCCTTTCCTTTCCCATGTGGGATGGTAACCAACCCATCTCATCCTTGGAAGCCAAAAAGTCTCTTTCAAAAGCTCATCTTTGAAGTCTTAGAACTATGGATTTAATCCATCATTTGGCTTTCACCAAAACACCAATATTGTTCATGGTATAACATACTACAAGTATAATCATTGACCAAGGTTAAAGTCAACGGGACCCACCAATGGGACCCACTCAAAGTTGACCATTTCAAGCCAAATTTCCAACAATCCCCCACAAATCCATGGTGATAAGACTAGTAGAGATTATCCATGTCGTGCTTTCAGTAGATGGTGTCTCCCGACTTGAACCCCTACCTAAGCTAGTCAACGCAAACCCCCACATGACCAGATGAACGGGTGTCTTGAATCTGATACCTTTGAGTGTAGGAGCCTTTGTTGGTAGCAACACGACAAAGGCTATGACAGCAGCCTCTATCATTATGTTTGGCGTATATCATCCATACGTCCTTATCCTCTATCATAAGTGCTTTCGAGGAATAACACATTTCCTCTAATTGCGGCTAACAATAACACTTATTTAGTTGGGCATCTCCAAAGATGTACTGCTACCATCTTGTCTAAAAGACTTGATCCCATTCAAAGCCTAAAGCTTTTACTATACTTGCAGTAATGAACACCTTTCAGGCTATTCAGGGGACAGACACAGACATGTAACATGTCAGTCTGTTTTAGGTGTTCCAATCCACCCTACGGCTTGTTACTACCACATTGAACCTTCTTTGTGGGATCTCCACTCAGATAGGTTGGGTTCCTACTGCATGTGAATCAGACGGGGTTCGGTCCCATCCCCAACCTGGATTTTTGAACTAAGACTACATCGAGTCCCTTAGTTAAAGGATCAGCTGTGTTATCCTTGGTACCAACATAATCTACAGCTATCACCTTTCGAGACACAAGATCCCTTAAAGATTTCAATCTTATTTGGATGTGTCTCCTTGTTTTGCAGTTGAACTTGACACTTTTAAGTTTCTCAATTGTGGCAGTATTGTCACAATGTACAGAGATCACAGGAATAGGCTTACTGACTATAGGCAACTCAGACATAAGTCCTTGAAGCCATTCAGCCTCCAATCCAGTAGTGTCAAGAGCAACTAGCTCGGCTTCGAAGGTAGACCGAGATAACAGGGTTTGTTTTGTAGACCTCCAGGCAACTGCAGCTCCGCCTAAGGTAAAAACATACCTAGTACAGCCATAACTCCCAGAGTTAGTGGCTATCCAGCTAGCATCACTGTACCCTTCGAGTACAGCAGGAAATCTCCCATAATGCAGCCCAAGGGAAATGGTTCCCTTCAAGTACCGAAGTACTCTACCTAGAGCTTCCTAATGGGCTTTATTCGGACACTTAGTGTTTCTAGCCAACCTCGTAACTGCGTAGGATATATCCGGTCGAGTACAGTTAGCAAGATACATTAAGATCCCAATTATCTGAGAATATTTCAACTGAGCCACGGGTACTCCATTCTCATTCTTAGCAAGTGCCAAAGAAGGACTAAATGGAGTATTGATGATTTTACCATCCTTATAACCAAACTTCTCAACTACACTCTGAGTATAATGAGATTGTGAGATGGTTATGCCTTTAGTTGACCGAGTCAACTTAAGGCCAAGAATCACGTCAGCTACTCCCATATCCTTCATTTCAAACTTACTTTTCAAGAATGATTTAGTTTCATCGATTATTCTCATATTATTTCCAAATAACAGAATGTCATCAATATATAGGCATAAGACAATACAACTATCACCTTTACTCATAGAATAGACACACTTGTCAAATTCATTAGTAATAAAGCCAAACGATGAGACGATTTTATCAAACTTCTCATGCCACTGCTTTGGGGCCTGTTTCAATCCGTAAAGGGATTTAACAAGTTTGCAGACCTTTCTTTCATTGCCAGATGCTATAAATCCTTCAGGCTGATCCATATAGATCTCCTCCTCAAGATCGCCATAAAGAAAGGCGGTCTTCACATCCATTTGATGGATATGGAGATCATATACAGAAGCCAATGCTATAAGCATATGGATTGTAGTCATCCTAGCAACTGGTGAATAGGTATCGAAATAGTCTATTCCCTCCATCTGCTTAAACCCTTTAGCAACTAATCTAGCCTTAAAATTATCAAAGGTTCCATCAGGTTTCAGTTTCCTCTTAAAAACCCACTTGCATCCAATTGCTTTGCAACCAGGAGGAAGTTCAACTAATTCCTTTGTCCCATTTGAGACAATAGAATCAATTTCACTTTTAACGGCATCCTTCCATTGCTTAGCATCAGGAGATGCCATAGCTTCTTTGAAGGTATTAGGTTCACCCTCGATATTGTAAGTGATGTAATCACTTCCAAAATCCTTGGTAACCCTAGCCCGTTTACTCCTTCTTGGTTATGTTGGAATTATGCTCTAGGCCCTTGAGAAAGGCCTTACGTTACATCATTTGTTTTGGAGATAACAACCTTGGGTTATTGTATGTTTTACATGTTTATTATAATAATCCCCGTCCCTAGAACTTATGAAGAACTAGTATAAGTTTAATTGATGATCATGTGATGATCATGTGTATTAGATACAAATTAAGCTTATGGGTACATGTTGGTGACCATGTACTGGACATGACCCACCTATGAGATTTATGTCATGGTCAAATGTCATAATTAAATCTCATAATAGTTATATCATTAATATCCTTAGACCTGAGATTATTACAGTCTTCCACATGATGAACATTATGTTTGACGTACTCAAACGTCACTCCTAACCGGGTGGTTATAAAGGCTACGATTGGCATAATCGGATTCATGTAGGGAAAGGTAATAAGTCAATATGGGATTTGTCCCTCTCTCAAGAGAGATATCTGCTTAGGCCTCTCGTAGAGTGAGATTGATGAAATGCGTGGCCGCGCTCAAATGAATTGATGAGATCAATACCATTTGCTTATTATCAATCTACTCAAGATCGAGAAAGCATTGAACAATATAAGTTGTAATGGACCATGACTTATGTTCAATATGATATCGTGAGACAAAAGGATTGTGATATATTCTATTGAGGATTACGAACTTCTTTAAGTTATATTAATTGGGTAGTCATGATGGCTTGCTAGAGTCCGCTCATGATTTATGAGTTTGACCTTGGTTGGACTCATTGCCAACTTAATATAATCCTATGGGGTCACACACAAAAGAATGAATTGTTTAAAAGGCTAAAAATGACTTTTTGCTGGTGCTCGGCCGAGCACCTCAAAGGACTCGGCCGAGCATGAGAAACAGAAAGTTTTGACACAGAGGTGCTCGGACGAGCACCTTATAAGACTCGGCCGAGCAGGCCCTGTTTGGGCCCAAAATCTGATTTCGTGTTTTGACGGGTTTTGACCTATTTCTCCTAAAAAGTTTAGGACTAATGAGTTTAAATACCTCTCTCTTAACCCTAATCAGTATGGATTGATATTGTATCATTATTGGTAGCCTTCATGTGTTTGAGAAACATATTTTTGAGTTTAGATTGAGAATCAAAAGCTCAAGAACACCAATAAAATCATATAGCCTTTGAAGATTAGAAAAGCGTGTTTTCTAATGGGTCTAGCAATCCAGATCTAGAATCCTTCTAGATATTCGTTCGCGTGTGGATAAACATAGAGGGCGTTGGCATCAACTCCTTCAAAGTTCATGATCCAAGTGTTGCGGTCGTTCCTGCGTTCGTGATTCGAAGAAGCGTGAAGAACAAAGATTGAAGATCTCAGAATTTTAAAGCTCCGTCACGGTTAGTGTTCTAAATTCACCCTCGTATTAATTTAATCATCGTGATCGGATCTAGGCTTTTAGGTTTTAATTCCGCTGCGCATGTTTGCTCAAAACCCAACAGTGGTATCAGAGCCCCGTTCATCATGATTATTTTAATAATAACATGTTAATGATATAATTGGATTATATGTTTTGGCATGCTATGTGAATTTGGATTCAAGATGTTTATGTGATCTGAGTTTTATGTTTGTATATGAGATATATTGAAATCATAAAATCGCACCGTTTAAATACGTTATGTGGGATCTACGATTGCAATAATAATTTGATTATTATGTTCCTTTAGATTATCAAAAATTAATTGGATTGATTTGTTGATGATCTTTGATTCATGAATAAATCGTTTATTCAAGGTTTTGATGAACATGATGATATGATCATTATGAACACCAAATCCTAAATGAATCGGGAAAGCAATCTTAGAATTAAAATTCGACAAGAAAATCTGTTCTGTTCGTGGTGCTCGGCCGAGCAGTCTATAAGACTCGGCCGAGCAGAGTCGTCAGAAGCAAAGGGTTTTCTGGAACACAGAGGCGCTCGGCCGAGCACCTTAAAGGACTCGGCCGAGCAGGTTGATTTTGGACAGAATTTGTTTTTCAGATGGCTGGTTTTAGAAACCGTGTTTCCTGAAATTAAATGGCTTGTTTAAAATCACTTTGGATTGAATTTATTTGTCAGATGGCTTGTTTGAGAAACCGTGTTTCCTGAAAACAAATATCAAGGTCAAAGTAATGAATTGATGGGACAAAAGAATTTAGAATCGAGTTACTTTATGTAAGGGATTGTGGATGCCTATTGGCTTAGTTTCGACCTTACATAGTTGTTTCTTCTAGTTTCTAAATTTGGTACGGGATTGTGGATGCCTTCTGGCTTAGTTTCGACCGTACAATCGTGCTCTCAATAATGTGTTAAAGAATTTATCCCCATAAATCAATCACATGAAATCTTAATTTAATTAATGAGATTAGTTAAATTATTAACCGTTGCTTTATGTGTTTATATTATGTGACTATAAACATTGACCATGCTATATGTCATGAACCTTCTTTAAAATTTAAGTTCCGTGCCAATCCATGATTAAAACACTTGTGAGTACGTGTGTAGTTTTGTGTGGGTTACGCCCTAGCGTAGGTGCATTGATTCTATCCATTTATGAGCAAGATGAGGAAACAGTGATTCCTATACGTTTAAAATGGTTTGACTTAATTAGGCTATCAAAACAGTTTTGGGCCTAAGGCACAGATGAGATTAAAACATGTTAGATATACGATATCCAAAATCTCATAAAAGATCTAAGAGTCATATACGATATGATTGACAAGGAGTTGTCTACCTAAATAACTTATTTTGAGCAGTCGTGCCCTAGCCGACTCAAAGCTAAGTGAAATATGGATCTTAGCCCATTCAAATTATATTATACATTGGATGTATATGAAGGTTATATAATTTAGTGGGAGTATTTATGAAATACAATCTATATATCTCTTAAATGACTGGTATGAAATATAGGTGTATATTTATTTGCATATTTGTGTAGAATATTTTCTTAAACTTTAATTATGTTTATTACTGCGATCTGTTCTTCAGAATGGAAATTATTCATGAGCTTAAGAATTGTTCTAAAGCAAGAATGGAAATTATACATTCTTAATAATCCTGAGTAACCTAAATTGCAATATTAATTTGATTAATTTGTTCCGTAGGATCATCAAAATTTAATTTGATTAACTTGTTGATGATCTTAGATTCATGAATAAATTGTTTATTCTTGGTTTTGATAATCATGGTGATTTGATCACCATGAGCACCAAATTTTAAATGAATCAAGAAATGCAATTATAGGATAAATTTGGAAATTTAAAATCTACCGCTTCTAAGATAAATATTTTGAGTTATCAGATGATTGGTTTCAGAAACCATGTTTCCTGAAATTAAATGTCAAGTTCAAGATTAATCTGGGAGTGAATCTAATTTCAGACGGCTGGTTTGCGAAACCAAGTTTCCTGAAAAGTGATGTCAATTAAGAATTCAGATAAACTAAAATTAGAATATTGAATTGTTCTTGATTGCTGAAGTTAGTCGAATTGATGAGACATTGGTTTGTGCTCTCAATATCTGAACTATCATGCGGAAAGATGATGACCTAAGTCGAAAATTCGATTTTGACTTTATGATTTTCTAAAAGGATGGATTAAAAGCTAAAGGTAAGACAAACGTTGTCAAACCTAAAGGAAATAATTGTGGCTAAAATTATGACTCTGAATAATGCAATTTGGTAATGTGGCAATTTGATTGACCATTTAAAATTGCAATCAAAATTTTGGATGATCAATAAAAGTGAATGGTAGTGAGACAACCACAAAGGATATTTATGCTATAAAATTAATCTTTCTAATTTTAATCATTGGGTATTGGATATCGGATTGGATCCCACATTTGTATAAATGTGCAACAATTAATAAAAAGAAAGACTATTTATAAAAGGTAAAGTTAATCTGCGAATGATAATGATGCAAGAGTTGCAACATTGTCCGTGGAACACTTATGAAGTGGCTTTGCTCATTAAGTAGAAAGTATTATTTTGCTATAAGATAATGAAGGATAATTATTTCTTATTTGGAATAAGAAAGAGCTTTATTTATTATGATTTGCTTTATCGTATTGTTAAATCATATAAATAAATCTCATATCCTAAATCTTGAAGAACAAAATAATAAATAAGACTATAACATAAATAATTAAATTCTCAAGGCATTATTGTTTTGATCAAATAAATGAGAAACGCATATCTAAAATTCCATGGGACGGAGTTTTAAAGTCATACGATTTTGAATCATATGATTTATGCAAATCTTATTTACTTGGATTAAGACAACTTTTACTAGGAGTAGTAAAGGCTGATATCTTATTAGACCTAATACATGTCGATGTATATGGTTCATTAAGTAGCAATGCTAAAAGAGGATTTTGGTAACTTGGCAAAATTATTCAGAAATCCCGATTCGATCGTGATAATGAATAATTGAACCAAGAATTTGACAATCATCTTTAGGTTGTGAAATTGTTTCACAAATTAACTCCACCGAGAACACCATTTAGAATGATGTGTCTACGTGGAGGTGTAGAACCTTATTGAATATGGTTCATTAGATGATAAAGTCAAATTGATCTTCCATTATTTATTTTGGGGTTATGTTTTGGAAACCGCTATAATTACACTAATTTGAGTTCCATTAAAATAGGTTCAAAGGTACCATATGTGATATGGAATGAAAGAAAACTTGGTTTGTCTTTCATAAAGATTTAAGATGGTGAGACTTTTTGCGAAAAGACTTGTTTGGAACAAGCTCACACTTAAATCTAATAAATGTATTTTCATGGGATATCCCAAGGAAACTTGAGGATATTATTTTACTTCTAAGAAACAAATTGTTTGTTGCTTGTAATGGTACTTTTCTAGGTAAATTGTTTATCTCTAAAAAAATCAGTGGGAGTAAAATATATCTTGAATGGTTCGAGACCTAGAAGATAACATAGAACCTTAGATGGAAGTTGAATGAACTTTCGCAAGGAGTTGTGGAAATTCGTTCAAATTACACAAGTTAATTGCATATATGATAGGATACAATCTATAATGAGAAATATTGGATTTCTTATTAAAGAAAGTATAAGAGGTAAAGTTCATTGAGAATGGTATATTTACTTCCTATCAAAATGCAATGTCCGCTCCATTTTAGATTAATGGCCTGGAGTCATAAAATCTAAAAGGCAATCCATGTATATTAATCAAGTTTGGAACTTGATCTTTCTAACCTAAGGTGTAAAAACCAAAGGATGAAATCAAGTTTTCTTGGAGAAAACTAACATGGGTAGCAAAGGAACATACTAATTAAGCAAGATTAAATGTGAAAAGGTTGACTCATATTTCGACTATGATAAAACTTTCTCACTTGAAGTCATGCTTTAAGTTATTAGAATTCTCATTGTCATATCTTCATATTTGGAATATGAAATTTGACAAATGGATATCAAAACAGCGTTTCTTAACGGGAACTCACTTAAGGATGTATTGGATACAACCTGAAGGTTTTGATAGTCTAGAAATTCTAATAAAGTATGTATGTTGCGGAAATCCATGAGATGGATTGAAGCAAGCTTCTTGGAGTTGAAACAATCATTTTGATGGAGCGTTCAAATAGTTTGAAATTCATCAATAATGAGACTTGTGTTTGCTAAGAAATTAGTGGGAGCATAGTCTAATTCCTAGTCTTAAATATATGTCTAACATATAGTTCATTTGAAAGAGTTTCTTAATGAAAGGACTTAGGAATAAGCCGCTTATATCCTTGAAATTAATATCTATTGATATTAATCTAGGAAGTTGATTGGTTTGTGTTAAAGTACTTATGGAGACAATGTACTGAATTGTTCAGTATGCAAGACTCTTGGAGAAGAACTTGCGAAGTTGTCTAATGACAGTGTTCTTGGCAAGACTTAGTCTTAGTGGAAGACTAATGAGCAAGAATACATTATTAGGATTCCATATGCTTCGGCAATTGGATCTATCATGAATGTCATATTATGTACTTAGACGTTATAACTCGTATACTTGGAGTATGATGAGAACATACTGATCGTATCCTAGTGAAAGTCATTAGATAATGATCAAGAATATCCCTGTGTACTTGAGAAGAACTAAGGATGCATTCTTGATGGTTGTTGGAATGGGAGATGATCTAGTAAATGGTTACATAGATACATGCTTCCACATCGACAAGGGTAATTTAAATCGCAGTATAAACATATGTTTAAAATAAGTGCTATTAGTTGGAATAGTTCCAAGCAAATACACTATAATTTATTCTAACGAATAAAATTGAGTATTTAGTTATAAGAGTTGTAGCTAATAGAGTTGTTTGAATATAGATGTTATTAGTAAAACTAGAAATAGTTTATAGTGATACTAATCCAATGGATCTTGTTGTGAAATAACGGTTATTGCACAAGCTAAGGTGCCAAGGGCTCATCTATGATCCAAACACGGGCTCAGACATTTCCATCTCTACGAGAAATCGTTGACATGGGAAGTGTCAAAAATATGCAAAATACCTTATGATGATAACAAAGACAATCATCTTACATGTGCTCACTTGCAAAATGATGGAGATCATAACTTAGCTCAATGGGTATTGGATACACGTTGATTGGGCCTAGTGCAAGTGGGAGATTGTTGGAATTATGCTCTAGGCCCTTGAGAAAGGCCTTACGTTACATCATTTGTTTTGGAGATAACAACATTGGGTTATTATATGTTTTACATATTTATTATAATAATCCCCGTCCCTAGAACTTATGAAGAACTAGTATAAGTTTAATTGATGATCATGTGATGATCATGTGTATTAGATACAGATTAAGCTTATGGGTACATGTTGGTGACCATGTACTGGACATGACCCATCTATGAGATTTATGTCATGGTCAAATGTCATAATTAAATCTCATAATAGTTATATCATTAATATCCTTAGACCTGAGATTATTACAGTCTTCCACATGATGAACATTATGTTTGACGTACTCAAACGTCACTCCTAACCGGGTGGTTATAAAGGCTACAATTGGCATAATCGGATTCATGTAGGGAAAGGTAATAAGTCAATATGGGATTTGTCCCTCTCTCAAGAGAGATATCTGCTTAGGCCTCTCGTAGAGTGAGATTGATGAAATGCGTGGCCGCGCTCAAATGAATTGATGAGATCAATACCATTTGCTCATTATCAATCTACTCAAGATCGAGAAAGCATTGAACAATATAAGTTGACATGGACCATGACTTATGTTCAATATGATATCGTGAGACAAAAGGATTGTGATATATTCTATTGAGGATTACGAACTTCTTTAAGTTATATTAATTGGGTAGTCATGATGGCTTGCTAGAGTCCGCTCATGATTTATGAGTTTGACATTGGTTGGACTCATTGCCAACTTAATATAATCCTATGGGGTCACACACAAAAGAACGAATTGTTTAAAAGGCTAAAAATGACTTTTTGCTGGTGCTCGGCCGAGCACCTCAAAGACTCGGCCGAGCATGAGAAACAGAAAGTTTTGACACAGAGGTGCTCGGCCGAGCACCTTATAAGACTCGGCCGAGCAGGCCCTGTTTGGGCCCAAAATCTGATTTCGTGTTTTGACGGGTTTTGACCTATTTCTCCTAAAAGGTTTAGGACTAATGAGTTTAAATACCTCTCTCTTAACCCTAATCAGTATGGATTGATATTGTATCATTATTGGTAGCCTTCATGTGTTTGAGAAACATATTTTTGAGTTTAGATTGAGAATCAAAAGCTCAAGAACACCAATAAAATCATATAGCCTTTGAAGATTAGAAAAGCGTGTTTTCTAATGGGTCTAGCAATCCAGATCTAGAATCGTTCTAGATATTCGTTCGCGTGTGGATAAACATAGAGGGCGTTGGCATCAACTCCTTCAAAGTTCGTGATCCAAGTGTTGCGGTCGTTCCTGCGTTCGTGATTCGAAGAAGCGCGAAGAACAAAGATTGAAGATCTCATAATTTTAAAGCTCCGTCACGGTTAGTGTTCTAAATTCACCCTCGTATTAATTTAATCATCGTGATCGGATCTAGGCTTTTGGGTTTTAATTCCGCTGCGCATGTTTGCTCAAAACCCAACAAGTTCATCCTCATCATCAGATAAAGAACCAATTGGATCTGCCCCCACGTTTGTCATCTCTTCCACTTGAGATGGAATTGAATTAGACGTGGTATTTGACTCTTTGGGGAGTCCGGTTTTCATGGAAACACATCTTCAAAAAATGTTGCATCACGTAACTCAACAATTTAGTTAACATCTATGCCAGAAATTTCAGATTTGATAATCAGAAATCTCAATGCATAACTTGTTTCAGAATATCCTATAAAGATAGAATCAACAGTTTTAGGACCAAGCTTCTTTCTCTTGTGTTGAGGGACAAGTACCTTTGCAAGGCACCTCCACACTTTCAAGTATTTCAAGTTGGTCTTTCTACTTCTCCAAAGATCAAACGGACTTTCATTTCTATGTTTAGGAGGAACTCTATTCAGAATATAGCAAGCCGTATTCAAAGCTTTTCTCCACATATACTTAGGTAGTCCAGAGCTTATAAGTAGGCTGTTAATCATATCTTTAAAGTTTCTATTCTTACGTTCAGCAACACCATTATATTGAGGTGTGTAAGGGGGAGTCTCTTCATGCACTATGTCGTTTTCTTGGCAATAATGCATAAACGGATTAGACTCATATTCGCCACCTCTATCTGATCTTAACCGTTTAAGTTTCTTACCAGTTTGGTTTTCAGCTTCATTTTTAAATATAATAAACTTTTCAAGTGCTTCGTCTTTTCCATTCAACAAGTAGACATAACAATATCTACTACAGTCATCAATAAAAGTAATAAAGTATTTCTTCTTATCTTTGGTCAACAAGCCATTAAACTCCCAAATGTCGGTGTGAACTAAATCAAGTATTTCAGAATCTCGATTAACTGAATGAAAAGGCCTTTTAACAGATTTAGCTTCAACACAAACATGACATTTAGAATTTTTATCAATAGCATGCTTAGGAACAATATCCAAATTCATCATGTTTTTAACAGATTTAAAATTAATGTGTCCCAAACGACCATGCCAAACATTTGAAGATTCAATGGAATAAGAAACCGGATAATCAATAAAACTATCATTAATAAAATGAGTACCAAAATTACTCTCAGCTCTAACTTTAAATAAACCATCTGAAGCATAACTTTTTCCTATAAAACTACCAGAATCCAAAATAATAACCTTATTACACTTAAATGAAAACTCAAATCCTTCTCTAACTAGATAAGAACCACTAATGATATTACGACGAATGTCAGGAACGTGATGCACATGTTGCAAGGTCAGAATGCGCCCATTAGGAAACTTCATGTCCACGCGTCCAGTCCTAAGCACCTTTGCAGCACTAGAATTCCCCATCGTCACTGATCTACCACGTTCAGACTGGTAAGACACAAATAGCAATTTATCAGTACAAACGTGCACATTTGCCCCAGTATCTACCAACCACTCGTTGGGTTCATAAACAGTAAAGATTTCAGGATTAGAAGTTACATACTTGGTAATCTCGCTGGTAATAGCATCAACTTCAGGCTGAAGTGTATCATCAACAGGGTCATCATCAGATGGTACAATGACCATGTTCGCCTGAGCTTGATCAGCAGAACCTTGCGCTACTTTTCCTTTCTTGGGACAGTCCCTAGAAAAGTGTCCAACTGTTCCACAATTCCAGCAGGTTTTGTTCGCTTTTGGCTTTTTCTGGATGTTCTTCTTATGTTTCAGCTTATCATTATTATTATCCTTAGAGCCAATTTTCTCGAATTTCCTTTTGTTCTTATTTGCAGTTATCACATTGGCTTTAGCCTCCACAGGCACACTAACACCGTTACTATGGTGCACTTTATGGATCGATATTGCATTCATCAAATCATTGAGTGTCAAGCTTCCTGTACGGTGCTTGAGAGTCATACCAAATTCCTCCAAGATCGATGAAACTTCTCAATGATTGACATAACTACGAACTTCTCAGGAAGTTCCATAGCCCCATCCTTGAGTAATTGCAATATGATCTGGAACTCATGCACTTGATCAGTAACAGATTTCCCATCAGCCATACGATACTTAAGGAACTTAGACACACAGTACTTTTCAACACCAACATCGTCAGTGTTATACTTTGTGTTAAGCGTTTCCCACAGCGATGCAGCAGTGAGGGGAGCAGAACAATAAACATCGAAGAGCACATTCGACAGAGCCGAAAGAATGCATCCATGAACAACATCGTCCCTCTCCCTCTCTACTGCTCAGCAGCCTTCACTGTTGCAGGGTCCTTCTCATCAATAGCAGGGCACTTTTCAGTTAGCATACCAGTCATCCCCTTAATTGACAACCAGATTTTCATTCGTTCCTGCCAGCGCTTGAAGTTCTTACCACCGAACTTCTCTGGCAGATCAGAAGTGTCAACAAGGGACTTGAGTGGAGCGTTAGCAGCAGACATGATTAATAATGCTAGTTTCTCTTAGACTGTTGGAATTTAATATGCAACGATCAGATTAATAGGGAAATCACGTAAGCATATAACGATATCAGATTAAGCCAAAAGCAGAAACGTACCCACAAGAACAGGATCCAGGAAAGACAAAAACAAAAGAGAGTTAGAAAGACTTATCAGTTTAGATCGAGTCGCCTGTAATAGACTCTCCTAAGAGAAACTATTGCCCCCTACTGGTGCGGCTGAGGGTTGCGGCAAATTCCTCCGAGGTTGAAACGATCTCAGGAACGTACCAGGAAATCTTTGCACGAACAGGTACCGGACCACTTGTGACTGCTATCCCACTTCGCTGGAACCTCACTTCTCAGATCAACCACAGATTACGAATTTTGAGAGAGAACAGTTTATTGCAATTTAATTGCGTACTCAAAACTGATATAGGGATCGTATATTTATACTGGTATATATTCGGTTTAGGTATTCTAGGAGGACTCCAAAACCTATCCGATTTACAGTGACTTATTCTTGAAGGAAAAGAAACTGCACTGTTAGAGTCCAGTTAGGAAACTAACTGACCTAACAGTTTCGTCAGGGAGCATTCTGCAAATACTGGAAACTTCAAATAAACTTTGTCCAAAAAGAGACGCCCACGAACCGAACCATTCGCCCAAACTCTCTTAGCCCGTGCCCGAGCCCGTGCCCGGCCCGGCCGAGCGAGCAAGCGAGCGCGCGTGTGGGGAAATGTTCAAGTCTACCTCACATGTAACTTGAATATGAGACTATGATATGCCAAGTAATATATGGCACATCAACTACCCATTCCAATTCTATGTGGGATGGCCCAAAAGCCTTTTATACTTCCAAGCAAAGGGAAGGTTTGCCTTTCCTTTCCTATGTGGGATGGAAACCAACCCATCTCATCCTTGGAAGCCAAAAAGTCTCTTTCAAAAGCTCATCTTTGAAGTCTTAGAACTATGGATTTAATCCATCATTTGGCTTTCACCAAAACACCAATATTGTTCATGGTATAACATACTACAAGTATAATCATTGACCAAGGTCAAAGTCAATGGGACCCACCAATGGGACCCACTCAAAGTTGACCATTTCAAGCCAAATTTCCAACAGAACGTTCTCTAGTCAAAAAACACAACATCATTCTTAACATTGTACACGACGAAGGCGGGGTGAAACCTGATTTGGAAGACTTAGTAACAACCTAGAGAATGAGGTTGTCACACGAGATAGAAAAGAAGAAGGACGCATGAGGTGTAGGTGCAGAAGCGAGAAAGAATCATAACCTATCTGGTACCATGAAAGAATTATACTCCGTAACTTTCTTATTGATATGTGCCGCATATATATACAATATTTGCCTAACAAACTATCAATCCTAAATCCTATAATTATGAGATACACATCCATTATATTATGGGATTAGTATCAGTTTCCTATTGCTAATTTATCTACACAATCTCACTAATTACATAGAAATATTAACAAACTAATGTACCTACTCTAACACTTCAAAATTTGCATATGCATAAAGAACGAGGAAAATAAAAAGACATCTAATAGCATTGCTTCTAATTATGCAAAAGAACTTGTGTACATGGCCGTTTAATGGCATAACTACAAAGGTTTTTCTTGTGCACTTGTGTATGAGTGTCATTGCTATTGTTCATGAATGTCAGCACAAGTGACTATGAGTGTCAATTCTAGCCTTCATGAGTATCAATATCAGTATCAATATCAGTATTAGTATCTGTTCAGTATCGGTATCGGTATCGGTATCGGTATCAGTATTAGTATCAGTATCAGTATCAGTATCAGTATTTGTATTAGTATCAATATCAATATCAATAAATGTTGGTATATATGCCGTAGGCATGTTATTTTGGCACCTTTTTTTGACAATATTTGTTATCACTTTTTTTATTATATAAAGAGATATTTTGGATTATTATTTATTGTTACATGTTTTGTTATAATAATCTCCGTCCCTAGTACTTATGAAGAACTAGTATAAGTTTAATTCGATGATCATATGATGATCATGTGTATGGGATACAAGTTAAACTTATGGGTATGTGTTGGGGAACACATACTGGACATGACCCAACTATGAGGTTTATGTCATGGTCAAAATATCATAATTAAACCTCTAATAGTTATATCATTTGAATCCTTAGACCTGAGATTATTACGATCTTCCACATAATGGATATCATGTTTGACATATTCAAACGTCACTCTTAACCAAGTGATTATAAAGGATATGATTGGCATGATCGAAGCTATGTAGGGAAGTGTAATAAGTTAAGATGGAATTTATCCCTCCTTGTGAGAGATGTCAAGCTTGGGCCCTTCGATGAATAGTGTTAATAAAATGCATGGCCATGCTTAAATGAATTGATATGATCAATGTCATTTGTGTCATCAAAACTATTTGGAATCGAGAAAAGTATTGAGCATTGTAAGTTGACCATTGACCATGGCTTACACTCAATGACATCGTGGACAAAAGGATTGTGAAATGTTCTATAAAGGATAAACGAACTTTGATAAAGTTGTATCATTTGGGTAATCATGATGGCCTGCTAGGGTCCGCTCATGATTTATGAGGACAAAATGTGTATGAACTCATTGCCAACTTAATATAATCCTATGGGGTCACACACAATGAAATGAATTGTTAAAAAGACTAAAAGACAGATTTTTGGTCTGGAACGACCGTGCCAGATAATGAGCACGACCGTGCCAAATGGCACGACCGTGCCAATAATCTTCAGCCGGGGAGTGCTCGTGCGCACCAATTGGCACGACCGTGCCAGTTTTAGGCACGACCGTGCCAAAGGTGCCTGGGCCAAATTTTGCAGTTTAATTGAGGTGACGGGATTTAGGTTTCCTAGGTCCTTAAGGGTTAAGGACTAGGACCTATATGAGCATCTTTTCACCAGTCATTAAACATATGAAACCTAGTTGTTTGGAGAAACAATATTCTTGATCAAAGATTGAGAATCAAAGATCAAGAAACCAAAAATTCATATAGCCTATTTTGGATCTAGCAGTCCAGATCAAGAAGGAGTTCTTGATATTCGTTCGCATGTGGATATCCATAGAGGGTGATTGCTTAATCATCTTCTAGTTCGTGTTCCTGCGGATCAAGACTTGAAAAAAAAAGCTCGGACAAGATCAAATCTTGAAGAACGAAGTTTCGAGATCCAAAAATTTTAAAGCTCAATCACGGTTAGTATTCTAAATTCAACCTTGTATTAATTTAATCATCTTGAACAGATCTAGGCTTTTGGATTTTATTCCGCTGCGCATGATTGTGCAAAACCCAACAATATCCGTATCAGTATTCGTATCAGTATCCATATCAATATCAGTATCAGTGCTTGTGTTTTTTATATCGGTACTAGTGTTATTAAGTGTGACACTAGTGTTTATGAGTAATAATGCTAATGTTCGTGGGTGTCGCATGCATTCTTGAGTGCTCGTGCACGTGTTTATGCGCATAAGTGTTAATAATTGTCATCGTTAGTTTTCACAAAAGTCAGTATGTAAATAAATTTTGCTTATTTACGTTACTGTTATAGCCGATTTATAAATAAGTTGTAATGATACAATAATGTCCAAGCTTATTTTAAAAAAAAAATGTTTCTAAACTCTAAGAAAACCACGTTTAGCAAAGATTTGTTTGCACTAATGTATCAGAATATCCATATTTACGACACGTAAGAATAATCGCGGGTTAAAGTGGCACTGACACCTCCCCTACCTATTACATCCTTAACTTTCTTTGTCAATTTACAAATAAGGGTATAGAGTTCGGGGTCGCTCGTAGAAATGGGTTTGATGTTTCGATTTTAGCGATTAAGGTTATAAAGTTAACAAATGTTAGCAAATAAGTGCTTTTGACAAAATCATTAGAATTCTCGGTAAAATCATTATGTGACGAGCATGCGCTACTTAAATGAGGTAATGTGTAGTCACGTGGGCTTTTGGTCATTTCATATGTAAGATAAGTGACGCCTAATTTTTAGACACTAAACTTCAAAATCCTATTTTTAGACTCCAATTTAGCAATGCTGAAAAGTTTGAATATTAATTTGAGAATGTCACCTAACTTTTGAATTTTTTTTTTGTCAAAGTAGTTAAACAAATAATTTTTGGCTTATTTAAAAAGAATATATAACTACTCGCGGCTATTGTTGAAAAACTTATATAGTTCGAACTCGAACTAATCCTTTTCCTTTGCCTTTCACATTTTTTTTTTCATTTAAGATAAATTCACATTTTTTTAATAATAATAGTTTTAAATTCTTAATGTTTAATTTACAATAGATAGTTTGGGTTTATATTTTCATTGTATACAACATTAATTTGATAAATTAGTGAGGATACATAATTTCAAGTTGAATTTTGTATGTGCAGGATAATCAATGAATATACGACTATTAACTTTAGTTAATGTTAATGGCAGTAGATGGAAGGTGATGATGTGGTAATAAAGCATAAATATATGGTTCCGGCGGTAGTTGTAGTTTTTTGTCTTTGTATGTATTAAAACAGTGGCGGTGCATATCGAAGCTTTGCGGTTGAATGACACGTCTACAGTGTCGTAGAGATAATTGAAGTTTTAATTATGACTGAACTAGAACAAAAAAAAAGTTGAGATTATGAAAACTATAGCAAAGGACATATCAGTTGAACGCTGAGTAAAGTTTTTGCCATGAGCATCATATAATAAAGTTTGATATAGTAAGCTAGACATGGATTTTTTAATTTTTTTATCAAATGAAATATATGCTTCAAAGTCCAAATTTTGGGGTGTTCTAATATTGGGGGCCCAAACTTATGAAAATTTTCAAATTGGGGGTCTGAACTTGCGGTGAATTTTGAAATGTGGGGAGGGGATACATAGGATTTTTACAATTTAGGGCTTGAAATGAAAATAAATAAATTATTTGAGGTATGCCTTCATGAATGACTAAACTGACCTCAGTTAAGTCACACATGCTCGATGCAATTGATATAATTGTTGTTTCTAATGAATCTATCAACAAGCCTCCATTGGCTAACATTTGATAACTTTCGACCTTCAATCGTCAAATTGAAACAACAAACCTCTTTATACGAACGATCCCTAAACCCCGTATGTGTAACTTGCCTGTTTCATTGTTTGCTTGTTTACAAAATACAATAATCAAATACGAACGCATAAAAGTGCAAACAAAATATGAATAAAATTGACCAATTTTAATATTTTTCTCACTCGATAAAAAGAGATTAAATTTTGTACATTTCATATGACTTCTTCAAGGATTGCATTGTCATATTTTTTTATTTATGTTTTTTTAGAAAGTAGAAGAGAAAGTGATAATTGTTGTTATGATTTTGTTCAATGAGTAATGATTATTAATGATAATATACTAGTACTCGTGCTTGGGCCAATGGCACGGTAACAGTATGGTATGCTTGATAGTACGTTATATTGATAGTATGATATACTTATTATGTAATATCCCGAATTTAAGCACGACGTTTTGGGACGAATCGGAAATAAAAGAAAAAATGGGACGGATTCTAGTATGCCGAATAGGTTATAAAAGTGGGCCCAGATTATGATTCGCATGTAATGTTTATATTTTGGGAGTGGGCCACGTCATTTGGTAAGGAATGAGTTGCCACCAGCCCACCATTACGTGGCTTCCATGGGATTAGTAAGAGCTGTATTAGTATGTAGCTTTGTTTGGTGACTCAGCTCATTTGGTCAACCTTGATTATCTATATAAAGTCAACATTACTTCATTTGCTGTGTATCATTGCAAGCAAGCCTGAGAGAGAGTGTTTTTAAGAGTGAGCCGTGAGACTGAGAATAATGTTCTACGCTGATAGAAAATATTTGGTGATCCAAATTAAAGGGGCAATCACGAATTCAATAGTAATACAGATTATAGCCAAAAGCATAACAGAAATAGCAACAGAACGCGTACCAGGAAAAAAGCAAACAGGAAAACAAAAGGGAGTCAGAATATTTATCAGATCGAGTCGCCTGTATTAAAACTCTCCTAAGAGAATTTATTGCCCCCTTACTGGTGCGACAAAGAGTTACGGCAAAATCCTCCGAGGATAAAACGATCTCAGCAAACGTACCACGAAATCTCGTACGAACAGGTATAGATGCACTTGCGCATACTGTCCCACTTCGCCTGAATCGCCCGCTCAGATCAATCACAGAAACAGTGTATGGAAAAGACAGATTTCGGGTTGCAAAAATCAGAAGGTATTTTTGCGTTAGTAAATCTGAAACCGGGGCTGTTATTTTATATACGTATGAAGTCGGTTTAGGGTTTTTTTAGAAGGACTCTAAAACCTACCCGAATTACAGTAGCTTATTCTTGAAGGAAAAACAATTGCACAGTTAGAGTTCAGTTAGGAAACTGACGAGACTAACTATTTCCGTTAGCAAAAAGGAAACTTCAAATGAATTTTGATTAAAAAGATACGCCCACGAACCAAACCATTCGCCCAAATGCCCGAGCCCGGCCGAGCGAGCGCGCGTGTGGGGAAAGGTTCAAGTCCACCTCACATGTAACTTGAACATGAGACTATGAAGTGCTTTGTAATTTATGGCACTCCAACTTCCCATTCTTATTCCATGTGGGTTGGGACAAAAAGCCTTTTATATTCCCAAACAAAGGGGAGGTTTGGCTTTCCTATCCCATGTGGGATACCAACCAACCCATTTCATCTTTGAGAATTAAAGCACTTCAATGCCCATCTTTGAAGTCTTAGAACCATGGATTAACTCCATAATTTGGCTTTCACCAAAACACACAATTTCCTCATGCTACATCATACAATGTATATCAACATTGACCATGGTCAAACTCAAAGGGACCCACAAATGGGACCCACCCAAAGTTAACCAAATGTCAAATTTCCAACAATCCCCCACAAATCCGTGGTGATAAGACGAGTAACGATTATCCATTGTCATGCTATCGATAGATGGTGCCTCCCAGATTGAACCCCTACCTAGTCAGTCAACTTATGCCCCCACAAAATCTAGGTGAACGGGTGTCTTGAACCTGATTCTTGAATGTGGTGGCGTCCGTTGGTAACAACACGACAAAAGGCTATGACAGCAGCCTCTATCATTATAACTTGACGCGTATAAGCCATACGTCCTGATCCTCTGTCATGAGTGCTTTCGAGGAATAACCCTTTTCCTCTAATTGCGGCCAACAATAATACTCACTTAGTTAGGCATCTCCAAAGATGTACTGTTAACATCTCGTCATAAAGACTTGATTCCATTCAAACCTTAAAGCTCTTACTATACTTGCAGTTACGAACACCTTTCCAGGTTTATCAGGGGACAGACTCAGACATGTAACATGTCAATCTGTTTTAGGTGTTCCAATTCACCCGACAGCTTGTTATTACCATATTGAACCTTCTTTGTGGGATCTCCACTCAGATAGGTTGGGTTGCTACTGTGTATGAATTATATAGGGTTCAGTCCCATCCCCAACCTGGATTTTTGGACAAGAACTAATTCAAGTCCTTTGGTTAAAGGATCATCTGTGTTATCTTTAGTACTAACATAATCAACAGCTATTACCTTCCGAGACACAAGATCCCTTTTAGATTTTAATCTAATTTGGATATGTCTCCTTGTTTTGCAGTTGTACTTGACACTTTTGATTTTCGCAATTGTGGTAGTATTGTCACAATGTACCGAAATCACAGGCATAGGCTTGCTGATCATGGGTAACTCGGACATCAGTCCTTGTAGCCATTCAGCTTCCAATCCAGTAGTGTCAAGGGCAACTAATTCGGCCTCAAAAGTAGACCTAGACAACAGAGTTTGTTTTATACACCTCCAGGCGACTGCAGCACTGCCTAGGGTGAAAACATACCCTGTACAGCCATAACTCCCAGAGTTAGTGGCAATCCAGCTAGCATCACTATATCTTTCAAGAACAGCAGGAGATCTCTTGTAATGCAGCTCAAGGGAAACAGTTCCCTTCAAGTACCTAAGTACTCGGTTTAGAGCTTCCCAATGAGCTCTATTAGGACACTTAGTGTATCTAGCCAATCTTGTTACGGAGTAGGAAATATCCGGTCTCGTACAATTGGCAAGATACATCAAGCTCCCAATAATCTGAGAATACTTCAATTGAGCCACAGGTACACCAGTCTCATTCTTAGTAAGTGCTACAGAAGTATCAAACGGAGTACTAACGATTCTACCATTACTACCAAACTTCTCAATAATACTTTCAGTATAATGAGACTTTGAGATAGTAATCCCTTGAGCTGAACGAGTCAGCTTAAGTCCAAGAATCACGTCAGCAACCCCCATATCCTTCATCTCGAACTTACTTTTCAAGAAAGACTTGGTTTCATCAATTATCCTCATATTATTCCCAAATAACAGAATATCATCAACATATAGGCATAAGACAATACTATTATCACCCTTTATTTTGCTATAGACACATTTATCAAATTCATTCGAAACAAAACCGTTGGATAAGACAATTTGATCAAATTTCTCATGCCATTGCTTTGGGGCTTGTTTAAGTCCATAAAGAGACTTAACCAGTTTGCAAACCTTTTTCTCATTACCAGAAGCTATAAATCCTTCAGGTTGATCCATATAAATTTCTTCCTCAAGATCGCCATGAAGAAAGGCAGTCTTAACATCCATCTGATGGATAGGAAGATCATATACAGAAGCCAATGCTATAAGCATAGGAATTGTAGTCATTCTAGAAATAGGGGAATAGGTATCGAAATAGTCTATTCCTTCCATTTGCTTAAACCCTTTAGCAACCAGTCTAGCCTTAAACTTATCAACAGTACCATCTGGTTTCATTTTCCTCTTAAAAACCCACTTACACCCTATTGTATTACAACCAGGAGGAATGTCAACTAATTCCCATGTCCCATTTGAGACAATAGAATCAATTTCACTTTTAACGACATCCTTCCATTGCTTAGCATCCGAAGATGCCATAGCTTCCTTGAAGGTATTAGGATCACCCTCGATATTGAAAGTAACGAAGTCACTTCCATAATCCTTGGTAATCCTAGCCCGCTTGCTCCTCCTTGGTTCTTCCTCATCATTAGATAAGGGACAAGCTGAATCAACCCCCACATTTGTCATCTCTTCCACTTGAGTTGGAATAGAGTCAGATGTAGTGTTAGATTCCTTAAGGAGTCCAGTTTTCATGGGAAACACATCCTCAAAAAATGTCGCATCACGTAACTCAAAAATTGAGTTCACCTCTATGCCAGAAATTTCAGATTTGATAATCAGAAATCACAATGCATAACTAGTTTCAGAGTATCCTATAAAGATAGCATCAACAGTTTTTTGACCAAGCTTTTTCCTTCTATGTACGGGTACAAGTACCTTGGCAAGGCACCCCCACACTTTAAGGTAACTCAAGATTGTCTTTCTACCTTTCCAAAGTTCAAACGGACTTGCTTGATTATTCTTAGGAGGAACTCTATTCAAAATATGGCAAGCCGTATTCAAAGCTTCACCCCACATATAATTAGGCAATCCAGAACTTATAAGTAGACTATTGATCATATCAGTTAGGGTTCTATTTTAACGTTCAGAAATACCATTGGATTGAGGTGTATATGGTGGAGTCTCTTCATGTACTATGCCATTGTCTTGACAGTAGTACTTAAATGGGTTAGACTCATATTCTCCACCTCTATCAGATCTTAACCGTTTAAGTTTCTTGCCAGTTTGATTTTCTGCTTCGTTCTTAAAAATGATAAACTTTTTCAATGCTTCATCTTTACTATTAAGTAAATAAACATAACAGTATCTAGAGCAATCATCAATAAATGTGATAAAGTATTTCTTTTTATCTCTTGTTAAAAGCCCATTAAATTCACAAATGTCAGTATTAACTAAATCAAGAATTTCAGAGTCTCTAACAACAGAATGAAACGATTTCTTTACAGATTTAGCACAAGTGTGGCATTTAGACTTTTTATCAATAACATGTTTAGGTATTAAATCCAGATTCATCATTATTTATATGGAATCATAATTTATATGACCTAAACGACCATGCCAAATATTTGAAGATTCAATATTAAAGGAAACAGGATAATCAATAAATGAATCATCAAGAGTACTAAAATTTCCCTCAACTCTAATTTTAAATAAACCATCCGAAGAGTAACCGTTCGCAACAAAACTACCAGAATCCAAAAGTGTAACTTTATTACATTTAAATGAAATCTCTAAACCTTCTCTAACAAAGCAACTACCACTAGTGATATTACAACGAACATCAGGAACGTGATACACTCGGTGCAAGGTCAGAATGCGCCTATTAGGAAACTTCAGGTCCACGCTTCCAGTCCCAAGCACTTTGGCATTACTAGAGTTCCCCATCGTCACTGTTCTCCCACGTTCAGGCTGGTAAGATACAAATAGCAATTTATCAGCACAAACGTGCACATTTTCCCCAGTATCTACTAACCACTCATTGGGTTCATAAATAGTACAAAGTTCAGGTTTAGAGATTACATACTTGGTGATTTCGGTGGTCAAAGACTCAATTCCAGGTGCACCAGCATCCGGCTCATCGTCCTTGGGTCCAATCACCATGTTCACTAGCCCTTGATCCGCAGAACCTTGTGGCGCTTTTCCTTTCTTGGACGGGTAGTACCTAGAAAAGTGCCCACCTGTTCCACAGTTCCAGCAAGTCTGTTTTGCTTTTGGCTTTTTCTGGATGTTCTTTTTAGGTTTCAACTTAGAGTTATCTTTAGATCCATTTTTAACAGTTTTTCCTATGTTCTTAGCACTAGCAGTTATCAGATTGGAATTTTCCTCCATAGGTACACTAACACCGTTACTATGATGCACTTCCTGGATCGATATTGCATTCATTAAGTCATTGAGTGTCAAGCTTCCTGTACGGTGCTTGAGACTCATACCGAATTCCTCCCAAGCACGAGGAAACTTCTCAATGATCGACATGACTACGAACTTCTCAGGAAGTTCCATAGCCCCATCCTTGAGTGATTGCAATATGATCTGGAATTCATGCACTTGATCAGTAACAGATTTCCCATTAACCATCAGATACTTCAGGAACTTAGACACACAGTATTTTTCAACACCAACATCGTCAGTGTTATACTTTGTGTTAAGTGATTCCCACAGCGAAGCAGCAGTGAGTGGAGCAGAACATTATATATCGAAGAGCACATTCGACAGAGCCGAAAGAATGCATCCATGAACAACACCATCCCTCTCCGCCCACTGGGCAGCAGCCTTTGCTGTTTCAGGGTCCTTATCGTCAATGGCAGGGCACTTCTCAGTCAGCATACCAGTCATTCCCTTAATTGACAACCAGATCTTCATGCGCTCCTGCCAGCGCTTGAAGTTCTTTCCTGCGAACTTCTCAGGCAGATCTGAGGTGTCAACAAGGGACTTGAATGGAGCAGTATTACCAGATAAAGTCATGATTAATAAATTCTCTTAGACTGTTGGAATAAAATATTCTAGCAGTTCAGATTAAACAGATTTAATCAATTAAAGGGGCAATCACGAATTCAATAGCAATACAGATTATAGCCAAAAGCATAACAGAAATAGCAACAGAACGCGTACCAGGAAAAAGGCAAACAGGAAAACAAAAGGGAGTCAGAATACTTATCAGATCGAGTCGCCTGTATGAAGACTCTCCTAAGAGAATTTATTGCCCCCTTACTGGTGCGACAAAGAGTTACGGCAAAATCCTCTGAGGATAAAATGATATCAGCAAACGTACCAAGAAATCTCGCACGAACAAGTATAGATGCACTTGCGCCTGCTGTCCCACTTCGCCTGAATCTCCCGCTCAGATCAATCACAGAAACAGTATATGGAAAAGACAGATTTCGGGTTGCAAAAATCAGAAGGTATTTTTGCGTTAGTAAATCTGAAACCGGGGCTGTTATTTTATATACGTATGAAGTCGGTTTAGGGTTTTTTTAGAAGGACTCTAAAACCTACCCAAATTACAGTAGCTTATTCTTGAAGGAAAAGCAACTGCACAGTTAGAGTCCAGTTAGGAAACTGACGAGACTAACTGTTTCCGTTAGCAAAAAGGAAACTTCAAATGAATTTTGACTAAAAAGATACGCCCACGAACCGAACCATTCGCCCAAACGCCCGAGCCCGTGTGTGGGGAAAGTTTCAAGTCCACCTTACATGTAACTTGAACATGAGACTATGAAGTGCCTTGTAATTTATGGCACTCCAACTTCCCATTCCTATTCTATGTGGGTTGGGACAAAAAGCTTTTTATATTCCCAAACAAATGGGAGGTTTGACTTTCCTATCCCATGTGGGATACCAACCAACCCATTTCATCTTTGAGAATTAAAGCACTTCAATGCCCATCTTTGAAGTCTTAGAACCATGGATTAACTCCATAATTTAGCTTTCACCAAAACACACAATTTCCTCATGCTACATCATACAATGTATATCAACATTGACCATGGTCAAACTCAAAAGGACCCATAAATGGGACCCACCCAAAGTTGACCAAATGTCAAATTTCCAACAGCCATGAGACTGAGAATAATGTTCTACGCTGATAGAAAATATTTGGTATCCGATTTTAGCAGTTTTGAGGTAAGGGAGACTACGCAGTATTGATTCCGTGTCATTTCTTTTTTTACCCGTCTTATCGTAGTACTCCATTTTATTGATACATAGTTCATTTGTTCGGTCCCATTTGATTATTGCTTTGGAATTGAACTTGCTCGGTTAATGTTATGATTATTTGAAAAGCATGATTTATGTGTTATTGGTTCTCAAATATGAGATTGGTTATATGGAATAGTTGCGATGTAGCTAATTATTTAACGGTAGCAGTGGACTTGGTTATTGTGTTTGCGTTGGGTCCGGCTCCGAGAGGGCGGCCAACGATTGAATTTGAGTATCATTGTTAAGTCAGTGGACCCGAACATAATTAGGACATCGGACTGTAACGTATGATTGGTTGGAATTACGAAATGAGTCTCATTGGCATGTCCATATTTATAATTTTATGGACAGTGTTATTTGGTGTTTGTGTTCCATTGGCTTCTGTGATATTGTGTATCCCTTTCTTACTGAGCCCCCCCCCCCCCCCCCCCCCCCAGCTCACCCCCCTCCAGTTTGACCTTTTGCAGTTGATCGTTAACCGGGTTCGGGACAGCGAAGAATTGAGTCTGAGCATTTTGAGATTAATAGTGAAGATTTTGTGTAGTATTTTGGAAATGTAAATTGTGACAGTTTGTTATTTGTGGGAATTAGAATTTTTCGGGGTGTTACATATTACAATTTCACAACAGGAGTACTCAACTGATGTCTTTATATTTATTGTCTTTATCTTCTCAATTGGAATAAATTCATTATATGGGGAGTCAGCTTCTTTGTGCACCAAGAACTTAAATTGCTTCCCTCTTGGATGGTAAGTGCTACTTATTATTCAAGTCATATTATTGCAAGCCAAAGGGATCGTTCATGCTGCTGGATTACATTCACTTATCCCTTCATGCTTCCATTTCATTCATGACCTGCATTTCAATATATTGTTGGAAATTGGTTAGAAATGTTAGTTTGACCAACATTTGACCAAGTTTCGTAATTAGTTCCATTTAATAAAAATGGAAATAAGTTACAAATTATTAATCTGCGTTCGAAGTAGATTAGCGTGGTATATTTATTTTCTCATAACCAATTTCAGGTGAATGAAAAATTAATTGTTGAAAGTGGCAACTTAGTATAAATGGTTGAAGAGAAATGGGGATGGAAATGTCATATCCCACATTGCTAAGAAAGGGGAAATGAAGGCATTATATTAATGTGGTCATCGAAGGAGGAGTCATCAAATGGTCCCTCATTGGGCCAACCAAGTAGACCATTGGGCGGGCCTCCATGCAACTAGTGGCCCAATAGTGCCAATTTTGGACTAGCTCCAAATTGACACTTGACCCGCGAAGCGCGGTTTAGGGCGCACTTTGCACTTCGCATCAGTCGATGTGGAGCCTTAAACTTTTGACAAAATTCGGCTCGATGATGGTCCGGTTCATGGGTTCAATTGGGTTGGTTCGCAGATTGGTCTTGGCATGGGTTAATTGGGCTCAAGTCAGCCCAGTTGGATCGGGTCAATCCGATGCCCAGTTCGGCGCATGCGTGTGGGCTTGAGAGGTAGCTTGGGGCAGCCCAATCCAAGACCCGGTATGGACAAATAGGTGCCTCGATCTGGAGTCTTCAAGAAGGTCTGGGTGACAGTTATGGGCGGTTGACCCGCGCCCCTACGTACGGGCGGGTCGGGCTGGCCGGATCGATCCACTAGATCTTGTCCATTGATCACAATCTGATCCAAGGGTGAAGATCACACCTGTCCAAATATGTCTATTCCCCAAAAGGCACCTCACATCTTCAACAAGTATATAAAGGCCCCTCCCCCTCATTTGCATTCCATCAGCATCCAAGCTTTCTTCTCTCATTCTAAAAGCATCCTAGCATTGTAGAAATTCTCATCAAGTCCAAGTAGAAAATCCCAAATATTCAGTAGTTCGCTCGGAGACTTCTAATTCGTAGTGCTACGATCTAGAAGCCATAAAAAGTCGTTGTATCTTGGAGAAAATTGCCAAAGTCCGTTAGCACAGTTATACGGGGCAATCTTGTCTTACGAAAAAAGAGTCAAACTCTTGCCTCGACTTTATTTTGTGGAAATAAATTTTCCGTCCCGATTTTATTTAAAGCCATTTTCTAAGGGCATCCACAATGGGGTAAAAATTAGGGGATCAATCCCTTTAAAAAAAATATTCCATTGTGAGTGTATGTGTCGATACCCAAAGATAGAAATGAGTCTCAAATATAGACATTGTTATTATCTCGTAGATGGACCCCAAAATCAAATTTAAACTTCTCCCTATCCTCTATACTACCGTTGCCCATATTTTACTTTCTCTTTTTTTTCTTTTTCTTTTTCCTTTTCTTCTTTTCCTTTTCTTTGTTCTTCTTCATGAATGTTGCTTCTTTATTTTTTTATTTATTTTCTAATTTAGGTAAGCTTGAGATTATATTTTTAATGTGATGCTAGTTTTAATTTATTTACTGTTATTTATGTGCTTATTTTTTTTATTATTAATTTCGGTTAAGTTGACATAATATTAATTTTTAAAATTGAAATTATTATTTTTATTTACTAAAAGATAATTTCTCAATATACTAATTAAATTTAGAAGTTCATTATTTTATATTGCTTATTACAAATAAATGAAAAATACAATTTTAATAAAGTAGTGGGTCTATTTTAGAACCCATAATAAAATCAACCATTGTAGAGAAAAGAATAAAAGTGATGAATTTGTTTTTTTTTTTTATTGTTTTTTTTTATTTTTTTTTTTATACATTTTTTTTTCAAATTTAATTCATAGTTGAACTCAATACATAATCATCAGCAGAAGCGCCTGATGTGGAGGTGAGTTGGCATGTATAGAACTTATAATGACATCTACCATTGTGGATGCTCTAAATACACCATTTTCCTCCTACAAATATATCATCCGCCCAAATTAAATTAAAAAGCCCACACTACGTACTTTAATCTTAATCAATTAATCATCTTGTATAAAACTCCATAACCACATTTAATCAAATTATTGCATATTTAGGAAAAAATGCACCAAAAGTACCTGAACTATAGGGGTTGTTTGGATTTAGTAACTTATCTCTTTTTTTACCCATGAAAAGTACCTCAACTTTTTTTTTTTGTGCAGCGGAGGTACCTATTGCTAACGCCGTCCACTTTTTGCCGTTAAGTTATCATGTGCCACGCACATGACGTCTTTCTTAAGGGCAAAAAGGTCAAAACATAATAAGGATAGTGTGATATCATTCACAAAATAAAGGGGTTAAAAGTAATTTTTCTAGTTTCAATTAACCCCCTTCCCCTTCCCCTTCCCCTTCCCCTTCTCTTTCCCAGTCCTAGCACTGCCCCTCACCACCATCATTCACAGCCACCATCATCACCAGTTCACCACCACACTATTCGCCACCAACACCCAGCACTGCCCCTCACCACCGTCATTCACAGTCACCATCAAAATAACACCACCATCAAACAAATCACTCCCCCACATCCTAAATTCTTCTTCTGCAACAATAGTTGAAAATTTCGAACCAAATCAGAAATTTTAATTTCAAACCCCAAATCAGAAATCAACTTGTTAAATAATATAACATCCGCTAATTAAGTAGTACGCATTTCATCTTCATCTGATCGGAGAACGGCGGTTGTTTGCCCAGTTTTGGTCGCATCTCCAGCAATCGTCGATTGGGTTTCCGGTGAGGCATGAATTTGAGAGTTGGTCTTTTGTGTCGGTTGCCAGCATTTGTCACCGGGATACTGATACATTTACCCTCCTGAATATCAAAAAAAAAAACACAGTGAGAAAAGTGTAAATGTGATAAACCCAAATTGAAAAAGATTGTTTTTGGCAAAACCCAGATTGGGATTTTAAGTTTTTGAGGTCAGAAAAAGTCAAAACTGTGGAAATGAGTGTGATTTTGGTGCAAATGTTTGGAATTTTCTAAGATAAAGTGAGACCCTCATGGCAAAATGCAGCAAGTGTAAAACCCAGATGGGGATTTTTGTAAAACTTTCAAGAAATTCCCCAAAATTTGTGTCAGATTCTCAACATTTTGTAGCAAAAGAAAGACCCAGATGGGGTCGGATTTCATTGGGGAAATGGTGGTTGTTTGGGATTGGAATTGCTGGGTGGGCAGACACGAATTTGGGGGTAGAACCCATTTCTTGATCTGGGTTTGAAGAACCCATTTCGGATGGGGGTGTGGATGAAAGGGGGAGAGGAAGGGGAGGGGTTATTTGAAAGTAAGAAATTTATTAAAACCCCTTTGTCTTTGTAAAATGCTCTCACACTATCCTTGTTATGTTTTGACATTTTTACCCTCAAAAAATTAGTCATGTGCGTGGCACATGATAACTTAACGGCAAAAAGTGGACGGCGTTAGCAATAGGCACCTCCGCTGCACAAAAAAAGTTAAGGTATTTTTCATGGGTCAAAAAAGAGATAAGTTACTAAATCCAAATAACCCCTATAGTTCAGGTACTTTTGGTGCATTTTTTTCGCATATTTATTTACATACAACTAACATTTCCATCAACGACTGATTTCAAGCCTCAAAATCGGCTGCCATATTCAAGTATTGATGTCCTAATTTCCATTGATCAAGTTTTTCCTTGCCCATGTATATATAGGCACCCCTATAATTTGTTAATTAGGATCACCAACACCAACATATATTTAGAGGAATACATTAATTCAGCAATACATCCCCATTGATTTCATATATGAAATATATACTACTCGAACACCTAGAAACAACAATATAAAGATATAAGTGCATATATTTCACATATGTCTAAAACAGCATTGAGCTCATTGAATCACGACCACATGGACAATCTTAGGAAAATCACTCATTAAATTATGACCCAAATCCAGAGTTCTTCAACTAAGAAATCGCATTGCTAGTGTTTTGGATAATGGATATGTGTCTACTATCTAGTTAATTTATCCCTAACATATCATATTTAGTCACCCAAAGAGACCCTAGTTGACTCACTTCTTTATACTTAGGATGCAATACCTAAAGAAAATTCCCAAACAAATTTTTTCAGCCATCAAAACACAGACGGGGTTTATTACAAAGACGAAATAACAATACTTCTATTTTAAAAAAGCAAACGGATTATGCTAAGGCAAAAAAGATGAAGAGATTGCCAAAGCAATCAACAGAAAAATGGAGCTTGAAGAACAGAAGCAAAAGAAATTAAACAAAGAAACTCAATGACAATTGAACCATATTCAATTTTAAAAATATAGTATCAAATTTTCATCCCAAAGTTTACATTTACACATATGAAAGAAAATGGGTAATGGTAGGCTTAGTCGCACACCTACTAAATTAGACCTAAACTCGGCCACTAATAATGTAATTAGGGTAAGTCAGGGTCGATCCACGAAGAACGATGATTATTTGCGAACAGTCTCTTGACCAGATTGGGGGTTTAATTGAGATTTTAATTAATTCCTAAGACGGGAAAATAAACTAAGATGATAAAAACAATGATTTAAAAGCATTTCAGATTGATCACTATCCCCGTCCTCTAATTCAATTTCATTGGTACTTCTTATTCTCCGTTAATCCTATTCACTTGATCACGAGATATATTGCAATCTCTGTCTCTTCTTACAGATTAGTCTATAGCAGTGGCACACTCACTATAAACCCTCATTAATAAATTAATCTAACTGGCACAGTCTAGATCGCAGAATTAATTGATTCAATTTAAGAGACTAAGATCAAGAACGCTTTCTAGGTTACTAGATAATCGTTTAATTTTTCCTACTCCCCGAATTGCTATGGCACATACACAATGCGTGGAGATGCTACGGTGAAAACCCTAATTCTGGCACAGAACAGAGAATTTTAGCATAGATCAAGAAATAGAACTAATGGATTGGCCAAATCCACAAACCCTAAATATTAATCTAGAATCAGAACAGACAAAATTATAAATAGATCAACAAAAGAATAAGAAAAATTACCTCAATTGAATTAAAGGAGGTTCAAGATCACAACCCAAAGCAATGGAGTTTAGTTCTCCATTAATGGTTTACAAAAGCTCCAGAGAAAAAAAGAAAGAACGTACTCCTTTTCGATCCAAAGAATGCCCTAATACTAATGTAATTCTAAACTAATTATAAGAAAAAAATTACTAAGGGATAATAAAAAAAAAAAAACAATACTAATAAAATATAAAAAGAAAAATAATTCAAAAACCAAAAACTCAGCCGCCGCTGCACTTGTACGGAGGTTGACTTTCACCATTTTGCAATTCAGCCCCTGGAGTTTCAATGTTGTCAGTTTAGTCCTCCAAGTTTCAAAAATGTCCAAACAGCTCAATAACTTCCAGAAATTCCAGTTCGGTCCCTGCAGTCTTTTCCTCCAATTAACTTTGACTTGACTTTGACTACTTGACCATCGAGGCAGACGTTGAAGTTATCAAAAATTAAATCCGGAAAATAAATAAACAAAAACAACTATTCTACCCCGGATTACAATAAAAGCCCAGATTATAAATAATGCCCCAATTACATCAAATCAAGTCTAAAGTACATGAAAATGAACCAAAATACATAGGAAAATAAGGGAAATAATAAATACAAAATCCGCCACATCAAATTCCCCCACGCATAGACCGTTACTCGTCCCTGAGTAACATCCTAACCCCACTCTAAACTCCGGTCTAATCAGCGTAGCATGGGAGAAAATGACCCCTAATCTCCTCTAACCTCCTCAGTCAAAAGTCAACAAACACAAACAACTCTCGGAGTATAAGAAACTCCGTCCCCATATAACTCTAGAAAATCAAATAAAGATCAATGGCCTTAGCCCGATACAAACTCCAAAATAGTGAAAAACCGTATCCGGACTAAGGCCCACTCATAAAAGCCACGGGGAACTAAAATATCCTAAATTTCCCCCACGCTAGTCTCACACTACAAGTCTCCCTCATAAAAATAAGTTTTTAGCCGGGTAGTGGTCCCGCGTAAAACTCACCTCGTATTTAGCACCTACTCCCCCTTATAACTCCAAAAGCAAAATGCGGATTTCTATCATATTACCCACTAACCGAACCTCCAACATCAAAATATCCTAACACGAGACTCCTTACCCCCCTTATGACTTCTCTCCGATGAATAAATGATAAAACACTCAATATCTCACATTTTGCCTAAGCGCCCTTTCGGGTTTTCACTTAGCCTCTATTTTTTTTTTTTTAAGAAAAAAGAAAATTAAAATAAAATGCGTACTCTACCTCATACAAACCCTCCCCCACGCTTAAACTACACAGTGTCCTCAGTGTGTGTGAAACAGTAAAAATAAAGGACAGTAAAAGCGTAAGGAAAAGGTGTACCCTCACTGTGGCCACTGCCACTGCCAGTGGGCCTGGGAGTAATACTGAGGTGCCGTGGATACTGAGATTGTGAACTGGAGCCCTCTCCCTGATGTCGGGGACATCTGGATGCACGCCGTTGTTCCCGAGCCTCTGACCGGGATGCCATCATGGCGTAGTACTCATCCTCCACCGGTACATACTGTGGGGGGCCCTGCTGCTGCATCATCCAGGACTCCATCTGCTGATGTCTCCTAGATATAATAGCCTGCTGGTCCTCGAGCCCCTCTAATCTATCTGAAAAATCCTCCCAGCACTTATCCTCAAAGGCATATCTGTTCTGATGCATCTGATCTTCAAATGTGTGCAGGGACTGTACAATGGATAGCATCTCCTGCTGCTGGCCCTCTAAGAAGGACCGCATCTGTGACCAGTCTCCAAAAGCATCAGAACCGCCCTGCTGCTGTGGCATCTCCTGCATCTCCTCATCATCACCATCATCCTGCTCATCATCACCATCATCCTGCTCATCATCACCATTATCATCATCATTATTACCACATCTCTTAACCCACAGTTTACTCCCGACGTCAAGTACACCGGGCATTCTCCACTCCCTAGCCATCAAGCCCGACGGGAAAACAGCCACATGCTCACACAACACAGAAATCTCATCCCCATAATGGAACTTCAGCACAGGGCCCACACGTGTGAAGTCATCATACCGGCTCAAATAATCCTGATTATAAAAGTTGGGTCTCCCAACATACACAGCCGCATCGGATGATCTTGAACAAAATGTTCCACCAATAGAGTGATCATGCCCCCCATCGAGATGTTACCACACCCCTACTCACACAAAGTGCACACCTAACCAAAAAAATATCCACCCAATCCGGGAATGTTCTCGAGGCCTTGAGCAGTGCAGTCCTCAATAACGTAACATCCATGGTGTTCAGTTGCGCCGGCTCCCCCTTTGCCAGAAAAGTCATTGATAAGCCTCTATAGAGAAGCCTCCAAGCCGGTGGGTTAGACTGGTGGCTACATTGTCGGGCTTGGAAAAAGTGACCCCTGTCAACTCCACAAAGAAATGGTGCGCTAGTTGATCATTCTCCTCGAACTTCCCTCTCGGCTCCGACACCTCAAATATATTCCTAATTTCAGAATAGGTCAAGGTTCTCACCTGATCATTATGGTGAAACTTCACACTCGGCACCCCCCTTACTTGCACCCTCTCGAAATTCGAAAGAAATTCAAGCGTGTAGCGCTTGTAAACTGCCGCCTTCTTTCCCAAGAATAGTTCAAGTCCGGTCTCCATCAACAATCTTCGGACTTGGATTTCCAACCCAATTAAATCAAGCACACCCGCATCCAAAAATTTTGTGACTTGAAGTCTACGGTTGTACTTATCTAGGCTTCTCCATTTATTCTTTTGTGTTTCATTCAATTTTTTCAGTCCTAAGAAGATATCTCCCTTGGGAGGAGGTGGTATAAGAACGCTCTTTTTAGGCTTCTTCACGGCATTACTACTCTCACCACTACTTCTTGCTCCGACCTTATTCCTTCCCATATTTCTCAAATTTAATGAATCACAACAACGCTCACAATCACTCACCAATCAACAATAATTAACAACACACACTCAATCAGCCAAGTCAACACAATAATATCACTTCAACAATCCCAAAATAGCCACCACTCAACAATCCACAAATTAAAATTCGAAGGAAGATGAGAATTATTACCTTCCAATGCTCTATTAGTTCCCAAAAACTATCCTTGTTCCTCCAAATTTGCTCCACGAATGAAAAACCAAAAAGCCCCAAAAATTTAAAATTTAGGGTTCTTGAATTCTGGTTGAAACTCAGAATTGGTGAACAATGGTGGTGGGTGGGTCGAATTAAGGGTGGAGAAAGTGATTTAAGGTGAAGGAGTGAATCAAATTGAACAAATTTGTGATGAATTTGAGTTTAGGGTTTAGAGAGAAAAATAGGGTGAATATGGAGAAATTGGGTGATTTAGGGGAGAGGATGGAGATAAGGAGGAAGGGATGAGGAAGGGAGTTGTTTTAATGGAGGAGGGAGGTGGTTTTGTGGTAGGAAGAGGGTGGAAGGGCTAGGGCGGCAGTTATGGTGCGGCTACAATGGAGGGGGGAAGAGAGAGGAACGGGATCAGAGAGAGCGATGTGAGCGGGTTGAGAGAGAGAGAGAGACGGCTGTGACTGATTTTTTTTTTTTTTTTCACAGTCAGACGCGCCCTTCACGAGTCGTTACCCATGGCACGAGTAGTGCCGAAATGAAGCACGCGTGATCACGAATGAGGCACACGTGCAGATACCAAAATGCTCCCAAAGCCACTCGTGACCACGGATGAGGCACACGGGCAGATATGTTGCGTATTCATCCGTCACGAGTCGTGCCATATGGCACGAGTCGTGACAAGGCCCTTTTTTTTTAGGCCTGTGTTCCGCTTTGACCAAGTGTGCCCCATGCGATGATTTCCTGCATCCACACAAACAAAAAATATACCCTTCAATAGCACCAATTCAATATAAAAATTAAAATTAAAAGCATAATGTACACAATAACCAACAAAATAAGCAAATAAATTCCGGGTTGCCTCTCGGTTAGCCGCCCTTCTTTACCGTCTTTAGCTAGACCAAATGCCGGGAAAGCACCCAGCATGGATCAAAGTTTAAAGTCTTTGACAAGACTCGGACCCAAAGCTATCAAACATATACCGGGTCTTGGAGATCAATCACCTCCAAATTCGCGGTATTCACGACTTCGTTCTCAAAATACGGTTTCTACCGTTGACCATTGACTTTTAATCCTTTGTCCTCATTAGGACTAGAGATTACCACCGTCCCAAGCGGGGATACCTCCCTCACCACATAAGGGCCGGTCCACCGAGACCTTAACTTGCCCGGAAACAAACGAAGACGGGAATTGAAAAGAAGGACCTTTTGACCAACCTTAAAGTCCTTTCTAATTATCATCTTATCATGCCAAATCTTCGCTCGCTCCTTATAAAGGAGGTTATTCTCATAAGCATCTCTCCTAATCTCATCCAATTCACTCAAATGCAATTTTCGCTCCTCACCGGAACCCTCTAAGTTCAAATTGAACTTTTTGACTGCCCAATAGGCTTTGTGTTCAAGCTCCACCGGTAAATGGCAAGGTTTACCAAACACCAACCGATATGGTGACATACCAATCGGTGTCTTATATGCCGTCCGGTAAGCCCATAACACATCATCAAGCCTTTGACTCCAATCCTTTCTATTTGGGTTCACAGTTTTTTCAAGGATGAATTTTATCTCTCTATTGGACACCTCGGCTTGGCCATTTGTTTGGGGATGATAAGCAGTCGACACCTTATGGGTGATGTAATATCTCTTGACTAGAGCTTCGACTGTCTTATTGCAAAAATGAGTCCCCCTATCACTAATAATGGCCCTTGGCATCCCAAACTGACACAGAATGTTGCTCCTAAAGAAATTGACCACTACTCTTGAATCATTGGTACGGGTAGGGATGGCTTCCACCCATTTGGACACATAGTCCACCGCGAGTAGAATGTACACAAACCCACAAGAATTAGGGAACGGACCCATAAAGTCTATCCCCCACACATCAAAAATTTCACAATTCATAATGAGTGTTTGTGGCATTTCATCACGGCGCCCAATATTACCAACCCTTTGGCACCTATCACAAGTCTGACAAAAAGTGACCGCATCCCGGAACAAAGTTGGCCAAAAGAAGCCACAATCCAAGACTTTCCTAGCGGTCTTTTTCGCACCAAAATGACCACCACACGCATACTCATGACAGAATTTGAGAATAGAGGACACTTCACTATCGGGAATACACCTTCGAATGACTTGGTCGGCACAATGCCTCCACAAGTTGGGCTCATCCCACACATAATATTTGGCATCACTACGGACTTTGTCTCTTTTCGATTTTGACATCCCCGGAGGGAATTTATTCGAGACAAGAAAATTGACCAAGTCCGCATACCAAGGGGCCACTGAATTAACTGCCCAAAGAACCTCATCAGGAAACTCACCCCGGATTGGGGCTTGTTTATAAGTCTTGTCCTCCTCCATTACAAGGCGACTCAAATGGTCGGCAACTAGATTTTCAGCCCCCTTTTTGTCCTTAACCTCTATGTCAAACTCACTCAACAAGAGAATCCACCGAATGAGTCTCGGTTTAGCCTCTTTTTTAGACATTAAATACTTAAGAGCAGCGTGGTCGGTATAAACAATGATTTTAGTGCCCAACAAGTAGGACCTAAATTTTTCTAGTCCAAAGACCACCGCCAACATCTCTTTCTCAGTAGTGGAGTAATTTCTTTGTGCCCCATTCAAGGTCATAGACACATAATAAATCACATGCGAGGCACGCTCCACTTTTTGACCCAAAACCGCCCCCACGGCATAATCACTAGCATCACACATGATCTCAAAGGGACGAGACCAATCGGGTGCTTGAATAATGGGGGTGGTTGTCAACCTAGACTTCAACTCATTAAAAGATTGCTTGCAATTTTCATCAAAATTAAAATCAACCTCTTTTTGCAACAAGGTGCATAGAGGTGAAGCAATCTTTGAGAAGTCCTTAATGAACCTCCGGTAAAACCCGGCATGACTAAGGAAAGACCGGACTTCACGCACATTGGTCGGGTAAGGAAGTGAAGAAATGACATCAATCTTAGCTTTGTCAACTTCGATACCCTTTTTCGACACTAACATGACCCAAAACAATGCCTTGCTCGACCATAAAGTGACATTTTTCAAAATTTAAGACCAAATTGGTTTCAATGCACCTATCCAACACTAGTCCTAAATGAGCAAGGCATTCATCAAACGAGTCTCCATGGACAGTGAAGTCATCCATGAAAACTTCCATAAAATTTTCTACAAACTCGGAGAAAATACTCATCATGCACCTTTGAAAAGTCGCAGGTGCATTACACAATCCAAACGGCATTCTCCGATAGGCAAAGGTGCCGAAGGGGCAAGTAAATGTAGTTTTCTATTGGTCTTCCGGGGCAATAGTTATTTGAAAATACCCGGAAAAAACCGTTGAGAAAACAAAAATACGCCCTTCCGGCTAACCTTTCCAACATCTGATCAATAAAGGGGAGAGGGAAGTGGTCTTTACGAGTTACCTCATTTAGCCTCCGGAGATCAATGCACACGCGAATCCCCGTTTGCTCCCGGGTTAGAACCATCTCTCCCTTTTGATTACGGGAGACCGTGATCCCGCCCCTCTTGGGCACACATTATGTGGGGATCACCCAATCGCTGTCAGATATGGGATAGATGATCCCCATCTGTAGTAACTTCAGGACCTCCTTCTTCACCGTCTCCATCATTGGCGGGTTAAGCCTCCTCTGTGGTTGCCTCACCGGCTTCACACCCTCCTCTAGGTTGATTCGGTGCATACACAAAGATGGACTAATGCCCTTGAGATCGGCAATAGTCCAACCAATCGCAGATTTTCGCTCCCGAATCACCTCAATCAACCTCTTCTCTTGATCCTCAGTCAACTTACCAGAAATCACTACCGGAAGCGTCTCTCCCTCACCTAGATAAACATACTTAAGGTGCTCAGGGAGGACCTTCAAATCAAGCTCTGGTGCCTTCTCTATAGATCGAACAAGCTTCTCCATCGGAACCTCTAGCTTCATGTGACTATGACCCGGCGCGGTAGCAAACATGGAACTCTCTGTAAGACCCATCACTGCTTCCTTCATAGAATCCGAGATGTCAAACTCCAAATTAGCATACCCCAAATCGTTCTCTAACGCGGTCTTGAGATCATCATCTCCACTAGACACCTCAAATACCTCCTCTACCAATGGCTCGATCACATCGATGAAACATAACGACTCCGTATCCTTAGGGTATTTCATAGAGTTAAAGAGGTTGAACTCCATTACTTGCCCATCAAATTCCATTGTCAAAGAACCATTAGCCACATCAAGCTTGGTCCTAGCAGTCGACATAAAAGGCCTCCCCAACAGTATGGGAGCCTTTGGATCCGTCTCCATCTCAAGAACATAGAAATCCACGGGAAATATCATCTTCCCCACTCTCAGAAGAACATCCTCTACCAATCCCTTTGGGTAGGCATTCGACCTATCCGCCAGCTGTATCACGACTCTTGTGTCCTGCAGTGGTCCCAACTTAAGAGTTTCAAACAACGCATAGGGCATGACGTTGATTGAAGCCCCCAAGTCTAACATCGCCTTATGCTCAGAAGCATCCCCCAAAGTAACTGGAATCACGAACATCCCTGGGTCACTGCATTTATTAGGCATTTTCCTCTGTTACACTGCAGACACATGCTCACTAACCTTAACCTTCTTTTACTCCTCTCCTTCTGATTCCTCTTAAGAGTACACAACTCCTTCAAAAACTTCGCATACCTCGGACAGGCTGAAGAAGGTCCAAGAAGGGGATATTAACCTCTAACCTCTTGAAAGTATCGTAAATAGCCTTGTCAGGCTCTGGCTTCTGATGTTCTTTCAAGGCCTCCGGGAATGGAACCTCAGGCTCATATACAGGAGCCTTAACCTCTGGTGCAACTTTTTGTCTGATCTGGTACCTTCTGTACTAGCTCGGAAATCTTAACCTCAACCTCTGGTTCCTCAGCTACAACCTTATCCTGCAACTCCTTACCATTTCGAAGAGTGATCGCACATGCACTCTGCTTAGGATTCGTTCAGTCTGTGATGGCAACTTCCTCGAATCCCTAGCCTCTATCCGTCCCACTGCATCAGCTACCTGACCCTCTGTTTCTCCAAGTTACCTATGCTCGCATCTGTACGTTGCTGATACTGCTGAAAGTTTTGGTTCATAGTGCTAACACTCTGAGCCAAAGAATTCAGCAATGCCTCTGTAGACTGTCCCGACGAATTTTGCTGCTGCGGCTGCTGCTGCTGTTGCTGTGGCTGCTACTGCTGCTGCCTATATGGTGGTCTATAAGAGTTAAACTGATTACCCTAGTACTGCTGCTGCGGCTGATAACCCTGCTGATTACCCAACTGCTGTCCTCTGGTCACCCGGCTGATTCTGGTGCTGACCTGCCTCTCATCTGAAATTAGGATGATTTCTCCAGTTGGGGTTATAGGTGTTACCCATCGGTCTCTGTCCCTGCTGCGCAAACCCAACTGCGTTGATATCCTCCATCTCGCCCGTCTGCAGAGACGGACACGAATCTGTAGGGTGCGTAATGTCATAACAAATCCCACACGGTTTCGGTGTCTGCCCCAGAACCAACTGTTTAACCATACCCTTAAGATCCTCCATATCTGTCTCGAACTTATTGGACAACCCACTGCTAGAACCCGCTGCGCTAACCTGTCTCACATTAGACCTCTTGCCATGGGTCCTCGTGCTCTTAGCCAGCTCCTCGATCAACCTCTTAGCTTCCTCGGTAGTCTTGTTTAGAATGCTACCCCCATAGCATGAATCCACTAGCCGTTTATCCTGAATAGTCAATCCCCCATGAAAATAGACAATCAGCTGATCCTCAGTAAACCCATGATACAGGCAACTCCTACAAAGCTTGTGGAAGTGGTTGTAGTAGTCATATAGGGTCTCATCAGCCTTCTGCTCCATATTACTGATGTCTCTCTTCATCACATTTATCTGATCCTGAGGGAAAAATCTTCCAAGAATACTTCTTTCATCTGCTGCCATGTCGTGATGCCGTTGGGTGGCAAATGATAGTACCATCCATTCGCGTTATCTTTCAGTGTGAAAGAAAACGCCCTCAACAATAGGTGCTCGATCGGAAGCGCTGCCGGCTTCATACTCTGACAGATTTGCACAAACTGTGAGATGTGCTGATTAGGATCCTCTCCGGGCATCCCTGTGAAGTGCGGTAGCTGGTTCAGTAGCCCCGGCTTCAACTCAAATGTCACTCCGGCAGGTAAGGCGGGGAATTGGACGACATGTGGTTGCTCATTCCAATTTGGGGCAGTCCTTTGCCTCAATGTCTGTGGTGGGACTGCTTGTCTATGGCCTGCGCCACCAGCACCAGCATTATTTCCACCAGCGTTATTTCCATCAGCGCCACCACCAGCGTTATCTTCACCAGCGCCACCACCACCTGCATTATCTCCGGTCTGCATCTCTTCAGCTAACAATATCTCCTTGACTCTCCTGCTTTGTTGTCGTCCTTTCCTGAAAGATCTTTCGATTTCTGGATCAAAGGGAACAATCAAATCGTTAGTAGAACGGGTGTGGACCATACACGGTTCCACACTACAGGATAACAAGTAATAAATATAACTAAAAGATAACAAATAAAGAACTAAAAGAAAAATAAAACAAATAAGAAAAGAAAAAGAACGCAAGCAATAACACCGTTCCCCGGCAACGGCGCCAAAATTTGGTAGGCTTAGTCGCACACCTACTAAATTAGACCTAAACTCGGCCACTAATAATGTAATTAGGGTAAGTCAGGGTCGATCCACGAAGAACGATGATTATTTGCGAACAGTCACTTGACCAGATTGGGGGTTTAATTGAGATTTTAATTAATTCCAAAGACGGGAAAATAAACTAAGATGATAAAAACAATGATTTAAAAGCATTTCAGATTGATCACTATCCCCGTCCTCTAATTCAATTTCATTGGTACTTCTTATTCTCCGTTAATCCTATTCACTTGATCACGAGATATATTGCAATCTCTGTCTCTTCTTACAGATTAGTCTATAGCAGTGGCACACTCACTATAACCCTCATTAATAAATTAATCTAACTGGCACAGTCTAGATCGCATAATTAATTGATTCAATTTAAGAGACTAAGATCAAGAACGCTTTCTAGGTTACTAGATAATCGTTTAATTTTGCCTACTCTCCGAATTGCTATGGCACATACACAATTCGTGGAGATGCTACGGTGAAAACCCTAATTCTGGCACAGAACAGAGAATTCTAGCATAGATCAAGAAATAGAACTAATGGATTGGCCAAATCCGCAAACCCTAAATATTAATCTAGAATCAGAACAGACAAAATTATAAATAGATCAACAAAAGAATAAGAAAAATTACCTCAATTGAATTAAAGGAGGTTCAAGATCACAACCCAAGCAATGGAGTTTAGTTCTCCATTAATGGTTTACAAAAGCTCCAGAGAGAAAAAGAAAGAACGTACTCCTTTTCGATCCAAAGAATGCCCTAATACTAATGTAATTCTAAACTAATTATAAGAAAAAAATTACTAAGGGATAATAAAAAGAAAAACAATACTAATAAAATATAAAAAGAAAAATAATTCAAAAACCAAAACTCAGCCGCTGCTGCACTTGTACGGAGGTTGACTTTCACCATTTTGCAATTCAGCGCCTGGAGTTTCAATGTTGTCAGTTTAGTCCTCCAAGTTTCAAAAATGTCCAAACAGCTCAATAACTTCCAAAAATTCCAGTTCGGTCCCTGCAGTCTTTTCCTCCAATTAACTTTGACTTGACTTTGACTACTTGACCATCGAGGCAGACGTTGAAGTCATAAAAAATTACATCCGGAAAATAAATAAACAAAAAACAACTATTCTACCCCGGATTACAATAAAAGCCCAGATTATAAATAATGCCCCAATTACATCAAATCAAGTCTAAAGTACATGAAAATAAACCAAAATACATAGGAAAATAAGGGAAATAATAAATACAAAATCCGCCACATCAAAGCATGCGTAGCTGTGAGAGCCCGCGCTCGAAACTTTAATTCCGCGCTCGCGTTCTCATAATGGTTTCCCTACTTTGGTTTTGAAAATAGAGTCGTCACCTCATTTTATTAAAGCAAAATAGAGATAAAACATTTTTGATTGAAAAGAGAAGTTGGTTCGGGGGCTAAGTTACGAGAGGAGAAGGTGTTAGGCACTCCGCTCGCCCTTACGGTCTCTAGCATGTTTCCGCCTACGCTTCATTTTATGCCTTTTTGAAATGCCTAACTTTAAGAAAAATGCGTATTTATGTATAAAGGAGTCTCCTAATCTAGGCATGTTCATTTAAGTCGCGACCGGGAATCGTTTTGGGTGGATTTCCCGATCGGTTTTTTAAAGAGTTTTTAACAAACTTAGAAAATGAAACATACAGTGGGGGAGGGGATTATGTACATTCAGGGATTTATATACAAATTATAAAAGACGGGAGACAAATCCCGTATCGAATATGTCCGCGCAAATAATGGTCACTGAGATTGTCGTCGTTGTCGTTCTCGAGCCAAGGTACTTGTCCTAGAATTATCCAAATCCAAAAATAAAAAATGGGATTTACTCCCAGAATGTTAAGGAACCTTTGTGAATTTTTATGGATTTTTTGGATTAATTTTAGACCCAAGAATTAGCAAGAAATTTGCTCAAAAGAAAAACAGCCCACCACAGTAACACAGAAACTTTTGCACATTCATCACCAATTTAACCTATGTTAGATCATGAATCCGGAAAAACACCAAGAACGAAAGTTTAAGAACACATTCCAAAAATGAAGTAACCAAAGTTTTAAGTTCATAAAATGAGTTTAGATTCCTCAAAAGGTTTCTGACATTTTTATGTCAGAAACTAGAAATGCAGATTCTGGGTTTTGAAGGTTGAAATAAAAGAGCAAAAAGGGTACTTCCTCAGATCCCAAAAATATTTCAAAAATACATACATCATCCTGAGTTTATTACGAACAAGATTCATGTTTAACTTTAACCCAAAAACCATATTTTCACTGAGTTTTAAGCATAAGAACAGAACGTGGTACATAGAGAAATAAGCAGGACAGTACATTTGTAACCCAAAATTATTCATGGAAACATTGTCTAAACATGGAATATAGGCATGAAATTTGACGAGAATGAACTTCAACATGTAAGGAAAAACTTTCATGCTTTGATCCAAGTCCATAAATGATGGAGAAAATCTCCCTCTAATTAAATTACCTAGCAAGTGTACTAGTTACCGGTGTAGTAGTATGCACAAGCAAGAGTCGAATCCACAAAGACTTGAAGGATTAACAAAAATGTAAATTAAAACTATAAAAATAAATAAAGGGGTTTTGGTTTTTTATTAATTTAACTACTAAAACAATAATTTAAATTAAACTAAGAAAATAAATAAAAGCAAGATTAACGAATAGATTCACGAATTGGATTCACAAATACTTTCACTCTATGCTATGCTCATAATGAAAAGATCAATCTCTTTCTTGGGTTCGTTCACAAAAGTAAGAATTGGGACGGTGAGGCGGCCGGATTGCAATCTATTTCTCTCTAACTAATCACACTTCGCAAATCAAGTCCATGTAATTGTTTAAAGAGTTATTAAGTTCTAAAGAACAAATAAACCTACACCCACTTGATTTCTATCACGGCATCAAATAGATATATTAATCAAAATAGTGGTCAATGTATCAATGTCCGAGTCACTGTAACAATAGATACCCAGAAATTCTAAAGCCAATTTATATCTTAACATATAATTGAAACTAAAGAATTTAGAATGAAGAATATTTTGATAAACAAGAATAAGAAAGAATGGAAGAATTAAATCTATAGCATAGAGTTCAAGTATTGTTACTACCAATTCATGAATCTAAGAAATTAGCTACTAATAAGAATAAAATCAAGAACAAGAAAAATAATAAAGAACATCAAAACCTGTGATTAAATTGATGAATCCTTGTTACAACCTTGAATTCTTGAATAAAACATGTTTAAAGTATAGTGGATGAAGTGTTATATTTATACTAGGGCTAAGGAGGTGTAAAAATATGAAAAACCCTAGGATTCATTGTTGAAAAAGGATAAATAAAGTGCTGGTGGCCGAATTCCCCTGGAGCCCTTGGTATTTTTGAATTTCCAGAAAAGTCCTTGAAAAAAATTCCCCAAAGGTCCTCCAAAAATTCCAGAAAAGCCCCTGGAATTTTGGAAATTACTAAAAAGCCCAACAATTTTTGGAAATTCCTCTAAAGTTCCTGGCCAAATTCCCCTATGGTCCCTCGCAGGAGCGCGCGCTCTAGCTGGATTGGTGCGTGCGCTCTTGAATTCCAGAAGGCCTGGGATTTGTTCTGGTGTGGGTGCGCGCGCCCTAAGCTTGGTGTGCGTGCGCACCCTTTGCTTCGCGGCTTGTACATTTTACGCGCAATCTTCCGGAGGCCATAACTTCTTCATACGAACTCCGATTTGGACGTGTAAACTATCGTTGGAAAGCTATTTTTGAGTTGAAGATTGAATTTGTATGAGTGTTTGAAGGGTTTAGATGATGTGGAGGTAGTGTGTTGGTGATTTTAGTGTCATCAACGATTTTATGTAATTGTGATTTACTAGAGACTAATGCGATTTCATATTAGGCTCGGATACGAGTAAGGAAAGTGTGGAGTACACACTCGTTTGAGTTAATATGTTTTCGACCACGATAAAGAAGCAGGGGTCAAGGGGGCTGCGCACCCTTGCGGGGTCAAGGGGCAGCGCCCCTTGCGGGGGTCCCGCTCCCAACAGAGCGGGCGGGGTCGAGGGGAAGCCGCCCCTCGCGGGGCTCGGGGCAGCGCCCCGAAACCTAGACGGCATGTTTGATGATCTAACTAAACTCCCGCCAGTTTTTCCCACCAAAATCCGCCAAATGTCATATGACTGCCCATAGTGACTGTTCACTAACAATTATGACTGTTTGATTCAAACAGTCATATCTGCTCCTTCTTCCATCTGTTTATTAAACAGGATTTGGTATCAGTTCTAGTAACGAAAAACCCTAACAATTCTATGAGTTTTGATCTGTTTTCTTTGCCTAGATACAGATTGTTTGATTGTCTTATCCCATATAAAGATTTCGTGTAACCCAGGCATTTTTAGGGGCGAAATACTTTATTCGGAAAGTGAATTAATCACGATTCAGTCAAATATCCAGGATTATCAATCACCCCAACCCCAATTTTCTAACATAGTGTTTAGGAGGTGTTTGAGTGGTGGAGGAGTGGTGGTAGAGTGGTGGTGTTGGTTTTTGGAGAGAGAGATCAAAGAGAGCAATTGTAGAGAGAAAGTAAGGGTGTTGTATTGTAAGAGGAATGGAGTGTGTGATGAAAAAAAATGAGTTCCTCCCCTCTTCTTGGGTTAATAATGGAAGTATATGGAGCATGTTTGGGGGGAATTTTTCTTGGACAAAAATGTCCTTGGATAGGGGTATGGGTTTTTTTTTTTTTGGTAAAAAGTGAGATGGATTGAAAGGTAATGATAGTGTTTGAAAAATAATGGAGAAGCCAAAATATGACTCATCAATGGAATCAACACCCACTGGCCACGTTTTGAGAGGCTATGCAAAATATGTTTGTGCATTTTTCTGGCCCCGTGTTTTCGCTCCGCAACTGCTCCGCTGTGCGCGTACCGGTGTCCCAATTGTCCGCGGGCCCAACATGAAAGTTGCTCAGAATATTTTTCTGCTTCCGCCGGCATATCTAAAATTTATTAAAGAGCAAATAATAGTAGAATATAATTTTAAATGCATTAGATGTTCCGGGGTTCGCACTCGCGATTTTATTAGAATGTGCCCGTTTATTCGGTTTTGAGTCCTGATCAATATCTCGAACTCGGTTTCTTCATCCGATGCACCGATAAAGCGTACGGTAGTCCCGAACCACCAAATCTAGGGTTTTAGGTCAATTGTAGGGTTTAGACCGAATCGAGGGTTGGTTCTAGGGGGTGCGAGATCGGGGTGTCTACAGTAGCTTTTCCCCTTTTCTATTCTAGAATGTGATTATTTTACTCTGGTTTGTGGATGTGGGGTGGGGTTACCTTGTAAGAGCCATCCACCTTCCTGAATTCTATCAGGATCAAACCATAACAAAATCAATAAGCATCACAAAACGAAAGAAGCTAAAACCCAAAGATCGTAAATAGATAAAAATCTTTCATATCATAATTTTTACCACTTTTGTAACGGTGCCACAAAGAATCTCTACCTAGATTTTTTACTTTCATAGAACTATTCAACCTTGTTCATCAATTTAATAACTGAAATCACAAAATACAACCTCATTTGCAAGTGTGTTAATCAGTAAATAATAAGAAGATTTTAATCGCAATTACTCTTTTCATGTCAAGAGTCGAGAAGAGTCAAGATTCAAGAATAAAAACACTCTCCCTATGAAGTAGCCTAGAATAGATCCCATGCGCAACTGTAACAGCAAAAATATACTCTGTAATAGTTAATACACACTCAAAATTCATAGACAACTTCAGCAAGGATATGAACATGAACCTGTTTTTTCAATTTTCAATTGCAAGTAGAATAGTCAACTAAACTAAGACAGCCACAACTAAACTAAGATGCCTGTGGATCAATAACTACCTTTAGGCACTACATTCATGGAAAAGGAGCTAGTGATTGACAGGCAGCGAGTGAAGCTTCAAACCTCGACACTTTCGGTAACGCTACACTGACACTTGCACGTAATAGGTTTGAGAATAGTCATCACTGTTATCGGAAAGGATTTGACGCTGAAGGAGTGACCAGTAGAGCATAGCGCACATAAGAGGGTCATCGCCTTTGGCTTCTTTGTCTCAAGTCAATTGGAAGTTATTTTTGAGTTGTATTTTAATATAGAGATTTTTTATTTATATTTTTTAGAAAGTAGAAGAGAAAATGATAATTGTTGTTATGATTTTGTTCAATGAGTAATGATTATTAATGATAATAAATAGATATTAGCTGAACGCTGCAACACTCATTTTGGGAGTGACCAGCTATGACAATCGATCTTAAACTGAAATACACCAAAATGTTTTTTTAAGTATCTATATACTAGTATGTTTAAAAGAACAACTGATAACGTCACTAGTAGGGATGGAAACGGGTCGGGCTTCGTCAAAACCGAACCCGACCCGATGTGTATAAATATCTAATTTTTTCAACTCATATTTACTTGGGCCCAATCTATATTTAAGCCTAAATTTGAACCAAATGTATAAATCAGTCTTAAATTATCAAACCTCACCCACAAACAACTATAAAAATAAATTGCACAACACTTATAATATGGTTAACTAACATAATATGTTAACTTTGTATATAGGGGTGTGGGTCCGGTCGGATCACAACGGGTCAACGTCAAAACCCGAACCCGACCATAACCCTCGGGTCATGAAAATTGCAATCCGAACCCTACTTTTTCGGGGCGGATCGCCTTCGGGTTCGGCCGAATTGCCATCCCTAGTCACTAGTCCACATAACAACTATACATTCAAAAAATATCTCTCTAAAATTATTTATTTTATGTAATTAATAATAGCCTACAAATCAATTTATTATTTATTTTTTGAGATTTATTAGTTATTTACTTTAATAAAGAGATGGAAAATTAATATTAAATAATGAATTGTGCAAATAATTATTTAGTTTATAAAGTTTGCTTTAGATTAATGTTTATATTGTACTAAGAATCAGGACTTTTTGCAATTACACTAAGACCCTTAATATAAAAATACCCCAACAGTCTCATTTATTCACGTGCTTTCCATCCTAAATTTCATGCGCTCTGAAATACAATTTTTAAACACTCTTACTCTGATAGCTATCTACAAGAGTGAAAAAAAATATGAAGGTCAACTTAGAATCAAACAACGATGATAGTTATCTATGATTGGAAATAATGAGAAGTGTAGGTGGAAAATAAACTCTGGTTTTTATTTCTCATACCAATTTCTAATCATGAGAGATAAGTCATACTTAAATTTCAAGCCTAAAATCACCAAAATCAAACCAAAATTTAATTAGTTGATAATGAGTCAATTTTTAAAATTATAAATAGTAAAAACCAAAAACTAATGTGTTAACTCACAATCCCAATTTTTTATCGAACAAAAAAACAACAAAATGCCATCACCACATGCTTCTCCCCATCGCAAAATTTCACCCCAAACTCTCCTTTTACATCATTTGATTCCAAGCAACTTATCAACATCCGGCACAGACTGCCAGCATGCTAGAGATTCCTTAAACTGTGCTCTCTTCTCTTTTTCCATTACACAACAATTGCTTTGTTATGGGTCTTCTTGATATTTTGAGACTACTAAATAGCTCGTGCCACATTTTCTTGTCTATATTTAGCCAACTTGAGCAAAATTCTCCACATATAGGCCAAATTCGGTGTTGCCTTTGACAAAAAACTTCAACCGCCGCAATGGGGGAGTCAATACATGTAGATGGGTAGAGGGAAGGTGGAGAGATTCGTAGTGAGAACTGAAGAAATGAAGATGCGAAATGAGGATAAGAGGAGGTGACCGTGCATTTTAGTGAGGGGATCAAGGGTAAATAAATTAATCAATGGCCTTTAGGGTAAAAACATTTTTTTCATATGAACCTGAGAAAAGTAAATGTAATTGTTTGTTTTCGTAAGGAGTTAGGTTAGTCTTGAGTAGTATACGGGCAATGAGTAAACTACCGAAATGACCTGCGTACTAACAATTTTTTACATATTTGCCCGCGTACTAACGAAACAACCAATCTAATCTGCGTACTATATGTTAAGAATCAAACTGATTCTCCAAGGATCTTGGCCCACCTTAGTTATTGATAATATCTTAGTTATTAATAATATCTTGTAAATACTTAGTTACATCTTTATTTGAATTTCAAATGTTTGTATAGATAGGAGATTTTGTAATCTTAGAGATAGAATACCCTCTCACTCTTGTATATATAGAATACCCTCTCACTCTTGTATATATATATATACATTATCAATCTATAATAAAATCATCTTTTACATATTTCTTTTATGGTAACCAGAGCTTCTCTTGATCCAAACCCTTCCTCATAATTTTTCCGCCACCACCCTTTCCGCTGCCTCTCTTCTTCTCAAAATTTCCGGCAACCTACTCCCTCATGGCTGAACTCGGCAACACCTCCATCTTTTCCAACCCCTCCGACCAAACAATCCCCTCATCCTTGTTAACCTTGCTCACTGCAAAACCCTAACACCTCTCTCCTATCTGCATGGGCCTCCCAACTCACATCCATCCTTTTTGGATTGGATCTCCTCAAATATGTTGATGGAACCTATTCTATCCCACCCAAAACTATCACTACTGACAACAAAGAAATCAAAAACCCGCTCATACAACCTGGCAAAGGCAAGATCGCCTCATCTAGGAGCTCTCCTAGGAACTCTTGATGCCTCAGTTGCCCCTCTAGTCTATCAAACCAAAACCTCCCATGAAGCATGGACAATTCTCAAAACTACCTACGCCAACCCATCTCGTGGCCACATACTTCAGGTCAAAGATCATCTTGCCTCCATTACCAAATCCACCCTTTCTGTCACTGATTACATGCATTCCATTAAAGCATGTACCGACAAACTTGCTATTCTTGGTAAACCAAGGACCAAGAAGATATCATCTCCAAAGTTCTTCAAGGTCTTGACTATGAACCCTACAAATCCATTATTGATTCCGTCCAAGCTCGTGACAACCCAATCTCCTTTGAAGCCATACACGAAAAACTCATACATCATGAACTCACTATTAAACACCATAATCCTCCTCCCACCTTACCTATGTCGGCCCACCTTGCTCACTCACAAAACCGTGGTAATTCCTCTCGTTATTCAACCCCCCCTCTTCTCCCTACTCCGCCACACCCACCTAGCCACAACTCCCCTATTCCTCCCTCTAATACCTTCAAAGGCAAGTGCCAATATTGTCGATATGTTGGCCATGTTATATCTCAATGCCGCCAATTCAGTCGTGACTATCCCAATGTCACTTTTCCACCACCTCCCCATTCCTCTAACCGTAACCCTCGCCGTCCTCACCTAAATTCACCTCAAGTTCACACCGCCACTGTTCCCACCACCTCCCCTGTAACAACCCTAAAAACATGCCCCTGATTTAAAACATATTGGGCATGAATAATATCCACATGACATCAAACCTTTAAAACCTTTGACAAAAAGAATCTTTTCTTTAAACTAAACAGAATAACAACCAAGAGTTACACAACTCTTGAACCACACATCAAAACCACTACAACTACTAGAACATCAAGAGTTTAAAAGTAACTCTTGTACCACCATATACAACTCCATAGACTTAATTAAGAGTTTACTAACATAATAAAACACTAAGCCATACATATGGCCTTACACAAACACATAAATAAACTTTACATTCTAAAATGAAATAGGTCCAAGACCTTAAATGACTACCCCAAATTTGTTTTTCCCTTTCTATTTCTCACTTGACGTTTTCTTGACTTCGATAGTTAAGTCTACCTGTTTCCACATTGAAACAAATTAAAATGAGTATAACTCAATAAGAAAACCCAAAAGATATAAGTGCGGAAGCATATAATATACAAAACTAAATACAATTCATAAAATGAAAGGTATTAAAACTTATAAGAAATGTACCCAAATTATTAATGGATATAGCACCATAAGGTAAATATTACCACTTTTGTAGTCTTATCCATTCCTCATTTCAATCCTGTTCAACACAAAACAAATACATATACCACTTCCAAATACCAATATACACAACTTTCTTTGAATAATCATAACATGTAGATCACAATTTATTCCCGACATAAGATACCTATACACTCATACCAATGTCACCATAATCAATATATATACACACAACTTTTACTTTTACTCTTACTCATACACATATGTGTTGTATAAGCAACACCCACATTATTTAATATTATGATACTTGTATCCGTCCCTTGATAGTATATATATATATAATACATATATATATATCCCATTATTCATATAGTGAATCCCACATTGGATTCGTGTACATACTCATTTTCACCATATATAGTGAATCCCACATGGATCCGTGTACATACTCATATACATCCCATTATACCTTCTCGCGATGTTGCCAAGAATATATTATTAGATAGTGTTATTCCATCAATATCAATAATGAATCCCACATTGGATTCGTGTACATACTCATATCCAATGTATATAACATATATATATATATATTTATATACATATCTAATAATTATACACATGTACTCCCTCCGTCCCATTTCAAATTGCAAATACTAGGTTGGCACGGGGATTAAGGGAAAAAGTGAAAAGGTGATGTGTTGTGAGTGTTGATAGTTGAGTGGGAGAGAGAAAGTGGGGTAAAAAATAGTTAGTAGGTTAATGGATGTGAGTTTGCAAGTGGGTTAAAAACTTGCCATTTTTGGATTTTGCAATTTTAGTTGGGACACCTTTTTGGCAAGTTTTGCAATTTGAAAGGGGGACGGAGGGAGTATACTATTTCTATTAACCTTGTTAAGAGAATACATTTTAAGATGGTGCATGTTCCATCAAATTGAACAACAATAACCCCAACACCTTATATTGTATACCCATCTCAACGATGAAATATAATTTCATCACTTCATACTATTTTCATTCCAAAATGATAATAATTTAACCTCAATTAATAACTCATATCGTCACTTGGATGATTTGATCAATATGCTTCACAATCATCATATACACTTTATTTCATTTCGACATTATATAATTCAAGACTATATAAGAATTCCAAATATATACAATTTTCAAATTATATCAATACATGTAACATCCTTCTATCATAAATATAATACAAACAACCACCACTTTTATCCTAACCCATTTTCTCTCCATAATCCTTTATTCCATTCATTTTTAAGACTTTAAAAATCCATTCTATATCATTTAAGACTTTAACCATCAATATCGTTCTCGAAAACTTAATCACCCAAAACTAGATGGAAGTTTCTTTTATAATAATACTTATAAATAGGTATTCAACAAAACTATAACTCAAAAATCCAATTTCATAACTTTTAACTACACAATTCACATAGAACTCCACCATGTAATACATTTGTCCTATAGCACATATTCAATTATAGAATAAGACTACTCTCCAAGAACATTTTCTTATCATAATAAACACATAAGAAAGTTAAAGTCAAGGCCAACTCAAAATCACATTAACATCATGTTACACAAGTTCAACGCCACATCAACGAGACAAAAAAATATGGGGAAAATAAACAATTATTCAGATTAAGAAACTAAATCTATTGGAAAAGTCTCTGAAAAAACACCCAGTTGTAGACCAAAGAATCACCCGATTCCGAGTCCGGTTGAATTAATTACGGATTTATAAAGATTAACCGACTTCCAAGTTATTTACAATGAACTACTGTAAAAAAAAACAAATTTTCTGGGATTAGTACAAACTTTTTCTTGATCTAAAAATATGATATTTGATAAATTCATAGAAAAATATCAATTTAGACTAATCACTCGGTTCCGAGTACGGATGGATTAACTATGAATTTCTTAAATTCAATCAACTTTCAAGTCCATCTCCGATGTACTCCTATAAAAAACTGACTTTCTGAGAAACTTTAATACTCTTTTGCTTCTAAAATTAATTTCATTAGAAATCTCTCGAAAAATTAGTCAAGATAGAGCCGAAAATTACCCAATTCCAATTAAAAATGAACAAGTTATGAAGGTTTCAAGTTCTTGACAAAAGCTGAAAGTACAGGGACCAAACTGCAGATTCGGGATTTCACCTTCTTCAACCTCTAGAACCTATCCAAATCAGCCCCAAATTTGATCTAATTCCTTCATATCAAAGATCAATTATCCCAAAGCTTAACACATAAAACACATATACACAATTTTCCATGTTAAAGATTGGGAGAAGACAAAATTGAGAATAAACTTTCATGAAAGCTATTACCCATCACATTCAACCATACACATATACACATGGTCATCAAAAGAGAATCAAAATCACAACTCATCTTACACATATGTTCACACAACAATTACCAAACACAACTAAAACCACTAATTTTTTCATAACCATCTCATTTTCCAAGTTCAAAACATCAATAAATTCATAAAGATGAAGAAACCATACATAGTTTAGGTTTCTTACCTATTGAAGAATTTCCACTTATTGAACTTTGATTTCTTAGGATCTCCTTGTTGTTCTTGAGGAGTAGATAAATTTGATGAAGACAATTTGTTGAACTAGTTGATTAAAGCCTTCAATTTTGAGTATCAAGCTTCAAGATCTTTCTACCAAGGGTTTAGTGTGTGTTTGAGTGTGTGTGAAATGAAATTCATCGTGAATTTTGACAGCAAATTGGGTATTTATACCCCTATTAGGAAGTAGGAGGTGTTAAGTAGTTGCCAATTTAGAGTTAGTGAAATGAGGTGAGATTTAATTAGCTTTAGTTAACTTTATTACATAATTAGCTTTAGCCACCAATCAAAACTAAGGTTAAATCAATAAAGAATAATGTTTAATATTATTCTAGGATTATTCATCACTACTCATTAACTTTTAGTTAACTTTTGAGCTAACAAAACTAACGAAACTAATGGAGACTAACTGTAGGGACTAATCTGTCAAAATACGAAAAATGTGAAACCTGATCATATTTCCTACAAATAAATAAAAATCATGATTTAATATATTTTAATAACAAAATATACCCATTTGGACTAAAATATCCTTATTGACTAAGAAAAAGTCAACAAAACTCAATTATATTCAACATCTCCCAATAAGTTCCCGTAAATTCATATAAAATCCATAAAATACATACAATTTATTTTCAAGACCAAGTAACCACTTAACACTCAAGTATACATTAAGTGACCATGTCAATTGACATGTAACATCCACATGTAAGTCAAATTGCTTGAAATTGATTTTATGATTAACTTTAATATTTGACAATAGATGATTATGAATTTCAAAAACTCATGATCATCACACACCCCCCCCCCCCCCTTCATGGTTAATGGATAGTTTGTGCCACCAATCACATCACTAATGACCTATCCAACCTTGGCCTTCACCACCCCTATGATGGCAGTGATGACGTTTCTCAGTGGTGATGGATCTACTCTTCCCATTTCTAACATAGGTTCATTCTGTTCCTTTATCTCACTCCACCGCTGTTTTTAATAATGTTTTACATGTTCCTCGCATATCTCGTAATATTCTCTCAATTTTTCAGTTTTGCAAAGATAATCATGCAATT